>CAJQUW010013726.1:0-467806 GCA_907163375.1 Prostheceraeus crozeri | reverse complement strand
GCACAGGAGGATTCGTTTGGTGCAAAACGTTTAACCCTCATACGGCGCACTGTTTTTCCCTACACCAACGGCGCACATGTAACATTTGTTACACTATATACTTATTTCGAGTTCACAAAGGCTATCCGCCAATAAGTCTATATATTAGATGCTTAACACTTACAGTGAATGATTATCTGTTTTTATACATCCCAACACTTTGTTATAACCCCCGAAGCCCATAGAATTAGGAACTTGAAATAGTCATCTCAATTGTATCAAATGTAGGCCTAGATTATTCCCGAAAGATAGAGATAAGAAAATTGCTTTGAAGTTCTTATTGGATATATGTATACGTATCTAATATCAATCTATTACAATATTTTTCTCAATTTATGTATAAAATGTCAGTGTCATTCATTTTTACATGATAGACAGACGAAGGACGCATGATCAGGACACACAGGGCAGCGACAAGTATCACAAACTTTCGTACTAGTCGGCGTGTTTTGCATGAACTGCAACGACGAGGTTTACCATCTTGTTGTGCAACTGTTGCTGAAGTCGATGAAGATCCCTCCTGAATAAGCCCAGTAGAAATAATAGCCTTTCTCACCGGAGTTTGCATGTACGGATTGATCGATCGTTTTTTTTTTCGATCAAAGGTATTATCAATTCTTCACAGAGGTCACTGATAAAAGTCGACGAGCTTGTATTTCCCTGAATAGTCTTCAGGATGCATGATCCGCCCAAAGAATACAAGAATTCAAGGTTGCAAGATCCACGCAATTGAAAAATAGTTTCATAGGCCAGCGATTGATTTTTCGATTACATGAATATGTTTGTACAACGCTCGTCGCAGGAATCTACCGCACCTTTCGTTGAGTTGTAGTCCAGTACCATGACAGGTTTTCGACTATGACTTTCGTCCTCAGACACAGCCACTTCATGGTGCATTGTTGAAAGTAAAGTTACCCAGCTTTTTCCTTTTGGTCCATATAAGAACAAAGCGTAAGGAGTCCGTGAAATCCAAAACATTGACGAATACATTTCTCTTCCGCGTGTTATCTTCATTGCATCAGGAATTTCTGCCTTGTTCATTGGGAGAGTTCCCAGTAAGGACAGTTTATTTTGCAGGAGCTCTTTTGTTAGGGGACCGAAGTAAAAAAAATTAATCTACAGTTACATTCCTAAAGATTACTGCGTCAGTCAAACTAAATAATTAGATTGAATCAAGATTGCTGATCTTATACAAAAGTCACTGAACAATAATGTAACAAACGTTACATGGTGCGCCAAATAAAGGTGGTGATTAAATCTGTGTATTTAAATATAGTACGCCACCATCTAAATTACTAATAACGGTGCAAAATGATAGCCAATGAACATTTATAAGATGTCACCGATGCATAACAGCAAGGAAGCACTGTAAGAAAAATAATGACAAGACAAAGATAAAAGTGTAACAAATGCTACACGTGCGCCGTATGAGGGTTAATGGAAGAATCAATATTCTTCGAGAAAAGGTACCTCGGTCAGAGGACAGAAAACGTCTCGGTCAGAGGACATTTTTTCATTGGACAATGGAAACCCAGTGAAAATTCAATGATTAATATTGATTATAATATTTAAAATTAGACTGTCTTAAAGAGCTGATCTTCTTCTTTCAGATGATATAAATATTAATGGGTGTATTTGAATGTATCTAATCGAAAATCCCTGTTGAACTGAGAGTGCGAGTACTGCAACTTTGGACATGCTTTTTTTTGGTCTTTTTTCGGCAAAAAACGGCAACTTGTGAAGAAGGTCTTGGCTTTGTGACTTTTTAAAAACCATGCCATAATAGATGAGATCTTTACGGTTCGATTGAAAAAAAATTATTGAAATCGGTTCAGAAATATGGATTTTACAAATGAAAGACACATTTTCGTCAAATGTTGTGGATTAAATTGGATTTACCCATTGGCCCATACAGATTAACGATCTCTACTTCCATTCAGGTCCATATAGAATAAGTATATTAGGTAGAGCAGCAACTCAGCATTTATCAAATCCTCAATGTGAATACAGGTTCGAATTCATTAAATATGAACATAGTTATATATATTGTTACCAAATGAGATATATAAATTTTTGAAGAAATTACCACGGAATCGACTAATCATCATAATGCAGATGGAATAATAATTTTACAGATCCTCCGTGTCATGACAGCCTTGCTACGGGTCAGGCACCTACTCTAAGTTCAGGCCCACGACTTGTAGTTTCTCTAGCTGTAATGTGAGTTTAAATAAAGTGCCTTAGCCCCAGTCCTATAATATCATTGGGGTAAAATGGGCAATGCATTTTTATCATCACTATTATAGTAATGGTTATTTCTGAGATGCTTGTTTTCTAGAGAAATGCCCAGAATCAATGACAAATTTTTTTTAGAAAGACAAATGTAGCTATGAATCAGTGCAAAAGCTTTCAATAATCTGATGGAAAGAATTATTCAAACAAGGCTCCAAAACATGCATTTTGTCAGAAATATCGCTATCAAATCTAGTTTAGAAAGTCAAATAGCAAACCAAATATCAACGCGCGTTGCTTAGCCCTCTGATGCGCCTGCTCTTTTATGAAAACGCCCATGTAATGTGCAAGAAGAACACAATATTTAGGTGTCAAAATAGGATATTTATAATAATTATTAATAAAATTTTCCTTATATAGCGGGTCGAGGTTCCTATAAGCAGAATTTGTCAATCATTTTAGCTAGTAATTAAAAAATAAATAAATCTTTTGACGTGCGAATACTTTTATTGATGAAATACAATGCACATCAATTTTCAATAAATAAGTTTTATAATGTCGAACGTAAATTAAAGGCGGTTCGCAGACTAGTAAAACTTTATCATTACTTCCCCATTCATTTAGATTCCTGCATGCATCGATATTTAGACAAAAATCATTAGTCCACTGTCTCTGAAATTAACTAGTTCCCGAATAACTTTGATCTGCTATTCACAGAAGCAAAACTAGGAATATCCGAATGTGTTTGTATACAAAATTGCAGATCAAACGCGCACACTGGAATCAAATTATTTACAATAAATATATACAGTCTTAACTGTACAATAATCTACACATATAAAATATCAGCTTTAACTAGCAAGTACTACCGAGAATAATATGATGGTGGTGCAAAATCTTCATTTCGCTCTGTCCTTCGCTGTTCTAAATATTTGTCAGCACTCATCATGGATTTGCCTCGGTCCCACTCTCTTCGTGGATTGAATGGATTGTTTCGTTGATGCTTGTCTCTGCTTTCTTCCACCTCAGAACGAAGCAATGATAAGGTTGCAGCGATTGCTTCTTCATTCTTCTCTTCCTTCACTTGTGGATCGCATGAATTCGTGCTATCTCCTGATGATAACATTCTACGCTCTTTCACTTTTGCTAGTCGCATTTCCATCTGTGCCTTCCTTTTCTCTTTTATCCGTTCTCTCCTCAAACGACTATCCTCGGTAATTTTCCTCATATCTTTTAAATCTTTCATTTGTGTCTTTCGCGTGGCTTCATCGGTCGAGAATTGAAAGAATCCAACTCCATGAGTTCTCACCTCATCATTCTGAACGTCTGCATAATGAAGATTCGGCTTCAATTTAACGACGTGTTCCGATTGAGATTCCTGCATCTTTTTTGACCCTTCGTTATCAGCTGAATTTCGACTTTCGTCATCTGTCTCACTAAGTTCATCCTTAGCGTCATTCTTCCTCTTAAGATCTTGACGAAGGTCATCATTACGCTGCAAGTGTCTCGGTAAATCATCGCGCAGACAGCGTCGACTTCGGCCGAAGACATCAGTATACTCAACCCAGTCATCATCATTATCTGACGTGGAAGAAATGACTTTATCGTCAGAAGAAATGTTTGTCTCTAATTCTCTCTCTGTTTCATGACCATTTCTTTCGAGAGTCTTCCTTTCGAAATCTACAAGATATCCACTTTCGTCGTCTTGATCTAATGTCGGTAAAGATGATTGAGTTAATTCTTCGTACAATCGAGATTTTGCTTCTAACTTATGCCGGGACTTTGATAATAGATCGATGTCATCACTATTGTTCGTGATACATGAATCGAGTTTCTTCGTCGCTTTGTCTGGCTTTTCTCGGCAGCGTGCCCAAATTGGTGTCTTCTTCGAAGAGCGACCGACAACTTTTGGCTGCGTTCGTGTTTCCTTCGCTTCTTCTCGCTTACGATAAAGTTCAGCCTTGAGGCCAATTATGGAGGCAGAATTCAGTTCAAAGGAAGATGTTTTTGATGCCATCCTGAAACGAAAATTGATAAATTAAGTACAAGAGTAAAATAAATAAATAAATTAAGTACTAGAGTTTTTTAATATATGAATAACTCTTGACAAAGGGACAGAGTGAATAATAAATTCATGTTTGGAATCACCTTCCCCGGATGCCGAAAATCAAGACTATGAAATCTGCAAAATTATGCAAAACTTACAAAATTACAAAACACACTGTGTGACGTTGTCGAATGACAATCAGATGCTGTCTCGTTACAACATGAACGCTGGTAGCATTCTGTCAATAATAATAGGACAACAAGCTGTCGATATCACTTGGAGATGACTTCTGCCTTCACTCGCATTCCTTTGAACCGTCAGTGTGGCCTAGTGAAGAAGGTGCGAGCTCGTCTCCACCGCGAACTTCGGGTCGATTCCTAGGTCGGGAGAGTGCGGTCGTGGAATCAAGGGTGTTGGTGTCTTGTATTGACTTAATAGTTGTCATTCTCCTCAGATGTTCAATACACAAAACTTTTGCTGGCAAACTCTGAGGACAATTCATATACAGTGATTGATTAATTCTAATGCAACATGTTCACTTTAATGAATATAAAGGAAATATGAATTGAACTTTTGTAAAGGAATAGATATATCTTCAATGCAAGTTGACAATAATGACAATTAAATTCAAGCTTAATATTTCACCATGAAAATCGTTAATTTCAAGGAATCCGAAGTTTCAATTTCATTTATCCATTATTCTTGCTGTTAACTAATGAGGCGGATGAACAAAAGAAAAGTTTCTATACTCTAGAGAATCAATGGAAATTTTGTTATGAGAAGATTATTAACACTTTGCAACTTCTCATGGTATGACAGCAATCAAGTCGGATAATGCATCTATAAAAATTTAGAACTTGGTTTAGATTGAAGCCAAATTAGCAAATTAGCTGATTTTCGCTGATCACCGATAATGATAGTAGCATCCTGACAATCCTTCCTCCACGTACGCAATAGTTTTCGAAGGTATTGCAAGTACATATACTGTATTACTCAACAAATAAATTCATTTCGTGAATAACAGAGCTGGATATAGAGCTTTGCGAGGGTATAAATCCTCCTCATTTTAGAATGAAACTATTCATTTTGAGGGTCAAACATATTTCAAGCAAAATTGCTCATCATCAGTGACAGGAGAAACAGATATGACAGTAAAACAGAGCTTATATATAAAAGAAGGAAAGTGAACTACTCCATCAGTTTATAGGTCGTCTGTACATTTGTAGTGCATGGATTCACCAAAGTTTTAACTGCGTTACAAGTTGAATATTCATCAATATTTCGTCATTAATCTCGCACATATGCAGAGCTTCAGCCAACTTTGTCAACCACGGCTTAGTTCTATAAATAATTCTAAAATTCGCTTCGTTAGGAAAGTGTTCGTGCATGCTAATTTCAGAAGCAGGTCTACCTTCATATGTTCATTTATCCGAGCAATAAAATGCCTTCTTGTTTTCTCCTATGTAACACTTACTACAGTGCACACACTCATAGTTAAAAACAAAAGAAGAAAGTAAGAAACAAGGGATTTTATATTTGTTCGGAATTAGCATGCTAGTCTGAAGTTTTAAAAATTGGAAAAATTCAGAGTTTTTCAGACGAACATTAATTTGTTTGATATTTTGTAGTTAATGTATAAATTGTGGTTCACTTTCCTTCTTCCGTACCGTATATAAGCTCCATTTTATTGTAATTTCTGTTTCTCCAGTCATTGATGATGAGCAATTTTGCTTGAAACATGTTTGACCCTTAAAATGAATAGTTTTCATTTTAAAATAAATCTGGGCAGTCTTGCTTTTATTCTCCTTCTCATTTATTCTGAATTAAAAAGCTAGGGATTTGCTATCCCTAATTTGTGCTATCTTAAACAATTTAATTGTCGATACAAATTAGTGGAGGCATCATGATAAAAGAATAAACATAAATGTATAGATATATTGTAACAGATGCGTTTCAGTTCGCGCAACGTATCATCGTCGGTGAACAGCAGAATGTGGAAGTAAACGTTGGGCTATATACAGGGCAGAATTCATTCACACAGAGCAAGATTTACATTAATAAGTGAAAGGAATAAACAAAATGAAATTAAAATAATTCCTCAGATTGAGTCTACAATTCATGAGTTTCTTCAGGGTTATTATCAGGTTGATTAGACTTAGGATCATAAGTTTAGCACTTAGGTTAAACTTAGTGATGGGATTTCGATGGTTTCTAATTCTCTATATAATTATTTACCTCTGTGTAAATCTGTCACAATACCATAATATTGAAAAACTGCAACCTTATGCTGAACATACCTAGTATGTAACCAGGGTTGGCTTTTTGCCGGCTAAAACTGGTTTTTCCGCTAAGTGGTAAAAACCGGCTAAAACTAAAATTCCGAAAAATCAGTCTATTTCCTCACGAAATGATTGACAGCAAGTTGGGGTTTAAGTATTACGGTGCATGTGGTGCTTTCAGTTTGCAACTCTTATCTTCCAAAACATGACATTCATTCTGTGATGGAACCACATGATATGTTTTTATAACGAACGACAAACGATGTTGTCTTTCTTTACGATTGCTCTGCCCTTTTCTTGTGATTTAAGACAAATGTAGACTTCAGCACCATTTTAACTCTTTGGTTGATGTAGCAGAAGTTGCTAGATACTCGCAGAATTATCATCAAATGAATGAAAAAATGAAAATAAATATATGAATATAACTGATTTATACATAGAACTGAATTAAGCAAACCACTTTCTTCATGTGGACGAGCTTCAATAATCCCACTGTCATTCTTCTGTGTTGAGTGTTCAGCAAGAATGTAGAGTGTATTTTAATAGTAGCTTAGGTTTCATCAGATCTAGATTCGAACCCAGGTCTCATGAACGCAGAGAAAACACTATCAAAAAGTCTCTGCACCGGAAAATCTCACCTCCCAAATCGAGCAATGTGCAACAGTCACTTAGAATGCATTTCTACTTTTTTTTAGAAATATACTAAATGTGCTAATGCTTGACGTGTGTGAAGTTAGCACCGCCATCTTGAAAATGGAATGTGCCACTCAATTAAACCTAACAGATCCATGCATTTGGTGTGTGCCAGCATGTGCCACCCATTATTTTTAAAAAATTCCTCCTAGTTTAGGAGAAATCGCTGGTTGAAAGTTCGACATGGCGGTGATGTGAAGTTAGCACCGCCACTAAATTTTTTTTTCCAAAATACACAATCAAAACATACGAAACACGCACAACAGATAGAAGACCATCAAAAACATTGTGCCAGCAAGTTTCAGCACCTAACTCCCCGTACTTCCGGAGAAATCAGTCCCCGAAACCACAAAATGGCGGTGGTGTGAAGTTAGCACCGCCACAAAATTTTTTTTTCCAAAATACACAATCAAAAAATACGAAACACGCACAACAGATAGAAAACCATCAAAACATTGCGCCATCAAGTTTCAGCACCTAAATCCCCGTACTTTCGGAGAAATCAGTCCCCGAAACCACAAAATGGCGGTGATGTGAAGTTAGCACCGCCACTGAAGTCTTTTTTTAAAATACGCAAATAAAACGCGAGACAAGTACAACTGAGAGATGATCATCAAAAACATTGTGCCAGCAAGTTTCTTCTCCTAAGACGCCGTACTTGTGCAGAAATTAGCCCCCGAAAGCTCAATGCGATGGCGGTGACGTGAAGTTGGCACCGCCATCTTGAAAAATGCATGTGCCAGTCAAACCAACGATCAGAATCGATCTAGATGCAGTGTGCCAGCATGTGCCACTCATTTCTTTCAAGAAAATCCCACCAGATCCGGTGGAAAACCAATCCGAAAGCTCAATGGCGGTGATGTGAAGTTGGCACCGCCATCTTTAAAAATGCATGTGCCAGTCAAACCAATGGTCAAAATCGATCTAGATGGAGTGTGCCAGCATGTGCCACTCACTATTTTGAAAGAATTCCGCTTAGTTTAGGAAAAATCGATGCTCGAAAGTTCGACATGGCGGTGATGTGAAGTAAGCACCGCCACTAAATTTTTTTTCCAAAATACACAATCAAAACATACGAAACACGCACAACAGATAGAAGACCATCAAAAACATTGTGCCAGCAAGTTTCTTCTCCTAAGACACCGTACTTGTGCAGAAATTAGCCCCCGAAAGCTCAATGCGCTGGCGGTGATGTGAAGTTGGCACCGTCATCTTGAAAAATGCATGTGCCAGTCAAACCAACGATCAGAATCGATCTAGATGGAGTGTGCCAGCATGTGCCACTCATTTCTTTCACGAAAATCCCACCAGATCCGGTGGAAAACCAACCCGAAAGCTCAATGGCGGTGATGTGAAGTTGGCACCGCCATCTTGAAAAATGCATGTGCCAGTCAAACCAACGATCAGAATCGATCTAGATGGAGTGTGCCACTCACTATTTTGAAAGAATTCCGCTTAGTTTAGGAAAAATCGATGCTCGAAAGTTCGACATGGCGGTGATGTGAAGTAAGCACCGCCACTAAATTTTTTTTTCCAAAATACACAATCAAAACATACGAAACACGCACAACAGATAGAAGACCATCAAAAACATTGTGCCAGCAAGTTTCTTCTCCTAAGACGCCGTACTTGTGCAGAAATTAGCCCCCGAAAGCTCAATGCGCTGGCGGTGATGTGAAGTTGGCACCGCCATCTTGAAAAATGCATGTGCCAGTCAAACCAACGATCAGAATCGATCTAGATGGAGTGTGCCAGCATGTGCCACTCATTTCTTTCACGAAAATCCCACCAGATCCGGTGGAAAACCAACCCGAAAGCTCAATGGCGGTGATGTGAAGTTGGCACCGCCATCTTGAAAAATGCATGTGCCAGTCAAACCAACGATCAGAATCGATCTAGATGGAGTGTGCCAGCATGTGCCACTCACTATTTTGAAAGATTGAGAGAAAAGATAAAATTTTTCCAGACAATTAATTGTGTTATATAACCAGCCCTTCGACTGATGTTTTTCAAAGCCTCGATGGGCATCCATCCTCAAGAATACTGGGATTTCCTCAATTTTATAAGAATCTGTTTCCACTGTAGGTTAGAACCTACTCTATGGTTTGAACGATGTAGTTTGATAATTCCTTTCCAAAAATATTGCGCACTTTGGAAAGCATAAAGCAAGTATATTGGGATATCCCATATATCCCTACTTTATGTTCGAAAGCACCACAAAATCAATTGAGCATCATGCTTCTTCGATGAAGCAGTCTGACAACGCTGGAAATATGCCCTTCGATCTCCTAATGCTATTGTTTCAATTGTTCATCAAGATCATCAAATGTGATAAAGATGTACGCACATCATGACACTAATAATGATGATTGTAGATATTGCCAACATTGTTTTCTATCAATGTTTCAATTGACTTCAAGAATTTCTGATTCACTGGATGTGCAAGCATACTCAAAATTGAAGGGATATTGAGACTCATATACTTCATATGATTTAGCTGGAAGTCACAAAATCTATTCCTAGGGTATTTTCATTATTTCATAAAATCTATTCCTAGGGTATTTTCATTGTTTCATAAACACATTTATTTAATCATTCTTGTTTTAAGTTGTACAGGCTGTAATTAATCGCATGCCGTGAACATATTTTCCACGGCAAACAAATGAAAATGTTTATCGATATATTGATCATATGGTAATCGAAATCTGACCAATCATGGGACGTCGTTAGTCCTAAAATGAAAAATTCAAACCATTACCAATAGCTTTGCCGTTGGAAGTCGCGAACTGTCCTTCATGCGGGGAAACATGAACAAATTGCATGCTATTCATCAATGGCCTTTAATAAGAAAGTAAGTCTTCCTAGCTATGTCATTGCATACACTCGTCAAATGCCTTCAATGTCTTACAGAGTTTTGAACAAACTAACAGCTTCAGCTTTCTGTTAACAGTTCAGGCACATGATGGTATTCACCTGTCCAGATATTCGTATTTGCATTGACATCTGTATAGCCAGTAAGCAAACGGTTTAATGTTCAAGAGGAAAATTTTACAATACCTCCATTGAGTGGTCCCAATTTTGGCAAAAACATTCAGTGGCGATGCCAACTTCACATCACCGCCATTGAGCTTTCGTGTTGGTTTTCCACCGACTGAGGTGGGATTTTTCTGAAATCATGCTGGCACACTAAATCTCGGTTTGACTGACACATGCATTTTTCAAGATGGCGGTGTCAACTTCACATCACCGCAAAATAGTGATTTCGGTGACTGCAGCACGGTCATTTTGGTTTCACAAAGCACGGCGTCTTGGGAGCAGAAACTTGATGGCACAATATTTTTGATGATCATCTCTCAGTTGTACTTGTCTTGCGTGTTTTATTTGCGTATTTTAAAAAAAGACTTCAGTGGCGGTGCTAACTTCACATCACCGCCATTTTGTGGTTTCGGGGACTGATTTCTCCGGAAGTACGGGGATTTAGATGCTGAAACTTGCTGGCACAATGTTTTTGATGGTCTTCTATCTGTTGTGCGTGTTTCGTATGTTTTGATTGTGTATTTTCGAAAAAAAATTTAGTGGCGGTGCTAACTTCACATCACCGCCATGTCGAACTTTCGAGCATCGATTTTTCCTAAACTAAGCGGAATTCTTTCAAAATAGTGAGTGGCACATGCTGGCACACTCCATCTAGATCGATTCTGATCGTTGGTTTGACTGGCACATGCATTTTTCAAGATGGCGGTGCTAACTTCACATCAACCGCCATTGAGCTTTCGGGTTGGTTTTCCACCGGATCTGGTGGGATTTTCGTGAAAGAAATGAGTGGCACATGCTGGCCACACTCCATCTAGATCGATTCTGATCGTTGGTTTGACTGGCACATGCATTTTTCAAGATGGCGGTGCCAACTTCACATCACCGCCAGCGCATTGAGCTTTCGGGGGCTAATTTCTGCACAAGAACGGCGTCTTAGGAGAAGAAACTTGCTGGCACAATGTTTTTGATGATCATCTCTCAGTTGTACTTGTCTCGCGTGTTTTATTTGCGTATTTTAAAAAAGACTTCAGTGGCGGTGCTAACTTCACACCACCGCCATTTTGTGGTTTCGGGGACTGATTTCTCCGGAAGTACGGGGATTTAGGTGCTGAAACTTGCTGGCACAATGTTTTTGATGGTCTTCTATCTGTTGTGCGTGTTTCGTATGTTTTGATTGTGTATTTTGGAAAAAAAATTTAGTGGCGGTGCTTACTTCACATCACCGCCATGTCGAACTTTCGAGCATCGATTTTTCCTAAACTAAGCGGAATTCTTTCAAAATAGTGAGTGGCACACTCCATCTAGATCGATTCTGATCGTTGGTTTGACTGGCACATGCATTTTTCAAGATGGCGGTGCCAACTTCACATCACCGCCATTGAGCTTTCGGGTTGGTTTTCCACCGGATCTGGTGGGATTTTGTTGAAAGAAATGAGTGGCACATGCTGGCACACTGCATCTAGATCGATTCTGATCGTTGGTTTGACTGGCACATGCATTTTTCAAGATGGCGGTGCCAACTTCACATCACCGCCAGCGCATTGAGCTTTCGGGGACTGATTTCTCCGGAAGTACGGGGAGTTAGGTGCTGAAACTTGCTGGCACAATGTTTTTGATGGTCTTCTATCTGTTGTGCGTGTTTCGTATTTTTTGATTGTGTATTTTGGAAAAAAAAATTTTGTGGCGGTGCTAACTTCACACCACCGCCATTTTGTGGTTTCGGGGACTGATTTCTCCGGAAGTACGGGGATTTAGATGCTGAAACTTGCTGGCACAATGTTTTTGATGGTCTTCTATCTGTTGTGCGTGTTTCGTATGTTTTGATTGTGTATTTTCGAAAAAAAATTTTAGTGGCGGTGCTAACTTCACATCACCGCCATGTCGAACTTTCGAGCATTGATTTTTCCTAAACTAAGCGGAATTCTTTCAAAATAGTGAGTGGCACATGCTGGCACACTCCATCTAGATCGATTCTGATCGTTGGTTTGACTGGCACATGCATTTTTCGAGATGGTGATGCCAACTTCACATCACCGCCAGCGCATTGAGCTTTCGGGGGCTAATTTCTGCACAAGTACGGCGTCTTAGGAGAAGAAACTTGCTGGCACAATGTATTTGATGATCATCTCTCAGTTGTACTTGTCTCGCGTGTTTTATTTGCGTATTTTAAAAAAAGACTTCAGTGGCGGTGCTAACTTCACATCACCGCCATTTTGTGGTTTCGGGGACTGATTTCTCCGGAAGTACGGGGAGTTAGGTGCTGAAACTTGCTGGCACAATGTTTTTGATGGTCTTCTATCTGTTGTGCGTGTTTCGTATGTTTTGATTGTGTATTTTGGAAAAAAAAATTTAGTGGCGGTGCTAACTTCACATCACGGCCATGTCGAACTTTCAACCAGCGATTTCTCCTAAACTAGGAGGAATTTTTTAAAAATAATGGGTGGCACATGCTGGCACACACCAAATGCATGGATCTGTTAGGTTTAATTGAGTGGCACATTCCATTTTCAAGATGGCGGTGCTAACTTCACACACGTTAATGCTTGTGACTGTAGCAGGAACTCATGATTTGCAAGAACAAATAGTTCGCACCAGCAATCTTGATAAAGTGAGGTATAATGTATGTCTGAACAGCTTCAGTCATAACCTCAACAAAAGAACATGTCCAGTAAGCTGTAAAATTGATCTTGTTAATAGAATCAGAGAGCGACAAACAATTTTGACATTATTGTGATATACAAGTTTGTTTATAGTTCTTGAAATTTCCATAGTTTGAGCTCAAATCAAAACTTTACTTTCGGTTTTAACTTCATTTACCATGACATAAAAATGTTGAAGGGCAAAATTTTTTATCTAGTCCTTCTGGAAGTGCAGGATAAATTTCATAGTAATATTCGTGTAATCACAATGGGTAATCACATTTGCCACAAATTTAGAAGACAAGCTATTCTATGAGATCAGCAGGGAGGTTAATCGTAGAAATCCGAGGCCAGATTTCTACATTTTCCTACCCTTCTAGCTTCATGGAAGGCCTGTTTTCGATCTTTTCTATAGAGCCAAGTGATTTCCTTCCAACATGGACGTCTGTTGCATCTTACAATGAATGAAATTCGAAAAGGAACAAAATGCGTGCACACTTAGAAGAATGATGCACAACAGCTTTATAACAGTATTTTTTATAATAATTCATATTCTTACACCTACACTTGAAACATATTCTTGATTGAAATGCGATATTGATAGGTTTGAATTGTGAAAATACAGGCCTAAATGTTTATCAAATGATGAAAAACTAGAGTGAACTTATTGCGACTTACAGTACGTTCATCAATAAAGTAAGGAGTGACAATGATCCCTTATATCGTATGTACCCAAAAAACTTAAGTAGTAATGCTGGAAAAATAGTTTTAGCCAGTTTTTGTCAGTTTTAGCCGAAAAATGGTGACAAAAGCTGGTGGTTTTTACCAGGTTTTTACCGGTTTTTATCAGGTGGTAAAAACCAGGGTGGTTTTTACCGGCCAACCCTGATGTAGACTCGAAGACAAGTTGTACGCACCACCCAAAGTGTCCTGCAAAAAAAAATTTCTAGGCACATGTTCTTCATTACTAAGCGTCAGGCGGAAACACACAGCAGAATGAGTCATACAACATTCATTCATGACAATAACAATGTAAACAATGAATGTTAGTCCAGCAACATCTACTTGCTGCTCAATATTTCGTTGATCCACATGTATTCTTCATAATTGCTTCCAACCCCCTTCCCTAGGCATGGATTTGGCAAGAGATTTTTTTGTAAATCTGAACAATCTCTCTATTTCTATGGAGCCCATATTCATGAATGCATTGAGCAGATCTGCTCTGTTCTTGTTTCCGTGTTTCTTCAGACTTCGTTTGACTGCTGAGCACAAGTTCTCCATCAGATTTACATCAAATGAACTCGTAGGCCATAGCAAGACTCACATGCCTATGGAGTTCAAATACGTGTCTTGCTTCACTTGCTGGTATGGCATGGTGCAGTGGCTTGTTGAAGCTATCTATCTAATCATTTTTCAGTAGAAAATTGATAGACACAACAGGGCAATGCACCTTGCCATGCCGGCAAACGAAGTAAGACCCACTTGAACTTCAGAGCAGTGTTCCGAGCGGACGAGGTCTTAACTTTTTGAGAATGACCAACATTTTTGGAATATTTCTCGTTGATGTGATCATTAATCATCCCTGTCCCACCAAAGCATGAACCCATACTAACATGCTAGTGGTGTTGAAGAAACCTTCACACACTCAACTCTCACCAAGTCAGTGTTTATAGCCTTTGATCAGGCAGTCGGATGAGGTCACATGGTCTGAAAGCAAAGAAACAGGTACACTTTTGCGTCCCCATTCGTAGAAGAGTCCAATGCAAGGGTGAACGAGTCTTCATACAATAAAAGCCACTAGACCTCCAACAAGAGTTAACACCGGCAACTTCTAACTGTGACGTAAATATGATTTGTCGTGAAAGTGTTTCGTATGCAGATGCTGTCATTACACTGCTTGTTTGCATCAAGGTTGTTTTCATTCCATCCCGCTTTCACAAAGTTGAAACAGCAAGTCGAGGAAGGGTAAGTCAGGGACTATGTAGACGATGCCACTATGAAAGCGATTGTTCTGGCATGATGATTCTGCCGCGCGAGACGGAGGACATGTTGTGAGTGCATACAGAAGATTCTAGGAACAAATGAATGAAAAAACAACGTGTATTGCAGCAGTTACATCGTACTGAATAACCAAAAGATGTTGTTCAGCCGCTTGCATTCTTTCAGCAGTAAATTTCAGCTCTATTTATGTGAAATATATTCAAATGAAATTCTGAAAGCTGGACAAGCAATGAGCTGATTTGGACCGTCATACATGTGAAAATGCATTTGGCGGAGCAAACTCATCGCAGACTTCGAGAAACTTCAGTTCAGATATATAGATATACAAATACGTCGTTTATCTCTCTCTCTCTGATTGATCCATTACTATTAAAAGGCACTACATAAAAACGTAGCATGAGGATAAAATGCACCTGGGAAAAGTAGATGATAATGCAGACAAGTAACAGTGACAATGTATGCATTTGAACCAGGATATGGACATGCTCTCCCACACAGCAAGTACTCTATTCATATGAAGAATTCAAGAAAATGGCTACAAATAACCGCATACCAGACAAATTTGGTAGGGAAGGAGTTTTGCCTGAAAATGCTCTAGTCATTACTTGCACAATGGAGCAGATGCTCTATTGCGGATGCTCAAAGTTTTCAAATGCATGTCAGTACATAGTGTAACTGGAATCAACTGAGAGCAGTGTCGATAAATGAACGGGGTGAAATTTGAAAAATGATAACCATGGTTGTCTTTTCATGCGTCACACTTGTTGGCGACACATTTTCAATCAAATCTACGCATCGAATAATCATGACCCAAATCCTTGGTTTAGTCACGATTTAAAAGGGTTTAATCGAATGCGATGTAGGCCTAAATTCGCGCGTCGTAGAAAAAAAACGAGTGCAAAAATCCGATGACTTGCGCTTTGAGTTTTCGCTCATTACACATGTTCGCACATCCAAAAACTTTTACAACACTTCGTTTTTCTTCAGAACTTCAGATTTTACCTGAAAAATATCTTTGTCTAGGAAATCAGGGTAAAGGTAAACCACCACATCCAGTGACATCTGTTGCCGGCTATGTCGACCCCCCTTGTCTGACAGAAACATGGACTAAAAACTGGCAAATATCGATTCACATTGTCCTTGAGCGGGAGAGATGACGTCGCCTCATGCAGCATGAACTAAGAGAAAGCTGCACGTGTTCTTAGATAGCAACTATGTATACACTTTGTTTCCACAGCTTTCTTATTTTCATTTAACAAAATGTAAATATCACTTACATAGTTGGATGTGGATAGGTTGCAGGCCGTTTCATGGAACACTTTAGGCAAAGAAAATCGATGGCAAATGACATTCCCAATTCAGTGGCAATCAACAATCCACTGGTAAGATAAGCTACCATACCCGACTTTCCTTAGTATTGCAATCAAGGAAGTGGGTCATATGTGACGTTTTGTATACACACTCCTGCTTCAAAATTTTGAAAAATGGACTTATGTACTTTCTGCCTTTTCATAGTAGTAACTATGGCTATTAGTTATGCATGAATGAGATTTTTTAGAAACAATTGTGGTGACAAACATAGGCATGTGTGACATACATAGTCCGATCAAAGAAATGAAAAAATATTTTTCTTTACTTTCTATTAAATCACTCATTGTGCAGTGAATCTTTCTTCTTTTCTATTTAGTAGAAGCCGAACTTTCGCATCACTTCACTCACAGTTCGCCACATTACCGACACATCATGTCACATCTGACAAATTACGGTATGTATTACATAGCAAACCAAACGACCAGATGTCATGACGACTAATATACAAACTAAAGAAACAAGCCCCCTTATTTAAAAGTCAAGTACGTGTGTATATTATTTGACAAAGAAAAATGAGACAGTACCGCATGTGTATATTCGAGTCTCCTAACATTATCCAATAGAATTGTAGAACGCAAACAATAAAATTTTCTGATTAAGTATCAGTATGTTTATGATATTACAAAACAAAAACATTATCATGATCAAAAAATTGCGAGATGAAACTATTCAAGAATTATCACAAAAGTCAAATATTCTTCCTGAAATTATCGATTCCCGAAAATTCTGGAATATTTGGTCCAAATCTTCGGGACAGAGTTTTCACCATTTCGGGAAATTACCGAAATCGGAAATAATTTGAAGCACTGCAGGTGTATGGCCTACGAGCTCTCCTGACATAAATCCGATAGAGAACTTGTTTGTGGTCGGCAATCAAGCGGCGCCTGCACAAACGAGAATACAGGAACTCCACTCGATGCATTCTAACATTTGTGGACCAGAGATCAAGAGATTGATCAGACATCATGCCTGGGCGATTGGAAGCAATTATCAAGAACAAATGTGGATCAACGAAATATTGAGCAGCAAGCAGATGCTGCCGGACGACTAAAATTCATTGTTTACATTGTTTTGTTATGACTTAATTTTGTATAAGTTCTGTATGTGTTTCTGCCTGACACATAGTAATGAAGAACAGGTGATCAGAAAATATTTTTCTGCATAATACTTTGGGTGGGGTGTACAAATTTGTCGTCGAGTGTTGTCTACCAACCGTACGAAGTTGGAAAAGCCGATTTAATAAATCACATGAGACATAATTCTCGAAGCGTGTAGTCAGGAATTTAGGTATTTCCACTCCATCTCTACTGCCAATCATGCTATCAACCGTGAAATCATAGATGACATCGCTGACGGAAGAATGCGGCAAATCAAGACATCAAGCGAAAATATGCGCACTACTTTAGTACCGATCTTCTGAAAGCGGGATCGGGTGAAAGAGTAGATTTCAATTTTAAAGTTTGCAGTGGATGGAATGGATTATGAAAGCGTGACAAATTCTAGAATATGTTACGGACAATATAACTACGCTGAAGCATTACTAACTTTCTACAACAATCCACAGATATCACAGCGAGTTATAATATGAGCATGTAAAGGGGTCGAAACTATACACTGCATTCACTACGCAGCTATATTATTCATTAAGTCTGTTTATATCTCTGAATGATAGAATGACGCAATACATGCACTTAGACTACTAATTACAGTTATTGCATAAAAAATCGTTTCCCACTAATACCACACTTCTCATGGGACCAATAGGAATTTCGGCCTAAAGAAGAATCTTGATGTCGGCACAAAATACGGATACAGAGAATGTACTTCGCTAACTTATTCTACTCATTTATTTAAACTTGGTTTGGCTTTTGACCGACATTTTTGCCCAACCTTGCTATCGTTCTATGTATATCACGCCCAATATAAGCATGTGACAGGTTTTATCAATCTATTAAGTCAATTGCTTTTAATCCTGACTTGTTATGATAATTTATGTAATACATAACAAATAATAATGATAGAATTATGTGCAACTATATTGTATCAGCTGATAACTATCAGCTAAGATAACTTAAAAACAAAACGTGTGGCATCATAAATTTTCATTTCTTAAAGAACATGTTAAATAAAAGGAAATGGTTACATGGTGATGTTCACAGATGGCAACCATTCTCTTCAATGACCTTCTCAATACACCGCAGATATTGATCAAATTCTGTCTCTAATTGGGTCACGGCCATCCCAGCTATAAATTCTTCAAAACGCTTCAATTTCAGCAGTAGAATCAAAGTTGTCTAGTCGACGATGAACTTCACAATTTTTGAAGAAGTGTCAATCGTGATATTTCACTGTATGCTGACATCTTTTTTTGCGTCGCCAGGCGTCACTCTACTTACTATATACTTACTTACTTGCTCTATGACCGCAGTATCATATTCAAAGAAGTACATATTGCAAATACGTGTATGATGGTTTAGTAATTTCCAGTTAGTTAGCAAAATAATTGACTGTCAATTTAATGAATATATTCCATGGCGATGTCACGCATACGATTTCAAGCTCCGTATAGCAAAGAAAATTGGCCCGATGATACTTCTGTGGTATTCTCATTCGAAGCGAAAATGAGGACAAGCCTGATCTGCACACTTTCATCCGACTTCGGTCCATAGACATGAGTAGCAGAAGACGTGACTTGTCATTTTTCTCAAGAGATCGACTTATTTCAGAGTAAGTGCCTTTAAGCAAGTGGTAGAGGAGAGAAAATGTGAAGCCCAAATGTAAAGCAAGCCATAGAGTAAGTAGTAAGGAAGTGACAAACACCAGATAGCGCAAGATGGCCGCCATCGCTGACTCCCCCCCCCCTCTGGAACGGCAGAGTGTCGTGGTCGGCCGCCGTGGTGCTTCGGGTCTGAGTCCCCCCCCCCTCTGGAACGACAGAGTCTGTCGTGGTGTGCCGGCCAGGTGGGTTCACAACATGTTCGCTGACTCCCCCCCCCCTCTGGAACGACAGAGTGTGAGACTCGGATGTGTTGGTCTCGTATGGGTTGACGTGACCGACCGCCAGGATTAGTGTTGAGGCTATAGTGTGTGATGTTTTTGGTGCAATCTGCTGAATGTTGGGTTGTAAATGGGTTGTTTCGAGTGGAAGGAGTGTTCGGATGAGAAAACGGAGTCCAGATTCGGAATCTACGTGAAATTTTGGGTTAGGAAGGATGTTTCCAGCGAAATCGGAGAGAAAAAATTTTCAACATTTTTCGAAAAAACGACAGAGTTAGAATTTGGGATGTTTTGGTGTGTAGCGCCCAAACGAAGCATCGGATGAGAAAACGGAGGCCAGATTCGGAATCTACGTGAAATTTTGGGTTAGGAAGGATGTTTCCAGCGAAATCGGAGAGAAAAAATTTTCGCTGACGTCCCCCCCCCCCTCTGGACAGCTTGCTTCGATTTTGGCTTCCAGTGGACGGATTTTGTCGTGCGATAGCTCGTTTGAAAGCTAAGAGTGAGACAAATTCAGTGAAAGAATCGGCTTGTTCCTATCTGTCTTCGTTCAAAAGTTAGAGCGGTTACAAGATTTTAGGTCGGAGCTCGCTTACCTGAAAAAATCCTAAGTGTCAGAGTGACTTTGTATGGGTAAAAATTTGAAAATTTTCCAAAGTGTGGAATTTCGACCTGGGACCGTCACCAAAACATTTTTCATCAAATTCTGAAATTTCACTGACGTCCCCCCCCCCTCTGGACAGCTTGCTTCGATTTTGGCTTCCAGTGGACGGATTTTGTCGTGCGATAGCTCGTTTGAAAGCTAAGAGTGAGACAAATTCAGTGAAAGAATCGGCTTGTTCCTATCTGTCTTCGTTCAAAAGTTAGAGCGGTTACAAGAATTTAGGTCGGAGCTCGCTTACCTGAAAAAATCCTAAGTGTCAGAGTGACTTTGTATGGGTAAAATTTTGAAAATTTTCCAAAGTGTGGAATTTCGACCTGGGACCGTCACCAAAACATTTTTCATCAAATTTAGAAATTTCACTGACGTCCCCCCCCCCTCTGGACAGCTTGCTTCGATTTTGGCTTCCAGTGGACGGATTTTGTCGTGCGATAGCTCGTTTGAAAGCTAAGAGTGAGACAAATTCAGTGAAAGAATCGGCTTGTTCCTATCTGTCTTCGTTTAGATGTGAGACGCCATTTAAGATTTTGGGACATTGGCGAAAAACGACAGAGTTAGAATTTGGGACGTTTTGGGCTCTAGCTTCAAAACGAAGCATCGGATGGAAAACGGATTTCAGATTTGGAATCAGCGTGAAATTCTTTATCTGTATGGTGAGTTTCAAGTCAATCGGAGAGAAAAAATTTTCAACATTTTTCGAAAAAACGACAGAGTTAGAATTTGGGACGTTTTGGTGTGTAGCGCCCAAACGAAGCATCGGATGAGAAAACGGAGGCCAGATTCGGAATCTACGTGAAATTCTGCATCTGTATGGTGAATTTGAAAGCAATCGGAGAGAGAAAATTTTCGCTGACGTCCCCCCCCCCTCTGGACAGCTTGCTTCGATTTTGGCTTCCAGTGGATGGATTTTGTCGTGCGATAGCTCGTTTGAAAGCTAAGAGTGAGACCAATTCAATGAAAGAATCGGCTTGTTCCTATCTGTCTTCGTTTAGATGTGAGACACCATTTAAGATTTTGGGACATTGGTGAAAAACGACAGAGTTAGAATTTGGGACGTTTTGGGCTCTAGCTTCAAAACGAAGCATCGGATTGGAAAACGGATTTCAGATTTGGAATCAGCGTGAAATTCTTTATCTGTATGGTGAGTTTCAAGTCAATCGGAGAGAAAAAATTTTCAACATTTTTCGAAAAAACGACAGAGTTAGAATTTTTGCGATGGCTGCCTACTGTAGAGCCAAAACGAAGCATCGGATGGGAAAACGGAGGCCAGATTCGGATTCAGCGTCAAATTCTACATGGAAATGGTGTATTTCCAGCTCAATCGGAGAGAAAAAATTTTCACTGACGTCCCCCCCCCTCTGGACAGCTTGCTTCGATTTTGGCTTCCAGTGGACGGATTTTGTCGTGCGATAGCTCGTTTGAAAGCTAAGAGTGAGACAAATTCAGTGAAAGAATCGGCTTGTTCCTATCTGTCTTCGTTTAGATGTGAGATGCCATTTAAGATTTTCGGACATTGGTGAAAAACGACAGAGTTAGAATTTGGGACGTTTTGGGCTCTAGCTTCAAAACGAAGCATCGGATTGGAAAACGGATTTCAGATTTGGAATCAGCGTCAGATTCTTTATCTATATGGTGAGTTTCATGTCAATCGGAGAGTTTCAAGTCATCGGCGAGAAAAATTTTCAACATTTTTCGGAAAAACGACAGAGTTAGAATTTTTGCGATGGCTGCCTACTGTAGAGCCAAAACGAAGCATCGGATGGGAAAACGGAGGCCAGATTCGGATTCAGCGTCAAATTCTACATGGAAATGGTGTATTTCCAGCTCAATCGGAGCACTAGAACCGGAGATAGACGGGATTTTTAGTGTTTGGATGATGGGTATTACGTCATCAGCTGATCGCCACACACTATATAAGCTGGGAACCAACGGAGACTTGTCATTTAGAGGAGAACGACTGTCAGAGGTAGGTCGTCTCTCTGAGCTCCGATGATAGCTTCGGACATTCCAAATTCCAAGTTTCTGTAAGAAACCGACTTAGAAAATTTCATTGCTGATATCAGCTAAGGCGTCAGACTTAGAGGTTCGCCAGGAGATGGCCTTCGTCTCCAGGCCATAAAAGACTCCAAAACTTTAAAGGCTCGTAACTTTGCTTCTACAAGTCCGTTTGACTTGATTCAAAAAAGGTTCGGTCGCTATTGACCTGCCCTAAGTGATGGACTACTTATAAAATTTCATAAGTAGTGCTAAAAAGTTGAAAATTTTAAATTCACTAGTTTTGGAGGTTTTCTGGGGTTTTCGACCCTGCTGAAGTCAATGAAAGCATTTTTAATGATGTCTGAGCCAGTCTTCTCATGGTATAAGCGGCTTTTCACTGAAAGCGAGCAAGACACGGAGAGTTTTGCTGTAATATTCCACTGACAGGGTGTTCCTTCGGGACGGCGGACGATGCCGTAGTGATAAGTGTGGCAAGGGAATGTGTCATATTTAAGACCGTAACCGCTGGGACAACTCATGTCTCATGTTGGGCATTTGACACAGCTCTCAACGTAGCACTTTGAACGCCAATCGGTTGAGTCTTAGCTATCTTGTCATGGGTGGCCTCTAAACATCTCCATTGCAAAACGCTGGTGAATCAAGCTCTCTACGGCTTGCTATCAAGCTGATCAAAGCAACAACTTGGGATGTTTCCTCAAGGTTTTCAAGTATGCGAAGTTCAAATCTGCTATCAGATTTCAAATTCAACTAAGACTAAGGCAGCTTTGAGGGGTTAGATCCCAGCTACTGTTCACTACCTTTGACTCGGCGTTCCTGTTACCACTTCGGGGCAGTGACAATGATGTCTTCAGCTGTAAAGAGCGGGTATCGGGGAAGATCTCTCACTTCCCTAGTGATCAGTACAAGGCCTTCGGGCTGTCGACGGGATCGAGTGCCACTCACTACACTCAAATCTATCATTCCTCACTAAGTGTAAATTACTGACTATACATTTGTCCTGCTATCAGGTTATTTTTGACTTGCTATCTAGTTGAATAGTCTCTTGCTATCAAGAGATTCACTTCTACTCATAAAGCACATCATCGCTGTAATACCTCCTTTGCTCGAGCGTTCCTTCGGGACGGCGGGTACTGCCGTAGAGGGATTGTGTTGCACGGGTTGTTCGTCGTTTGTTAGACCGAAACCTCTGAGCCGTTGCTCATGTTGGGCGTTCGACTTCATACTCAACGTGACGCTTTCTCTCGCCAGGTCAGAGTACTTCAGCCATTCGACAAAGGTTAGTCTTTATGATATGGAGTAGAGTGAAATGTAATTCATTAGATGTCCCTTCAATGATTGTTCCCATGATAAACGTTGATGAGACAAATGAAATGATTCTCATCTTCCCTTTTCAATGATTGAAATCTACTAACACACTACCGTATAATCGGCCACTATGGGGCAAGACATGATAGAGCCTTCAATGCGCTTTGCCCTGGGCAGTCTTTAGACTGGCGAATACTATCATTAAGTTGAATCTGCTATCAGTCAACTTGAACGTTGCGTCGCATTAGAGGGGTATATAAACCACTGCCTCTCATTTCATTTCAATCATGCAGACGCCGAACAGTCAAGTCAGCTCTCCTCGCGGACCGCAGTTAAGGCCGCGAAATTTATTTGAGGAGTTTGTCAGGCTAGAGGAGCAAGACAGAGTTTTTAATAATCTTGCTCAGATTGGCAATCCGATGACAGCAACTGCTGTCAATCCAACGGAATGGCGCTACATTCCACTTTTTAGCCATGTACCAGTTAGTGTGGAAGTCGACAGTGCTACCAAAGAGAGAGTCAAAGACTCTCTCAGTAGAATTGGTAGGGTGTAAGATGACGTTACTCCCGAGAACGAACCATCGGCTCTCTTAAGGGCCACCATGGGGCAAGACATGATAGAACCTCCTCGCGGTTTGCCCTGGGCAGTCTTCGGACTGGCGAATACTATCATTAAGTTGAATCTGCTATCAGTCAACTTGAACGTTGCAAATGAAGTTCGGTGTAATACTTCCTTTCGACGGGCGTTCCTGTAAAGGGCGGCGGTGAAACCCGTAGCTATGTATACCGCAAGGGACATTCGGCAATGGTCAATCTTGTTAAACCTCTCTGCGTCATGTTTGCAAGTGATTGCCTCTGTCTCAACGTAGTATGCATTCGCGCCAGGGCGACATTTAGCCAACTGTCGAAGGTTGCCTAAAACTTTCCATTGCATACGTTATGAGAACCATGAGTTCTACCTGTCTCTATCAATGAGACGAATTGATGAATGGAATGAAATGGGAGGACACTCACGCGCCACACGCAACATAACACACTTCTCTCTTTCGTAGTCTAACAAGCTCTTTACACATGGATCGCAGTCGATTGCTATCCCTGTATCAGAAGTGTAAGCTATCTTAATTTTATTTGACACTATTTCATCTATCATCATCGTCCATATGAAATGTTTTAAGATTTACAAGTTAGAAATAAAGTTTCAATAGTGTATGCGTTAGAAATAAAGGTGTAACTGTTTGTAAAAATAAGATCGCAAGATTTACTAGTTTACAAGTTAGACTAAGTGTAAATTAAAAATAAAATTATAACTGTTTCAAGAGTTTACAAGTTAGAAATTAAGTTTTAGCTGTTTGTATATCAAAATAAAGTTTCAAGAGTTTACAAGTTAGAAATAAAGTTTCAATAGTGTATATGTTAGAAATAAAGGTGTAACTGTTTGTAAAAATAAGATCGCAAGATTTACTAGTTTACAAGTTAGACTAAGTGTAAATTAAAAATAAATTATAACTGTTCACGTGTTAAAGCGTTGATGCAACGATGAACAATTAATAAGCTGAAAAGTTTTAGATTCACTTTAACATTATCATATGTTTACAGATAGAAATGTATTACAGCAAAGCTACTTCATGAGTTAGTTTGCCAGGAGTGTATCATCTCAAACTTTTACTCGGGCGACATTTAGCCAACTGTCGAAGGTTGCCTAAAACTTTCCATTGCATACGTTATGAGAGCCATGAGTTCTACCTGTCTCTATCAATGAGACGAATTGATGAATGGAATGAAAGGGAGGACACTCACGCGCCACACGCAATATAACACACTTCTCTCTTCCGTAGTCTAACAAGCTCTTTACACATGGATCGCAGTCGATTGCTATCCCTGTATCAGAAGTGTAAGCTATCTTAATTTATTTGACACTATTTCATCTATTATCATCATCGTCCATATGAAATGTTTTAAGATTTACAAGTTAGACTAAGCGTTCTACTATTTGTAAATGAAAGATATAGTTTCAACAGTTTACAGATTGAAAATAAAGTTTCAATAGTGTGTGTATGTGTGTATGTTAAGAATAAAGTTTTATCTGTTTGTATGTTAGAAATAGAATGAAGTTTCACCAGTTTACAAGTTAAGAATAAAGTTCTATCTGTTTATATGTTAGAAATAAAATAAAGTTTCAATAGTTTGCAAGTTAAAAATAAAGTTTCAACCGTTTACAAGTTTTAAAATAAAGTTTAAATAGTGTGCAAGATAAAAAATAAAGTTTGAACAGTTTACAAGCTGAAATAAAGTTTTAATAGTGTACACGTTGGAAATAAAGTTTTAATAGTTTATGTGCTTCAAAATAGAGTTATAACAGTTTATATGTTAGAAATAAAATGAAGTTTCATCAGTTTACAAGTTAAGAATAAAGTTCTATCTGTTTGTCTGATAGAAATAAAACAAAGTTTCAACCGTTTACAAGTTAAAAATAAAGTTTCAACAGTTTACAAGTTAAAATTAAAGCTTCAACAATTACAAGTTAAAAATAAAACTTCAAAAGTTTACCAGTTAGAAATAAAGTTTCATCAGTTTACAAGTCAAAATAAAGTTTCAACAGATTATAAGTTAAAAGAAAAGTTCCAATAGTATGTGCATTAGAAATAACGTTTCAGCTGTTTGTATGTTAGAAATAAGATAAAGTTTCAATTGTGTGTACGTTAGAAATAAAGTTCTATCTGTTTCTATGATAGAAATAAAACAAAGTTTCAACCGTTAACAAGTTAAAAATAAAGTTTCAAGAGTTTACAAGTTAAAACTAATGTTTCAATAGTGTATGTATGTTAAGAATAAAGTTAGAACAGTTTACAAGCTGAAATAAAGTTTTAATAGTGTACACGTTGGAAATAAAGTTTTAATAGTTTATGTGCTTCAAAATAGAGTTATAACAGTTTATATGTTAGAAATAAAGTTTCAACAGTCTACAAGTTAAAAATAAAATTATAACTGTTTCAAGAGTTTACAAGTTAGAAATTAAGTTTCAATGGTGTATGCGTTAGAAATAAAGTTTTAGCTGTTTGTATATCAAAATAAAGTTTCAAGAGTTTACAAGTTAGAAATAAAATGAAGGTTCATCAGTTTACAAGTTAAGAATGAAGTTCTATCTGTTTGTATGTTAGAAATAAAACAAAGTTTCAACCGTTAACAAGTTAAAAATAAAGTTTTAAGAGTTACAAGTTAAAACTAATGTTTCAATAGTGTGTGTATGTTAAGAATAAAGTTTTATCTGTTTGCATGTTAGAAATAGAATGAAGTTTCACCAGTTTACAAGTTAAGAATAAAGTTCTATCTGTTTATATGTTAGAAATAAAATAAAGTTTCAATAGTTTGCAAGTTAAAAATAAAGTTTCAACCGTTTACAAGTTTTAAAATAAAGTTTAAATAGTGTGCAAGATAAAAAATAAAGTTTGAACAGTTTACAAGCTGAAATAAAGTTTTAATAGTGTAAACGTTGGAAATAAAGTTTTAATAGTTTATGTGCTTCAAAATAGAGTTATAACAGTTTATATGTTAGAAATAAAATGAAGTTTCATCAGTTTACAAGTTAAGAATAAAGTTCTATCTGTTTGTCTGATAGAAATAAAACAAAGTTTCAACCGTTTACAAGTTAAAAATAAAGTTTCAACAGTTTACAAGTTAAAATTAAAGCTTCAACAATTACAAGTTAAAAATAAAGTTTCAAAAGTTTACCAGTTAGAAATAAAGTTTCATCAGTTTACAAGTCAAAATAAAGTTTCAACAGATTATAAGTTAAAAGAAAAGTTCCAATAGTATGTGCATTAGAAATAACGTTTCAGCTGTTTGTATGTTAGAAATAAGATAAAGTTTCAATTGTGTGTACGTTAGAAATAAAGTTCTATCTGTTTCTATGATAGAAATAAAACAAAGTTTCAACCGTTAACAAGTTAAAAATAAAGTTTCAAGAGTTTACAAGTTAAAACTAATGTTTCAATAGTGTATGTATGTTAAGAATAAAGTTAGAACAGTTTACAAGCTGAAATAAAGTTTTAATAGTGTACACGTTGGAAATAAAGTTTTAATAGTTTATGTGCTTCAAAATAGAGTTATAACAGTTTATATGTTAGAAATAAAATGAAGTTTCATCAGTTTACAAGTTAAGAATAAAGTTCTATCTGTTTGTATGTTAGAAATAAAACAAAGTTTCAACCGTTAACAAGTTAAAAATAAAGTTTTAAGAGTTTACAAGTTTAACTAATGTTTCAATAGTGTGTGTATGTTAAGAATAAAGTTTTATCTGTTTGCATGTTAGAAATAGAATGAAGTTTCACCAGTTTACAAGTTACGAATAAAGTTCTATCTCTTTAAGTTTATAAGTTAAGAATAAAGTTCTATCTGTTTATATGTTAGAAATAGAATGAAGTTTCACCAGTTTACAAGTTAAGAATAAAGTTCTATCTGTTTATATGTTAGAAATAAAATAAAGTTTCAACAGTCTACAAGTTAAAAATAAAATTATAACTGTTTCAAGAGTTTACAAGTTAGAAATTAAGTTTCAATGGTGTATGCGTTAGAAATAAAGTTTTAGCTGTTTGTATATCAAAATACAGTTTCAAGAGTTTACAAGTTAGAAATAAAATGAAGGTTCACCAGTTTACAAGTTAAGAATGAAGTTCTATCTGTTTGTATGTTAGAAATAAAACAAAGTTTCAACCGTTAACAAGTTAAAAATAAAGTTTTAAGAGTTACAAGTTAAAACTAATGTTTCAATAGTGTGTGTGTGTGTATGTTAAGAATAAAGTTTTATCTGTTTGTATGTTAGAAATAGAATGAAGTTTCACCAGTTTACAAGTTAAGAATAAAGTTCTATCTGTTTATATGTTAGAAATAAAATAAAGTTTCAATAGTTTGCAAGTTAAAAATAAAGTTTCAATAGTTTACAAGTTTTAAAATAAAGTTTAAATAGTGTGCAAGATAAAAAATAAAGTTTGAACAGTTTACAAGCTGAAATAAAGTTTTAATAGTGTACACGTTGGAAATAAAGTTTTAATAGTTTATGTGCTTCAAAATAGAGTTATAACAGTTTATATGTTAGAAATAAAATGAAGTTTCATCAGTTTACAAGTTAAGAATAAAGTTCTATCTGTTTGTATGATAGAAATAAAACAAAGTTTCAACCGTTTACAAGTAAAAATAAAGTTTCACCAGTGTACAAGTTAGAAATAAAGTTTCAATAGTGTATATGTTAGAAATAAAGTTTTAGCTGTTTGTATATGAAAAACTAAGTTTCAAGAGTTTACAAGTTAAAAAATAAAGTTTCAATGGTGTATACGTTAGAAATAAAGTTTTAGCTGTTTGTATATCAAAATAAAGTTTCAAGAGTTTACAAGTTAGAAATAAAGTTTCAACAGTGTGCACGTTAAGAATAAAGTTTCAATAGTGTGTATGTTAAGAATAAAGTTCTATCTGTTTATATGTTAGAAATAAAAATGAAGGTTCATCAGTTTACAAGTTAAGAATAAAGTTTTATCTGTTTGTTTGTTAGAAATAAAATAAAGTTTCGACCGTTAACAAGTTAAAAATAAAGTTTCAGATTAAAATAAAGTTTCAATAGTGTGTATGATGGAAATAAAGTTTAAGCGCTTTGTGCGTCAGAAATAAAGTTTCAACCGTTTACAAGTTAAAAATAAAGTTTCAACAGTGTGTACGTTAAGAATAAAGTTCTATCTGTTTATATGTTAGAAATAAAAATAAAGGTTCACCAGTTTACAGGTTAAGAATAAAGTTTTATCTGCTTGTATGTCAGAAATGAAATAAAGTTTCACCAGTTTAAAAGTTAAGAATAAAGTTTCAATAGTGTGTATGTTAGAAATAAAGTTTCAATAGTGTGTATGTTAAGAATAAAGTTCTATCTGTTTATATGTTTATATGTTAGAAATAAAAATGAAGGTTCACCAGTTTGCAAGTTAAGAATAAAGTTTTATCTGCTTGCATGTCAGAAATGAAATAAAGTTTCACCAGTTTAAAAGTTAAGAATAAAGTTTCACCAGTTTAAAAGTTAAGAATAAAGTTTCAATAGTGTGTATGTTAAGAATAAAGTTCTATCTGTTTATATGTTAGAAATAAAATGAAGTTTCAATAGTGTGTATGTTAAGAATAAAGTTCTATCTGTTTATATGTTAGAAATAAAATGAAGGTTCACCAGTTTACAAGTTAAGAATAAATTTTATCTGCTTGTATGTTAGAAATAAAATAAAGTTTCACCGATTTACAAGTTAAAAAATAAAGTTTCAATAGTTAACACGTTAAAAATAAAGTTTCAATAGTGTGTATGTTAAGAATAAAGTTCTATCTGTTTGTATATTAGAAAGAAAATGAAGGTTCATCAGTTTACAAGTTAATAATAAAGTTTTATCTGTTTGTATGTTAGAAATAAAACATAGTTTCAACCGTTGACAAGTTAAAAATAAAGTTTCAATAGTTTGCGAGTTAAAACTAATGTTTCAATAGTGCGTATGTTAAGAATAAAGTTTTATCTGTTTGTATGTTAGAAATAAAATGAAGCTTCGCCAGTTTACAAGTTTAGAATAAAGTTTTATCAGCTTGTATGTTAGAAATAAAATGAAGTTTCACCAGTTTACAAATTAAAAATAAAGTTTCAATAGTGTGTATGTTAGAAATAAAGTTTCAACCGTTTACAAGTTAAAATAAAGTTTCAACAGTGTCTACGTTAGAAATAAAGTTTTATCTGTTTGTAAAGTTCGATCGTAGGATTTACTAGTTTGCAAGTTAGACTCAGCATTCTACTAGTTGTAAATGAAAATAACGTTTCAACAGTTTACAGATTAAAATAAAGTTTCAATAGTGTGTATGATGGAAATAAAGTTTAAGCGCTTTGTGCGTTAGAAATAAAGTTTCAGCCGTTGACAAGTTAAAAATAAAGTTTTAACAGTGTGTACGTTAGAAATAAAGTTTCAACAGTTTACAAGTTGAAAAATAAAGTTTCAACAGTGTGTACGTTAGAAATAAATGAAAGTAAGAACTTCATTGTATGAGTATTCAAAGCATGTTTTGTAAATCAAATGTGTGTAGTCCTGACATGATAGAATCGCGTTAGAAATAAAGTTTCAGCCGTTTACAAGTTAAAGATAAAGTTTCAACAGTGTGTACGTTAGAAATAAAGTTTTAGCTGTTTATATGTTAGAAACAAAATAAAGTTTCACAGTTTACAAGTTGAAAAATAAAGTTTCAACAGTGTGTACGTTAGAAATAAATGAAAGTAAGAACTTCATCGTATGAGTATTCAAAACATGTTTTGTAAATCAAATGTGTGTAGTCCTGACATGATAGAATCAAGCTTGACAAATGCGTTTGTCAAGTTAATTTGATTCTATCATGTCAGGACTACACACATTTGATTTACAAAACATGTTTTGAATACTCATACGATGAAGTTCTTACTTTCATTTATTTCTAACGTACACACTGTTGAAACTTTATTTTTCAACTTGTAAACTGTGAAACTTTATTTTGTTTCTAACATATAAACAGCTAAAACTTTATTTCTAACGTACACACTGTTGAAACTTTATCTTTAACTTGTAAACGGCTGAAACTTTATTTCTAACGCGATTCTATCATGTCAGGACTACACACATTTGATTTACAAAACATGCTTTGAATACTCATACAATGAAGTTCTTACTTTCATTTATTTCTAACGTACACACTGTTGAAACTTTATTTTTCAACTTGTAAACTGTTGAAACTTTATTTCTAACGTACACACTGTTAAAACTTTATTTTTAACTTGTCAACGGCTGAAACTTTATTTCTAACGCACAAAGCGCTTAAACTTTATTTCCATCATACACACTATTGAAACTTTATTTTAATCTGTAAACTGTTGAAACGTTATTTTCATTTACAACTAGTAGAATGCTGAGTCTAACTTGCAAACTAGTAAATCCTACGATCGAACTTTACAAACAGATAAAACTTTATTTCTAACGTAGACACTGTTGAAACTTTATTTTAACTTGTAAACGGTTGAAACTTTATTTCTAACATACACACTATTGAAACTTTATTTTTAATTTGTAAACTGGTGAAACTTCATTTTATTTCTAACATACAAGCTGATAAAACTTTATTCTAAACTTGTAAACTGGCGAAGCTTCATTTTATTTCTAACATACAAACAGATAAAACTTTATTCTTAACATACGCACTATTGAAACATTAGTTTTAACTCGCAAACTATTGAAACTTTATTTTTAACTTGTCAACGGTTGAAACTATGTTTTATTTCTAACATACAAACAGATAAAACTTTATTATTAACTTGTAAACTGATGAACCTTCATTTTCTTTCTAATATACAAACAGATAGAACTTTATTCTTAACATACACACTATTGAAACTTTATTTTTAACGTGTTAACTATTGAAACTTTATTTTTTAACTTGTAAATCGGTGAAACTTTATTTTATTTCTAACATACAAGCAGATAAAATTTATTCTTAACTTGTAAACTGGTGAACCTTCATTTTATTTCTAACATATAAACAGATAGAACTTTATTCTTAACATACACACTATTGAAACTTCATTTTATTTCTAACATATAAACAGATAGAACTTTATTCTTAACATACACACTATTGAAACTTTATTCTTAACTTTTAAACTGGTGAAACTTTATTCTTAACTTTTAAACTGGTGAAACTTTATTTCATTTCTGACATGCAAGCAGATAAAACTTTATTCTTAACTTGCAAACTGGTGAACCTTCATTTTTATTTCTAACATATAAACATATAAACAGATAGAACTTTATTCTTAACATACACACTATTGAAACTTTATTTCTAACATACACACTATTGAAACTTTATTCTTAACTTTTAAACTGGTGAAACTTTATTTCATTTCTGACATACAAGCAGATAAAACTTTATTCTTAACCTGTAAACTGGTGAACCTTTATTTTTATTTCTAACATATAAACAGATAGAACTTTATTCTTAACGTACACACTGTTGAAACTTTATTTTTAACTTGTAAACGGTTGAAACTTTATTTCTGACGCACAAAGCGCTTAAACTTTATTTCCATCATACACACTATTGAAACTTTATTTTAATCTGAAACTTTATTTTTAACTTGTTAACGGTCGAAACTTTATTTTATTTCTAACAAACAAACAGATAAAACTTTATTCTTAACTTGTAAACTGATGAACCTTCATTTTTATTTCTAACATATAAACAGATAGAACTTTATTCTTAACATACACACTATTGAAACTTTATTCTTAACGTGCACACTGTTGAAACTTTATTTCTAACTTGTAAACTCTTGAAACTTTATTTTGATATACAAACAGCTAAAACTTTATTTCTAACGTATACACCATTGAAACTTTATTTTTTAACTTGTAAACTCTTGAAACTTAGTTTTTCATATACAAACAGCTAAAACTTTATTTCTAACATATACACTATTGAAACTTTATTTCTAACTTGTACACTGGTGAAACTTTATTTTTACTTGTAAACGGTTGAAACTTTGTTTTATTTCTATCATACAAACAGATAGAACTTTATTCTTAACTTGTAAACTGATGAAACTTCATTTTATTTCTAACATATAAACTGTTATAACTCTATTTTGAAGCACATAAACTATTAAAACTTTATTTCCAACGTGTACACTATTAAAACTTTATTTCAGCTTGTAAACTGTTCAAACTTTATTTTTTATCTTGCACACTATTTAAACTTTATTTTAAAACTTGTAAACTATTGAAACTTTATTTTTAACTTGCAAACTATTGAAACTTTATTTTATTTCTAACATATAAACAGATAGAACTTTATTCTTAACTTGTAAACTGGTGAAACTTCATTCTATTTCTAACATACAAACAGATAAAACTTTATTCTTAACATACACACACACACACACTATTGAAACATTAGTTTTAACTTGTAACTCTTAAAACTTTATTTTTAACTTGTTAACGGTTGAAACTTTGTTTTATTTCTAACATACAAACAGATAGAACTTCATTCTTAACTTGTAAACTGGTGAACCTTCATTTTATTTCTAACTTGTAAACTCTTGAAACTGTATTTTGATATACAAACAGCTAAAACTTTATTTCTAACGCATACACCATTGAAACTTAATTTCTAACTTGTAAACTCTTGAAACAGTTATAATTTTATTTTTAACTTGTAGACTGTTGAAACTTTATTTTATTTCTAACATATAAACAGATAGAACTTTATTCTTAACTTGTAAACTGGTGAAACTTCATTCTATTTCTAACATATAAACAGATAGAACTTTATTCTTAACTTATAAACTTAAAGAGATAGAACTTTATTCGTAACTTGTAAACTGGTGAAACTTCATTCTATTTCTAACATGCAAACAGATAAAACTTTATTCTTAACATACACACACTATTGAAACATTAGTTAAACTTGTAAACTCTTAAAACTTTATTTTTAACTTGTTAACGGTTGAAACTTTGTTTTATTTCTAACATACAAACAGATAGAACTTTATTCTTAACTTGTAAACTGATGAAACTTCATTTTATTTCTAACATATAAACTGTTATAACTCTATTTTGAAGCACATAAACTATTAAAACTTTATTTCCAACGTGTACACTATTAAAACTTTATTTCAGCTTGTAAACTGTTCTAACTTTATTCTTAACATACATACACTATTGAAACATTAGTTTTAACTTGTAAACTCTTGAAACTTTATTTTTAACTTGTTAACGGTTGAAACTTTGTTTTATTTCTATCATAGAAACAGATAGAACTTTATTTCTAACGTACACACAATTGAAACTTTATCTTATTTCTAACATACAAACAGCTGAAACGTTATTTCTAATGCACATACTATTGGAACTTTTCTTTTAACTTATAATCTGTTGAAACTTTATTTTGACTTGTAAACTGATGAAACTTTATTTCTAACTGGTAAACTTTTGAAACTTTATTTTTAACTTGTAATTGTTGAAGCTTTAATTTTAACTTGTAAACTGTTGAAACTTTATTTTTAACTTGTAAACGGTTGAAACTTTGTTTTATTTCTATCAGACAAACAGATAGAACTTTATTCTTAACTTGTAAACTGATGAAACTTCATTTTATTTCTAACATATAAACTGTTATAACTCTATTTTGAAGCACATAAACTATTAAAACTTTATTTCCAACGTTTACACTATTAAAACTTTATTTCAGCTTGTAAACTGTTCAAACTTTATTTTTTATCTTGCACACTATTTAAACTTTATTTTAAAACTTGTAAACGGTTGAAACTTTATTTTTAACTTGCAAACTATTGAAACTTTATTTTATTTCTAACATATAAACAGATAGAACTTTATTCTTAACTTGTAAACTGGTGAAACTTCATTCTATTTCTAACATGCAAACAGATAAAACTTTATTCTTAACATACACACACTATTGAAACATTAGTTTTAACTTGTAACTCTTAAAACTTTATTTTTAACTTGTTAACGGTTGAAACTTTGTTTTATTTCTAACATACAAACAGATAGAACTTCATTCTTAACTTGTAAACTGATGAACCTTCATTTTATTTCTAACTTGTAAACTCTTGAAACTTTATTTTGATATACAAACAGCTAAAACTTTATTTCTAACACATACACCATTGAAACTTAATTTCTAACTTGTAAACTCTTGAAACAGTTATAATTTTATTTTTAACTTGTAGACTGTTGAAACTTTATTTCTAACATATAAACTGTTATAACTCTATTTTGAAGCACATAAACTATTAAAACTTTATTTCCAACGTGTACACTATTAAAACTTTATTTCAGCTTGTAAACTGTTCTAACTTTATTCTTAACATACATACACTATTGAAACATTAGTTTTAACTTGTAAACTCTTGAAACTTTATTTTTAACTTGTTAACGATTGAAACTTTGTTTTATTTCTATCATAGAAACAGATAGAACTTTATTTCTAACGTACACACAATTGAAACTTTATCTTATTTCTAACATACAAACAGCTGAAACGTTATTTCTAATGCACATACTATTGGAACTTTTCTTTTAACTTATAATCTGTTGAAACTTTATTTTGACTTGTAAACTGATGAAACTTTATTTCTAACTGGTAAACTTTTGAAGTTTTATTTTTAACTTGTAATTGTTGAAGCTTTAATTTTAACTTGTAAACTGTTGAAACTTTATTTTTAACTTGTAAACGGTTGAAACTTTGTTTTATTTCTATCAGACAAACAGATAGAACTTTATTCTTAACTTGTAAACTGATGAAACTTCATTTTATTTCTAACATATAAACTGTTATAACTCTATTTTGAAGCACATAAACTATTAAAACTTTATTTCCAACGTGTACACTATTAAAACTTTATTTCAGCTTGTAAACTGTTCAAACTTTATTTTTTATCTTGCACACTATTTAAACTTTATTTTAAAACTTGTAAACGGTTGAAACTTTATTTTTAACTTGCAAACTATTGAAACTTTATTTTATTTCTAACATATAAACAGATAGAACTTTATTCTTAACTTGTAAACTGGTGAAACTTCATTCTATTTCTAACATACAAACAGATAAAACTTTATTCTTAACATACACACATACACACACTATTGAAACTTTATTTTCAATCTGTAAACTGTTGAAACTATATCTTTCATTTACAAATAGTAGAACGCTTAGTCTAACTTGTAAATCTTAAAACATTTCATATGGACGATGATGATAATAGATGAAATAGTGTCAAATAAATTAAGATAGCTTACACTTCTGATACAGGGATAGCAATCGACTGCGATCCATGTGTAAAGAGCTTGTTAGACTACGGAAGAGAGAAGTGTGTTATATTGCGTGTGGCGCGTGAGTGTCCTCCCTTTCATTCCATTCATCAATTCGTCTCATTGATAGAGACAGGTAGAACTCATGGCTCTCATAACGTATGCAATGGAAAGTTTTAGGCAACCTTCGACAGTTGGCTAAATGTCGCCCGAGTAAAAGTTTGAGATGATACACTCCTGGCAAACTAACTCATGAAGTAGCTTTGCTGTAATACATTTCTATCTGTAAACATATGATAATGTTAAAGTGAATCTAAAACTTTTCAGCTTATTAATTGTTCATCGTTGCATCAACGCTTTAACACGTGAACAGTTATAATTTATTTTTAATTTACACTTAGTCTAACTTGTAAACTAGTAAATCTTGCGATCTTATTTTTACAAACAGTTACACCTTTATTTCTAACATATACACTATTGAAACTTTATTTCTAACTTGTAAACTCTTGAAACTTTATTTTGATATACAAACAGCTAAAACTTAATTTCTAACTTGTAAACTCTTGAAACAGTTATAATTTTATTTTTAATTTACACTTAGTCTAACTTGTAAACTAGTAAATCTTGCGATCTTATTTTTACAAACAGTTACACCTTTATTTCTAACGCATACACTATTGAAACTTTATTTCTAACTTGTAAATCTTAAAACATTTCATATGGACGATGATGATAGATGAAATAGTGTCAAATAAAATTAAGATAGCTTACACTTCTGATACAGGGATAGCAATCGACTGCGATCCATGTGTAAAGAGCTTGTTAGACTACGAAAGAGAGAAGTGTGTTATGTTGCGTGTGGCGCGTGAGTGTCCTCCCATTTCATTCCATTCATCAATTCGTCTCATTGATAGAGACAGGTAGAACTCATGGTTCTCATAACGTATGCAATGGAAAGTTTTAGGCAACCTTCGACAGTTGGCTAAATGTCGCCCTGGCGCGAATGCATACTACGTTGAGACAGAGGCAATCACTTGCAAACATGACGCAGAGAGGTTTAACAAGATTGACCATTGCCGAATGTCCCTTGCGGTATACATAGCTACGGGTTTCACCGCCGCCCTTTACAGGAACGCCCGTCGAAAGGAAGTATTACACCGAACTTCATTTGCAACGTTCAAGTTGACTGATAGCAGATTCAACTTAATGATAGTATTCGCCAGTCCGAAGACTGCCCAGGGCAAACCGCGAGGAGGTTCTATCATGTCTTGCCCCATGGTGGCCCTTAAGAGAGCCGATGGTTCGTTCTCGGGAGTAACGTCATCTTACACCCTACCAATTCTACTGAGAGAGTCTTTGACTCTCTCTTTGGTAGCACTGTCGACTTCCACACTAACTGGTACATGGCTAAAAAGTGGAATGTAGCGCCATTCCGTTGGATTGACAGCAGTTGCTGTCATCGGATTGCCAATCTGAGCAAGATTATTAAAAACTCTGTCTTGCTCCTCTAGCCTGACAAACTCCTCAAATAAATTTCGCGGCCTTAACTGCGGTCCGCGAGGAGAGCTGACTTGACTGTTCGGCGTCTGCATGATTGAAATGAAATGAGAGGCAGTGGTTTATATACCCCTCTAATGCGACGCAACGTTCAAGTTGACTGATAGCAGATTCAACTTAATGATAGTATTCGCCAGTCTAAAGACTGCCCAGGGCAAAGCGCATTGAAGGCTCTATCATGTCTTGCCCCATAGTGGCCGATTATACGGTAGTGTGTTAGTAGATTTCAATCATTGAAAAGGGAAGATGAGAATCATTTCATTTGTCTCATCAACGTTTATCATGGGAACAATCATTGAAGGGACATCTAATGAATTACATTTCACTCTACTCCATATCATAAAGACTAACCTTTGTCGAATGGCTGAAGTACTCTGACCTGGCGAGAGAAAGCGTCACGTTGAGTATGAAGTCGAACGCCCAACATGAGCAACGGCTCAGAGGTTTCGGTCTAACAAACGACGAACAACCCGTGCAACACAATCCCTCTACGGCAGTACCCGCCGTCCCGAAGGAACGCTCGAGCAAAGGAGGTATTACAGCGATGATGTGCTTTATGAGTAGAAGTGAATCTCTTGATAGCAAGAGACTATTCAACTAGATAGCAAGTCAAAAATAACCTGATAGCAGGACAAATGTATAGTCAGTAATTTACACTTAGTGAGGAATGATAGATTTGAGTGTAGTGAGTGGCACTCGATCCCGTCGACAGCCCGAAGGCCTTGTACTGATCACTAGGGAAGTGAGAGATCTTCCCCGATACCCGCTCTTTACAGCTGAAGACATCATTGTCACTGCCCCGAAGTGGTAACAGGAACGCCGAGTCAAAGGTAGTGAACAGTAGCTGGGATCTAACCCCTCAAAGCTGCCTTAGTCTTAGTTGAATTTGAAATCTGATAGCAGATTTGAACTTCGCATACTTGAAAACCTTGAGGAAACATCCCAAGTTGTTGCTTTGATCAGCTTGATAGCAAGCCGTAGAGAGCTTGATTCACCAGCGTTTTGCAATGGAGATGTTTAGAGGCCACCCATGACAAGATAGCTAAGACTCAACCGATTGGCGTTCAAAGTGCTACGTTGAGAGCTGTGTCAAATGCCCAACATGAGACATGAGTTGTCCCAGCGGTTACGGTCTTAAATATGACACATTCCCTTGCCACACTTATCACTACGGCATCGTCCGCCGTCCCGAAGGAACACCCTGTCAGTGGAATATTACAGCAAAACTCTCCGTGTCTTGCTCGCTTTCAGTGAAAAGCCGCTTATACCATGAGAAGACTGGCTCAGACATCATTAAAAATGCTTTCATTGACTTCAGCAGGGTCGAAAACCCCAGAAAACCTCCAAAACTAGTGAATTTAAAATTTTCAACTTTTTAGCACTACTTATGAAATTTTATAAGTAGTCCATCACTTAGGGCAGGTCAATAGCGACCGAACCTTTTTTGAATCAAGTCAAACGGACTTGTAGAAGCAAAGTTACGAGCCTTTAAAGTTTTGGAGTCTTTTATGGCCTGGAGACGAAGGCCATCTCCTGGCGAACCTCTAAGTCTGACGCCTTAGCTGATATCAGCAATGAAATTTTCTAAGTCGGTTTCTTACAGAAACTTGGAATTTGGAATGTCCGAAGCTATCATCGGAGCTCAGAGAGACGACCTACCTCTGACAGTCGTTCTCCTCTAAATGACAAGTCTCCGTTGGTTCCCAGCTTATATAGTGTGTGGCGATCAGCTGATGACGTAATACCCATCATCCAAACACTAAAAATCCCGTCTATCTCCGGTTCTAGTGCTCCGATTGAGCTGGAAATACACCATTTCCATGTAGAATTTGACGCTGAATCCGAATCTGGCCTCCGTTTTCCCATCCGATGCTTCGTTTTGGCTCTACAGTAGGCAGCCATCGCAAAAATTCTAACTCTGTCGTTTTTCCGAAAAATGTTGAAAATTTTTCTCGCCGATGACTTGAAACTCTCCGATTGACATGAAACTCACCATATAGATAAAGAATCTGACGCTGATTCCAAATCTGAAATCCGTTTTCCAATCCGATGCTTCGTTTTGAAGCTAGAGCCCAAAACGTCCCAAATTCTAACTCTGTCGTTTTTCACCAATGTCCGAAAATCTTAAATGGCATCTCACATCTAAACGAAGACAGATAGGAACAAGCCGATTCTTTCACTGAATTTGTCTCACTCTTAGCTTTCAAACGAGCTATCGCACGACAAAATCCGTCCACTGGAAGCCAAAATCGAAGCAAGCTGTCCAGAGGGGGGGGGGACGTCAGTGAAAATTTTTTCTCTCCGATTGAGCTGGAAATACACCATTTCCATGTAGAATTTGACGCTGAATCCGAATCTGGCCTCCGTTTTCCCATCCGATGCTTCGTTTTGGCTCTACAGTAGGCAGCCATCGCAAAAATTCTAACTCTGTCGTTTTTTCGAAAAATGTTGAAAATTTTTTCTCTCCGATTGACTTGAAACTCACCATACAGATAAAGAATTTCACGCTGATTCCAAATCTGAAATCCGTTTTCCAATCCGATGCTTCGTTTTGAAGCTAGAGCCCAAAACGTCCCAAATTCTAACTCTGTCGTTTTTCACCAATGTCCCAAAATCTTAAATGGTGTCTCACATCTAAACGAAGACAGATAGGAACAAGCCGATTCTTTCATTGAATTGGTCTCACTCTTAGCTTTCAAACGAGCTATCGCACGACAAAATCCATCCACTGGAAGCCAAAATCGAAGCAAGCTGTCCAGAGGGGGGGGGGACGTCAGCGAAAAATTTTCTCTCTCCGATTGCTTTCAAATTCACCATACAGATGCAGAATTTCACGTAGATTCCGAATCTGGCCTCCGTTTTCTCATCCGATGCTTCGTTTGGGCGCTACACACCAAAACGTCCCAAATTCTAACTCTGTCGTTTTTTCGAAAAATGTTGAAAATTTTTCTCTCCGATTGACTTGAAACTCACCATACAGATAAAGAATTTCACGCTGATTCCAAATCTGAAATCCGTTTTCCCATCCGATGCTTCGTTTTGAAGCTAGAGCCCAAAACGTCCCAAATTCTAACTCTGTCGTTTTTCGCCAATGTCCCAAAATCTTAAATGGCGTCTCACATCTAAACGAAGACAGATAGGAACAAGCCGATTCTTTCAGTGAATTTGTCTCACTCTTAGCTTTCAAACGAGCTATCGCACGACAAAATCCGTCCACTGGAAGCCAAAATCGGAGCAAGCTGTCTAGAGGGGGGGGGACGTCAGTGAAATTTCAAAATTTGATGAAAAATGTTTTGGTGACGGTCCCAGGTCGAAATTCCACACTTTGGAAAATTTTCAAATTTTTACCCATACAAAGTCACTCTGACACTTAGGATTTTTTCAGGTAAGCGAGCTCCGACCTAAAATCTTGTAACCGCTCTAACTTTTGAACGAAGACAGATAGGAACAAGCCGATTGTTTCACTGAATTTGTCTCACTCTTAGCTTTCAAACGAGCTATCGCACGACAAAATCCGTCCACTGGAAGCCAAAATCGAAGCAAGCTGTCCAGAGGGGGGGGGACGTCAGTGAAATTTCAAAATTTGATGAAAAATGTTTTGGTGACGGTCCCAGGTCGAAATTCCACACTTTGGAAAATTTTCAAATTTTTACCCATACAAAGTCACTCTGACACTTAGGATTTTTTCAGGTAAGCGAGCTCCGACCTAAAATCTTGTAACCGCTCTAACTTTTGAACGAAGACAGATAGGAACAAGCCGATTGTTTCACTGAATTTGTCTCACTCTTAGCTTTCAAACGAGCTATCGCACGACAAAATCCGTCCACTGGAAGCCAAAATCGAAGCAAGCTGTCCAGAGGGGGGGGGGGACGTCAGTGAAAATTTTTTCTCTCCGATTTCGCTGGAAACATCCTTCCTAACCCAAAATTTCACGTAGATTCCGAATCTGGCCTCCGTTTTCTCATCCGATGCTTCGTTTGGGCGCTACACACCAAAACATCCCAAATTCTAACTCTGTCGTTTTTTCGAAAAATGTTGAAAATTTTTTCTCGCCGATTGACTTGAAACTCACTATACAGATAAAGAATTTCACGCTGATTCCAAATCTGAAATCCGTTTTCCAATCCGATGCTTCGTTTTGAAGCTACAGCCCAAAACGTCCCAAATTCTAACTCTGTCGTTTTTCACCAATGTCCCAAAATCTTAAATGGCGTCTCACATCTAAACGAAGACAGATAGGAACAAGCCGATTCTTTCACTGAATTTGTCTCACTCTTAGCTTTCAAACGAGCTATCGCACGACAAAATCCGTCCACTAGAAGCCAAAATCGAAGCAAGCTGTGTAGGGGGGGGGGGACGTCAGCCGAAAATTTTTTCTCTCCGATTTCGCTGGAAACATCCTTCCTAACCCAAAATTTCACGTAGATTCCGAATCTGGACTCCGTTTTCTCATCCGAACACTCCTTCCACTCGAAACAACCCATTTACAACCCAACATTCAGCAGATTGCACCAAAAACATCACACACTATAGCCTCAACACTAATCCTGGCGGTCGCCCAAGTCCACCACGACACTCTATCGTTCCAGAGGGGGGGGGGGGGACTCAGACCCGAAGCACCACGGCGGCCGACCACGACACTCTGCCGTTCCAGAGGGGGGGGGGCGCCGGTCGAGTGTTTGTCATTTGCTTACTACTGTTGATCATTGTCATTCGGCGAACTCGTTTCATTTTCGCTTGATTCTGCGTTTACCTCTGTCACATCAGGACATTCATCGAGGTCGTGCTCCACCTGAGTACTACTTTCTTCGTTTGTTTGAATTCCAGGAGACAGAGCTCTCGTAGAGATGGTATCCGTTCTTCCGTCTTCCCTCTTCATTCTAGCGAAATATGGATTTATGACTTCTTCTATCACAACTGGTCTCACAATCGGATCGTCCTTGCTTCTAACAAATATCTTCTCGTATGCTTGTTCCCTGATTGCAACCATTTCGGAAGCGAGACACCATGGCTGTTTCTCCGTGTGAATGTGAAAAATCTATCATGAGGAGTTTCATTTCTGCTTGTGCATAAGAGACCTCTGATTGACGACAACGCTGCAGACAACTTGGACTCCCACATATTCGCCGGAAGATTTTCTGAATGCAATAGACAGGTGATTGCTTTCCAAATCAGACCATTGTATCTTTCGTTCTGTCCGTTGTCTCTGGGATTGTAAGGTGTGGTTCGCGAATGTGATATGCCCATTTCAAGACAAAAGCAATCGAATTCCGTGGAGAGAAATTGACTGCCACGATCTGAGTGTAAAAATCCAGGCGTTCCGAATATGCCAAACAGATTTCTCAGATTTGCGATCACTGATCTTGATGTTATATCTGTCATGGGGAAAGCGAATGGAAAACGACTGTATTCATCAATGACGGTAAGTAGGTATCGGTTATGTCTGTCTTTTGATGGTACCTTTGACCGACAATATCAATAATGAGACGTTCAAAAGGTTTCATTGCTTTGATGATATGACTACGTGGAGAGGGTTTGAAAAATTTTGGTTTGCATTCCAGTCAAGTCTTGCAATTGGATACTGTGTTCTGAACTTCATTCAAAGAAAATGGCAGATTGTTTCGACGTACGTATTCCCAAAGTCGGGTTATTCCAGGATGAGATCATAATGCAGACGATTGAGTTCTATGCGATTGCCACCCGTTGCTGCTAGGCGTGATAGGGCATCAGTCGAAACATTCTCTTTTCCTTGTCGATATATTATTTCGTATTGATACTCAGACAGTTCTAGTCTCCAACGAATAAGCTTGTCATTCTTGATTCTTGATTTTTGTTTTGAGAAAAGGAAAGAGACGGATTTTTGATCAGTTTTGACGACAGTTAGGTAGGACCTTATGAACGAAGACCACTTCCGAAAAGATTCTACAATGGCCGTCGCCTCTCTTTCGACTGCTGATTGATTCTGTTCCGACATCGATAAAGTCCGAGAGAAATATGCTATTGGACGATCAGACTGAGATAATACTGCTCCAATTCCGGTTCCGGAGGCGTCTGTTTCTAGAATGAGTGGACCATTGTCTTTATCTGGGATTATCAAAATTGAAGACAAAATATCATTCTTTAGAAGTTCAATTGCACTGATGGCCGAATGAGATATGGGGAATTCCATCCTTTGTTGAGCATCGAGCAATGGCTTTATTTTATTGGCATAATCTGGTATCCACTTTGCGTTGTAGGCAAAGAATCCAACAAGCCTTTGAAGCTGACTTTTGTTGGAAGGAATGGGATAATTTATCAGTGTTTTGAGCCTTTCGTTGTCCGGTCTCTTCGTCCCATTTTCGATGATGTTCCCGAGTATTGAAATTCTTTGTTCCCCAAAGACACATTTTTCTCTGTTGAGGGTCAGATTTTCCTTTTCTGCAGCCTCCATAAACTGGTTCAATAATGAATCATGCTCTTTCGTTTTTCCTCCAATGATGATATCATTCAAGTAGGCCACAGTATTTCTGAGCTTATGCTTTGAAATGAAATTGTCCATGATTCTCTGAAAAGAGGGAACGGCGTTTGTGATTCCAAAAGGAATTCTCTTAAACTGGTAGAGTTTACCGTTCGCTTCAAATGCGGTGAACGGTCGATCGGATTCGATGATTGGTATCTGATGATAAGCAGACTTTAGATCCATTCTTGAGAAAAATCGATTTGAGGCAACTGAATTCAAGACTTGCTCGACATCTGCAAATGGATATGCATCAACTTCTGTGAACCTGTTTACTGTGTGTGAATAATCGACAACCATCCTTGGCTTGTTCTTTCTGACCACGAATACTTGTGCTCGCCATGGAGAACGCGACTCCTCGATGATGTCTGACTCCAGTAAGCGTTGAATTTCCGATTTTATGTAACTCTTATCTTCTTCTGTGAGTTTTCGAGATTTGGTACGTATTGGTCTGACATCATTGCGTTGAAGTTCGGAAAACAAAGGAGGACATTCTGCTTTCATACAAGGGAAAATTGTGCAACATTGATTTTGATTTGATTCATTTTTGCTTGACAACGTTAGTGTTGGCCGGGGTCCATACAAAAGTAACTCTACCTTTTCATGTTCAGACAACACGTCCATTCCCATTATCAAGCTTGAAATAAGGTGTTCGACTACCTTGGCTCGAACTTCATATAGCTCTTCATTGATAGCCAGAGTCATATCTACATACCCGATAACTTCACAAGACGAATCATTTGCCATTTGTGTCAACGAGTGTGATGGGATTACCTTAAGTTTCTGATTTCTCGCAACATCCTTGCGAATAAAGGTATCTGTTGATCCAGGATCAATCAATGCTATCAAAGATGTCGTACCATTGATGGTAACCGGATAGTAGACTGAGGGAACTTTCCCGGCTGCACACATGACTGAAGCGAGTCTTGCGTTTCTTGTGTCTTCGTTTTCAATGTTTTGAACAGCTGCAGCTTGTGATCGACAAACCTTTTCCCAATGTCCAAGTTTATTGCATTTGTAACACTGAGAATTCCGAGCAGGGAAATGGTTTCTTGTATGCCACTTGAAGCCACAGAATGGAAATGATTGTTGATTTGTGGAGTAAGAAGCAGGCGCTTTCCTTTCGTTTCTGATGAAACGTCCATGTTTTGCTGCTGCAATGCTGCTCACTTCATCATTATCACTATTGGTCGGTTCGGAAAAAGATTTGGAATAATTGTTCGATGCGTCGATAGCATTAGCCAAGAAAATACATTCGTCTAATGTAGCTTTGTCATCTTCTAATTCCAACAATCGAGTGCGAATGAAGTCAGACTGAAGTCCCGAAACTAGACCATCCCGGAGCAGTAAATCTTTGTGGATTAACGAATCAACTTCTTTACAATCGCATTGTTCATCAAGGACTTTGAGGCGTTTTACGAACTCACTGATCGATTCATCTGGATTTTGCTTGCATGTAAGAAGCTTGTGTCTCGCATAAAAAACTCGAGAAGTTTTTCGAAAATGTTTGTCAAGAATTTGGACAGCTTCGTTAAAAGTTTTCGGATTCTTAAGTATGATGAAAATATCTGATCCAGTACTAGACCGTAAGTAAGTGAGCCGGTGCTTGTCTTCCTTGATTTCATTTATTTCTAGATCATCAGTAAAGCATTGTTTCCACCACTCCCATTGTTCAGGCGTAGGATTCGCGGGAAACGTTGGACGATTGAATTTCATAACTTCTTATCTGATAAAATTGTGACGACCAGAAGACATAAATATTGCTTAATAAAGCTTTTATCAGATGAGAAGTTAGACAACTAATGAACAATATTGGGAGTTACAAGTAGATTTGAATTCAAACATAGTTATGCATAATGATCTGCATGTACACCAATACAAGAATAGATATATCTTAATATCATGTTCCATGATATCTTGAAACTATACAACACACATCAATTTAATCGATTATCATAGTCAAATGCATAGAAATCCGATTTTTTGCTTTGTTTAAGTTAATGGGACAAGAGTTGTCAGACACCGATTTAAGTCAACGCAGCTAGATTTTGAGAAGAATCGTTTGAGTGGAGCTTGCCACAGGTGGAAAATCCTGCCATAAGACGATATATTCAAAGTTTTAGCAACATTATTTTATATTTAAAGAAACATGATCGTTGCTATGAATCTTTGCAAATGATGCTGATAATGTAACAATAATTAACAATTGTCAGTCACTGGAATCCGCAATTGTTCATGTGCCGTTGTTATGACAGCTCGTGTTCACCATAGTAATATCGTTTTCAGTGTGCAAATCCGTTTTAGTTCTGTATTATTACAGAGTGTCGGATTTCTGTGTATGACAACAAGAGTGACGATTAGTCGATTCCTTTCGAACTGTTTATGCAATAAGCCTGCGTGCTATGAAGGTGACATGATGCGACATGATTGCGCTGGTGTCAGCTCACTTATCGGAAAGCCGCTCAGTGAAAAGCCCAGTTTCTGAAAAACCGCTTAGTGGAAAACCCACTTGCCAAAAACCGTATTCTATGGTCTATCGATCATCTTTCCATATTCAGATAAAGTATAGTCCGGCAGCCGGAACGAGTTTCTGCAGGGAACGAGGCCGAAAGTGAGACTTCCACAGAATGATGTTCATCTTCTCCCTACTACGAATCGGCACGTCTGCCGAGTTCGAGTGAGTTCCTCTTCTTGTCAGACAGGATCAAAGAAAAACACATGTAAATCCAATGGTACGCAGATTGCAGTTTTTGGCTAAAATGAAATTTTCTATGTTTTCTCTGATTAAACGAATAGTACTAAGCCCAGAGTCATAATTTCTGCCATGGAATGTTTTCAGGTCATTTCCTTTCATATTCTTGCACCCTGTCTATAACGCTAAGCACATTTAGACTTGGCGAGTCTCTTAATGTCGGCAAGCACAAACATTTTGAACAACTTAATCCACATTCAACCACATTTTCACATACATAGCCGATCAGAAGCATGATAATAGCACATGCACATCATAGGAAATGACCTGAAGACATTCCATGTCACAAATTATGACTCTAGACTTAATGCTTTCCAGTTGATAAGCGGAAACATAGAAAGTTTCATTTTAACTAAAAGCTGCAATCTTCGTCCCATTGGATTTACGTGTGTTTTTCTTTCTTTCTTTGATCTTGTCTGACAAGAAGAGGAACTCACTAGAACTCGGCAGACGCATCGATTCATAGTAGGCATAGGGTGTACATCATTCTGTGAAAGTCTCACTTTCGGCCTTGTTCCCTGAAGAAACTCCTTCTGGCTGCCGGACTAGTAGCTTACAATGTATAGTAATTATGGACATCGGTCTGGGACAATGGACACCTCTTTGGAAGTGCTCTAAACAGATCAATCGTCAACACTTTCGCTCAACCTCTTAATGAAGCACTAACTTTATCTCTTATTTTCTTTTTTAGTGGATACTAATGACGATTGGTTTCCTCGATGCGCGACAGACAAATATCATTTTTCTTCTTCAGGTCGTCGTGAAATGTGAACATGGTTATCAAATATGAAGCAAAGCAAACGTTTCAATATGAAATAATTGATGACAGGGACACTCGAGATGATAAACTATGACGTGAATCGTGAAATTCTGCCAATGCTTTCAACGAAATCTCTGTTTATCCTCGTAATTCATCTCTTTCTAATTGAATAAATCCGATCATAATTGAAATAAGACTCCAGCAAACATGAGGGACTGAAGGGTTTACTGATTGTGAAAATCATTTCAAAATATTATCAATCATGGCAAAATATTATGATGGATCTTTGCTGATAAAGATGCATCTCCTTCCTGAATGGCTCCATACAAAGCCGAATACCTTTCAAATTTGAACTTTTCCACTATATTAATTAACCCTACTTCTTTACGTAAATATGAGTCAAAGAGACGTCTTCTATCTAAATAAGACACGATAGATAAATTTCTGATCTGCAGAATCAAAGACCGTGATGCAAACGGAACAGTAACTGCGTGGCTACATCCACTTTGAATGTACATTTTGAAAATCAAAGAGAGAAAATCAAATTGAGTGACATTGGCATACACTATCTATCATCCTGCGTTGTCAATCCATACTCAGAATGAAAGTTGAAAATCCTGAGATTTTGAAAGGCTAGATTGATGAATTTGGCAAATGGATTTCAACGAAGACTATAGTTTGTTTTATAATTAGTTCCTGCACTTAGCAAAATGTATACACTGTTCATCATTTAGTCATATTAAAGCATGAATCTGAGTACTAAACAGAAGAGAACTAAAATTACGGAACTTAAATTCACAGAAGTACTAAAATGTTTGTTCAGTTCTAATATAATGAAATATCAATAAAGGACACTACATGAAGTCAAATTCGGTGAGTCGGTGTGCAGCTGGTAGCTGAAGGCGCATGCTTAGATATGAATAATAGTGGGGGTGATAACTCTAAAACCGTGCAAATTGAGGGTAGAGGGCCAGATTTTTGCCTATATCTTAATTTTCATCCTATGAACAATTCCTGATATGTATCTCTTTCTGTATTTCTGCATTTACGTCTCCCTGAAATACATTACACCAATGGGATTTCGCACAGACTTTAATGACTAAAAATAATTCTAGTGTTTAAATGCGGAAGCAAGAGTGGATGTTTCGTCATAGCGACGCAGTACACAAATATTTCAAAATTTACCAGCTGAAAATAGTAATAGCAAAAATCTATGGCAATGGCTATGACATCGGCTGAACCGGCACAAGTTTGGTCTCCTGGCTATTACACCGTCTGATCTGTTGCAATATTCTTCTATCTATATTATCACGCATCGTATTTCTCAGCTATATCAGATAACAGAATCACTCAATGTAACAAGGAGAGGTCTTTGTATCAGAAAGTGACTAGGCTCGCCTCTTTGTCTTTCATCGCCTTACATGGTCTTGCCTCACTCTAATTTTTTGAGAAATTTGTGGTTTCTGAAAAGAACTAAACAGATTTCTAGGCGACAAACGAATAATATAACAAAATCTCAATTTTCAAGTGCTGTTGATAATTTTATCTATTTCTTATTTGAGGCAATCAGCATTATCTGGGGCCCGTTTCATTAAATAAATTAGTGCTCTATATCAGTGTGGAAAATGTTTTGCGTTTCATAAAATAAATTTAAAGCAGTGATTTAAACAGTCGAAATTAGCAGCGCTTCACAAAACCACATATTAAGCAGTGATTTATATTAGTCCCACACTGCTTAATATTTGGTTTTGTGAAATGCTGTTAATTTCGACTGCCTAATCAGTATTATTAAGCAGTCTGCAGAGGAATTGCGTTTCACAAAGAAGTATCAGCAGTGCTCGAAATTTGAAGATATGGAAATTCACTGATAGAAATGTGAAAATTTTTTATCAACCTCAAGAGTTTGATAAATATGTGAATGATCGTCGAGAAAGTTATGGAAACTTAAAATATCGGAGAAATTACTGAAAATATAACTTGAAAATGGAAAAATGGCTTTTGATTCTCAATTCTATTGTCAGTAGTAAACTATTTGTGAGAAGGGCACATTTGCAAGCTGTTTTTTTGAAAATTTTTTCCTTTGAAAAGTGGCAATGCTGTGACGAGAAACGTCCGATAACAACAAAATTATAGTGGGTTGATTTGAGGGTTTCAATTTCTTTCGTGTAATGAGGTATGGAAGAATTTCGTCATTCAAAGTCGTCATAAAATCATTTCAATATTAGAAGACCTTGAGATATTGATTTTTACATACATCGACAACAGCAAGCAAAATGGATTCTCAAATACTCTCTAAATTTGTAGTCGCGCAATTGACAGCCGGAAACATTTTCGACTGATAATTTTTTTACCACCTAAACAAATGCAGCCATCCGAGAGACAAAAGCAAAACGAATCTCATGCACATTCTTTCAGAAAACGAAATACAGCCTAACCAAAGCTACAAGAAGCCCCGATCATCCCATCAAGTTTAATAGAAAGTCATAGAAAACCCTGTCCAACAGGGTATTGAATCTCCAATTTTTAAAAACACAGCTACCCACAACATCCTTTACTCACTGCAGACAACTAAGTAGAATTACAAAGATGTTCGACAGCACCGTACTCAGCATCAATCCAAATTTTAGCAAATTCTATGCTCCGAACTGTCCTTCAGGGCCTACACAAGATGACCGACATGAATATTGAATTTCAAACTCTCATTCAAAAAGTCACAACTCCCATTTTTCATTGCCGAAAATTCTGTAGAGCTACAGAAATGCTTCACGTCACGTCTATCACCTTCACATTAAGTTTCATCAAAATCCAAACAGTGCCCTGTCCTACAGAGAATTTATAAGCTAAAAACAACAGCTTGCGCAGCTGATTTTCAAATTTTCAAAAACACAGCTAGTCACAACTACTGTTCCTCGTTGCAGACAATTCCGTAGAGCTACACCAACGTTCTATGGCATCTCACTCACATTTGCGTGAATTTTCATCAAAATCCATGCAGTGCTTTGTCCTATAGGGCCTACACAAGATGACCGCTTTAATCGAATTTCAAATTTTCGAAAACAAAGGTAGTCACAACTCCCATTCTTCATTGCCGAAAATTCTGTAGAGCTACAGAAATGCTCCACGGTACCTCTATCACCTTCACATTAAGTTTCATCAAAATCCAAACAGTGCCCTGTCCTACAGAGAATTTATAAGCTAAAAACAACAGCTTGCGCAGCTGATTTTCAAATTTTCAAAAACACAGCTAGTCACAACTACTGTTCCTCGTTGCAGACAATTCCGTAGAGCTACACCAACGTTCTATGGCATCTCACTCACATTTGCGTGAATTTTCATCAAAATCCATGCAGTGCTTTGTCCTATAGGGCCTACACAAGATGACCGCTTTAATCGAATTTCAAATTTTCGAAAACAAAGGTAGTCACAACTCCCATTCTTCATTGCCGAAAATTCTGTAGAGCTACAGAAATGCTCCACGGTACCTCTATCACCTTCACATTAAGTTTCATCAAAATCCAAACAGTGCCCTGTCCTACAGAGAATTTATAAGCTAAAAACAACAGCTTGCGCAGCTGATTTTCAAATTTTCAAAAACACAGCTAGTCACAACTACTGTTCCTCGTTGCAGACAATTCCGTAGAGCTACACCAACGTTCTATGGCATCTCACTCACATTTGCGTGAATTTTCATCAAAATCCATGCAGTGCTTTGTCCTATAGGGCCTACACAAGATGACCGCTTTAATCGAATTTCAAATTTTCGAAAACAAAGGTAGTCACAACTCCCATTCTTCATTGCCGAAAATTCTGTAGAGCTACAGAAATCCACCACGGTACCTCTATCACCTTCACATTAAGTTTCATCAAAATCCAAACAGTGCCCTGTCCTACAGAGAATTTATAAGCTAAAAACAACAGCTTACGCAGCTGATTTTCAAATTTTCAAAAACACAGCTAGTCACAACTACTGTTCCTCGTTGCAGACAATTCCGTAGAGCTACACCAACGTTCTATGGCATCTCACTCACATTTGCGTGAATTTTCATCAAAATCCATGCAGTGATTTGTCCTATAGGGCCTACACAAGATGACCGCTTTAATCGAATTTCAAATTTTCAAAAACAAAGGTAGTCACAACTCCCATTCTTCATTGCCGAAAATTCTGTAGAGCTACAGAAATCCACCACGGTACCTCTATCACCTTCACATTAAGTTTCATCAAAATCCAAACAGTGCCCTGTCCTACAGAGAATTTATAAGCTAAAAACAACAGCTTGCGCAGCTGATTTTCAAATTTTCAAAAACACAGCTAGTCACAACTACTGTTCCTCGTTGCAGACAATTCCGTAGAGCTACACCAACGTTTTATGGCATCTCACTCACATTTGCGTGAATTTTCATCAAAATCCATGCAGTGCTTTGTCCTATAGGGCCTACACAAGATGACCGCTTTAATCGAATTTCAAATTTTCGAAAACAAAGGTAGTCACAACTCCCATTCTTCATTGCCGAAAATTCTGTAGAGCTACAGAAATCCACCACGGTACCTCTATCACCTTCACATTAAGTTTCATCAAAATCCAAACAGTGCCCTGTCCTACAGAGAATTTATAAGCTAAAAACAACAGCTTACGCAGCTGATTTTCAAATTTTCAAAAACACAGCTAGTCACAACTACTGTTCCTCGTTGCAGACAATTCCGTAGAGCTACACCAACGTTCTATGGCATCTCACTCACATTTGCGTGAATTTTCATCAAAATCCATGCAGTGCTTTGTCCTATAGGGCCTACACAAGATGACCGCTTTAATCGAATTTCAAATTTTCGAAAACAAAGGTAGTCACAACTCCCATTCTTCATTGCCGAAAATTCTGTAGAGCTACAGAAATCCACCACGGTACCTCTATCACCTTCACATTAAGTTTCATCAAAATCCAAACAGTGCCCTGTCCTACAGAGAATTTATAAGCTAAAAACAACAGCTTACGCAGCTGATTTTCAAATTTTCAAAAACACAGCTAGTCACAACTACTGTTCCTCGTTGCAGACAATTCCGTAGAGCTACACCAACGTTCTATGGCATCTCACTCACATTTGCGTGAATTTTCATCAAAATCCATGCAGTGCTTTGTCCTATAGGGCCTACACAAGATGACCGCTTTAATCGAATTTCAAATTTTCGAAAACAAAGGTAGTCACAACTCCCATTCTTCATTGCCGAAAATTCTGTAGAGCTACAGAAATCCACCACGGTACCTCTATCACCTTCACATTAAGTTTCATCAAAATCCAAACAGTGCCCTGTCCTACAGAGAATTTATAAGCTAAAAACAACAGCTTGCGCAGCTGATTTTCAAATTTTCAAAAACACAGCTAGTCACAACTACTGTTCCTCGTTGCAGACAATTCCGTAGAGCTACACCAACGTTCTATGGCATCTCACTCACATTTGCGTGAATTTTCATCAAAATCCATGCAGTGCTTTGTCCTATAGGGCCTACACAAGATGACCGCTTTAATCGAATTTCAAATTTTCGAAAACAAAGGTAGTCACAACTCCCATTCTTCATTGCCGAAAATTCTGTAGAGCTACAGAAATCCACCACGGTACCTCTATCACCTTCACATTAAGTTTCATCAAAATCCAAACAGTGCCCTGTCCTACAGAGAATTTATAAGCTAAAAACAACAGCTTGCGCAGCTGATTTTCAAATTTTCAAAAACACAGCTAGTCACAACTACTGTTCCTCGTTGCAGACAATTCCGTAGAGCTACACCAACGTTCTATGGCATCTCACTCACATTTGCGTGAATTTTCATCAAAATCCATGCAGTGCTTTGTCCTATAGGGCCTACACAAGATGACCGCTTTAATCGAATTTCAAATTTTCGAAAACAAAGGTAGTCACAACTCCCATTCTTCATTGCCGAAAATTCTGTAGAGCTACAGAAATCCACCACGGTACCTCTATCACCTTCACATTAAGTTTCATCAAAATCCAAACAGTGCCCTGTCCTACAGAGAATTTATAAGCTAAAAACAACAGCTTACGCAGCTGATTTTCAAATTTTCAAAAACACAGCTAGTCACAACTACTGTTCCTCGTTGCAGACAATTCCGTAGAGCTACACCAACGTTCTATGGCATCTCACTCACATTTGCGTGAATTTTCATCAAAATCCATGCAGTGATTTGTCCTATAGGGCCTACACAAGATGACCGCTTTAATCGAATTTCAAATTTTCAAAAACAAAGGTAGTCACAACTCCCATTCTTCATTGCCGAAAATTCTGTAGAGCTACAGAAATGCTTCACGGTACCTCTATCACCTTCACATTAAGTTTCATCAAAATCCAAACAGTGCCCTGTCCTACAGAGAATTTATAAGCTAAAAACAACAGCTTGCGCAGCTGATTTTCAAATTTTCAAAAACACAGCTAGTCACAACTACTGTTCCTCGTTGCAGACAATTCCGTAGAGCTACACCAACGTTCTATGGCATCTCACTCACATTTGCGTGAATTTTCATCAAAATCCATGCAGTGCTTTGTCCTATAGGGCCTACACAAGATGACCGCTTTAATCGAATTTCAAATTTTCGAAAACAAAGGTAGTCACAACTCCCATTCTTCATTGCCGAAAATTCTGTAGAGCTACAGAAATCCACCACGGTACCTCTATCACCTTCACATTAAGTTTCATCAAAATCCAAACAGTGCCCTGTCCTACAGAGAATTTATAAGCTAAAAACAACAGCTTACGCAGCTGATTTTCAAATTTTCAAAAACACAGCTAGTCACAACTACTGTTCCTCGTTGCAGACAATTCCGTAGAGCTACACCAACGTTCTATGGCATCTCACTCACATTTGCGTGAATTTTCATCAAAATCCATGCAGTGCTTTGTCCTATAGGGCCTACACAAGATGACCGCTTTAATCGAATTTCAAATTTTCAAAACAAAGGTAGTCACAACTCCCATTCTTCATTGCCGAAAATTCTGTAGAGCTACAGAAATCCACCACGGTACCTCTATCACCTTCACATTAAGTTTCATCAAAATCCAAACAGTGCCCTGTCCTACAGAGAATTTATAAGCTAAAAACAACAGCTTACGCAGCTGATTTTCAAATTTTCAAAAACACAGCTAGTCACAACTACTGTTCCTCGTTGCAGACAATTCCGTAGAGCTACACCAACGTTTTATGGCATCTCACTCACATTTGCGTGAATTTTCATCAAAATCCATGCAGTGCTTTGTCCTATAGGGCCTACACAAGATGACCGCTTTAATCGAATTTCAAATTTTCGAAAACAAAGGTAGTCACAACTCCCATTCTTCATTGCCGAAAATTCTGTAGAGCTACAGAAATCCACCACGGTACCTCTATCACCTTCACATTAAGTTTCATCAAAATCCAAACAGTGCCCTGTCCTACAGAGAATTTATAAGCTAAAAACAACAGCTTACGCAGCTGATTTTCAAATTTTCAAAAACACAGCTAGTCACAACTACTGTTCCTCGTTGCAGACAATTCCGTAGAGCTACACCAACGTTCTATGGCATCTCACTCACATTTGCGTGAATTTTCATCAAAATCCATGCAGTGCTTTGTCCTATAGGGCCTACACAAGATGACCGCTTTAATCGAATTTCAAATTTTCAAAAACAAAGGTAGTCACAACTCCCATTCTTCATTGCCGAAAATTCTGTAGAGCTACAGAAATGCTTCACGGTACCTCTATCACCTTCACATTAAGTTTCATCAAAATCCAAACAGTGCCCTGTCCTACAGAGAATTTATAAGCTAAAAACAACAGCTTACGCAGCTGATTTTCAAATTTTCAAAAACACAGCTAGTCACAACTACTGTTCCTCGTTGCAGACAATTCCGTAGAGCCACACCAACGTTCTATGGCATCTCACTCACATTTGCGTGAATTTTCATCAAAATCCATGCAGTGCTTTGTCCTATAGGGCCTACACAAGATGACCGCTTTAATCGAATTTCAAATTTTCAAAAACAAAGGTAGTCACAACTCCCATTCTTCATTGCCGAAAATTCTGTAGAGCTACAGAAATGCTTCACGTCACGTCCACGGTACCTCTATCACCTTCACATTAAGTTTCATCAAAATCCAAACAGTGCCCTGTCCTACAGAGAATTTATAAGCTAAAAACAACAACTTACGCAGCTGATTTTCAAATTTTCAAAAACACAGCTAGTCACAACTACTGTTCCTCGTTGCAGACAATTCCGTAGAGCCACACCAACGTTCTATGGCATCTCACTCACATTTGCGTGAATTTTCATCAAAATCCATGCAGTGCTTTGTCCTATAGGGCCTACACAAGATGACCGCTTTAATCGAATTTCAAATTTTCAAAAACAAAGGTAGTCACAACTCCCATTCTTCATTGCCGAAAATTCTGTAGATCTACAGAAACGTTCCATGGCATCTCACTCAGAGTTACATCAGGTTTCTTTAAATTCCATGTAATATTCTGTCCTACAGATCCTTCGGAAGTTTGAAAACATGGCCTACTGATTGAAAATCTGCCGTTTTCAGACCACAACTCCTTCGCATCTTTGCGGACTTTTTCTGCTGCATGATGTGCATTCTGTAGTGAGGTCAGATACGACCACCCGTTTTTGTTTAATGGGACCCACTACGTAGAGGAGGAAGTATAAGTTTTCCTCCTCCGTTTTCCTCCTCTACGTAGTGGGTCCCATTGAATTTCCGAAAATTCAAATTGTTGAAAATAATCAAATTATGTTTTGGTCTTTTGATGTAATTCTACCAAAAAGGAGCACCAACATGGCACCGGAACCTATAAAAAATGACATCAGGAAAAGAGCAAAAATTTTTGGAAGATACCAGGAGAACTTCTTTCAGAATAGTGCTCCCTGAAAACTAGGTTTTCTACATAGATGTGCAATCTTTCATAGTACATTTTCCCACAGCCATGTTTTAAAGCCACCTTTTAAAACCATGCTCTCCAAAAATGAGTTTCATACCGTGTTATACACGAGATTGCATAGTAGAGTTAGCAAAAAAGTATTTCAATCCGTTTCTTCAAATAATATACTATCAATTGAATTTTCAGCATGCCTCATCGTTGACAAAAAATATACACAACACCTTTAAAACGTCAAGAAAAACATTAGTGATTCTGGCTCAATTGCAAGCGAAGTCTGCCACACTTTCACATGACGATTCTCGAAACGGCATTACAAAAAAACGGCAACCAATCGATGACTCTGACAAGAAAAACAATTCATGCAATCATGGAATGTTTTGTGTCAATTTTTGTGTCATGCAATTATCGAACCAATTTTTAAACTTTTCCATATTATCTTCGCAACAAAGCTTCATGACGTCAGCAAGACATTTGTTACCCTAACTGAATTGCAAACAAAGTCTGTCCACACCTTCTCATGATAATACTCCATAGGGTGCTACAACGCAACAAGCAACGGAAAGCATTGACCTGAGAAACAACTTATGCAATCATCGGAATTTTCCATCACCTCTCGAATTTCATGTCAGTTTCTTCGCAACATGACTTCACATCGCCAAGAAAAACCTTGATGACTCTCGCTCAGTTGCAACCAAGGTCTGTCCACACCTTCTCATGATAATACTCCATGGGGTGCTACAACGCAACAAGCAAAGGAAAGCATTGACCTGAGAAACAACTCATGCAATCATCGGAATTTTCCATCACCTCTCGAATTTCACATCAGTTTCTTCGCAACATGACTTCACATCGCCAAGAAAAACCTTGATGATTCTGGCTCAGTTGCAACCAAGGTCTGTTCATGCCTTCTTATCATCATTTTCTCTATACGACTTTGCAAAACAACATCCAACCGACGACTCTGAACTGAGAAGCAACTGATGGAATCATTTGAATTTTCTATCACCTCTCGAAATTTTTTCAAGTCGTTTTCTTTGCATCATGAATGCAACTTCATGGCTTCAGTAAAACATTAGTGATTCCGCTTCCTCTGCAACCAGAGTCTTTTCATACCCTCTTATCACCATTCTCTAAACGACTTTGCGAAACAACATCCAACCGACGATTCTCACCTGAGAAGCAACTGATGGAATCATTTGAATTTTCCATTACCTCTCGAATTTCACATCAGTTTCTTCGCAACATGACTTCACATCGCTAAGAAAAACCTTGATGACTCTCGCTCAGTTGCAACCAAGGTCTGTCCACACCTTCTCATGATAATACTCCATGGGGTGCTACAACGCAACAAGCAACGGAAAGCATTGACCTGAGAAACAACTCATGCAATCATCGGAATTTTCCATCACCTCTCGAATTTCACATCAGTTTCTTCGCAACATGACTTCACATCGTCAAGAAAAACGTTGATGATTCTGGCTCAGTTGCAACCAAAGTCTGTTCATGCCTTCTTATCATCATTTTCTCTATACGACTTTGCAAAACAACATCCAACCGACGACTCTGAACTGAGAAGCAACTGATGGAATCATTTGAATTTTCTATCACCTCTCGAAATTTTTTCAAGTCGTTTTCTTTGCATCATGAATGCAACTTCATGGCTTCAGTAAAACATAAGTGATTCCGCTTCCTCTGCAACCAGAGTCTTTTCATACCCTCTTATCACCATTCTCTAAACGACTTTGCGAAACAACATCCAACCGACGACTCTGACTTGAGAAGCAGCTGATGGAATCATTTGAATTTTCCATTACCTCTCGAATTTCACATCAGTTTCTTCGCAACATGACTTCACATCGCCAAGAAAAACCTTGATGATTCTGGCTCAGTTGCAACCAAAGGTCTGTTCATGCCTTCTTATCATCATTTTCTCTATACGACTTTGCAAAGCAACATCCAACCGGTGACTCTGACCTGAGAAGCAACTCATGCAATCATTTGAATTTTCCGTCATCTCTCGAATTTTTTCACGTCATTTTCTTCGCATCATGAATGCAACTTCACATCGCCAAGAAAAACCTTGATGATTCTGGCTCAGTTGCAACCAAGGTCTGTCCACACCTTCTCATGATAATACTCCATGGGGTGCAACAACGTAACACGCAACAGACAGCAATAACCTGTGAAACAACTCATGAAATCCTTGAATGTTTCCAGCAATATGCGAATTGTACGACATTTTCTTTGCAACACAACTTCACAACGTCGGCAAAACATAAATGATCCTGCTTCACCTGCAACCAAAGTAGGTCCACACCTTCTCATGATCATTCTTAGGAGCACGCCCGTTGTCTACATTCATATACCGGAGCGCGACCGATGACGAAAATTGGACGCTCGAAAACACCCGTAGTCTGAATTCATGAACTCACGCACTCTACTCCGGTTGTCGATATTCTTGCCTTGGACACCTGATTTCAGACATCAGGCGTGTTCAGGCGCACAAATGTATACCTTCCGTGTGCTCCGGCGTATGAATATAGACATCGGGTGCGCTCAGTCGTGTGAATTCTGACCTCGAACGGGTGTACTTGTGCGTGCTCGGTCGCATCAATCTAGACCGCGGCGGGCTTACTCGTGCTTGTGAATCTAGGCTTCGGGCATTGATTAGTGTGATCAAACATAGAAAAAGTTATGGGAAATGCAAGAAACATACATCAATCCATCATATCTAGAAAATCCGAATCGATAGCTCTGCTCATCGGTCATCCCACACAATTTCATCTGTATTCACTCAAATATTTAAACTGCGGATATCTCTACAAAGGAAGACTTCTTTGAGAGCTGTCACTGCATATCAATGCATATGTATAATTACACGAATCTGTGGATGCTCACCTGATCCAAACCGCTTGATCATCTTTTTCATTGCTCATTTCAATTCGAAATCTCAGAATTCAAGTGCTACATGTCGCCTATTAGTCAGGGAGTTGTGTGGGTAAGCTTAGCTGTGATTGAGGCAGGATCGTCAAAGTTTTGGCCACCGCTGTGATTGCCATTTTCAGATGCAGATCCACAATTGAAATGATGCTGTGAGCATAGATCTACAATGTACTTGACGAAGTACTTTATCTCGGAGAAGTGGTTCTCAAGCTAGAGTTATCCTTTGCTCTTGTGTTTTGAAACGCTACGGAGAATGATACTGAGGCTTTGGGCAACTCCGGTATTGATTGAGGCAGTAGGCCTGCCAACAAAGTTTTTGGCTAACAGCTTAAAGATATGATCGAAAACTATTTTTTGTAAAAATGGTGAAAATGTGTGATGATTGCGTGAAATTTTCTCCGGCCAGATTTGCCGGTTAACGCTTGTATTTTGATACTCTGGAGATAAAATTGTGAATGTATGGGGTAAGTTTTGTTTCAATTGAGGCAAATTCGCAAAGTATTCGCTGTAAATGTAAAGTTGTTCTTGAAAATTATAGTTTTGTAAAATTGGTGAAAACGTGTGATGATAGCATGCAGTGCATGTCAGGCCTGGGTTGCGCTGTTGCCTTCTGATGTGCTCTGCAGAATGATAATGAGTTGGTTGTGGTTGAGACAATACTATCAACGTTTTGACTGACAGTGTAAAGAATTGTGGGAAAAATACAATTTTTGCAGAATTGGTGAAGGCGTGCGTTGATTGCGCGAGGTGCTTCCCATGCCTGGCTGATGCCAGTTTGGTTCGAATTGAGGCAGCATTGACAATGTTTTCGGTATCGTTGCACTGCCATTTTCAGATGCATATCCACAACTGAAACTGCACCCGGAGGTGCATCTATCCGAGGAGTACTTATACTTTGAGAATTATTTCTTGGTCCAGAGTCGCCCGTTGACTACTGTCTTTTAAAGTGATCTAGTGAATGACACTGAGAAGATGTGGGGAACGTTTGGTTTGAATTGAGGCAGCATTGACAAGAAGGCCTTTGGTGTCGATGCGCTGCCTTTTCAGATACAGATCCACAACTGAAACTGTAGCCGGAAATGCATCCATCCGACCAAGTACTTTTACTCGTAGAACCGCTTTTCCGCCCAGAGTTCCCGTTTTCCGCTGTATTTTGAAACGCTCTACTGAATGACACAGAAGATGTGGGACAAGTTTGATTGTGATTGAGGTATTTCTGTCTGTCAGTGTACACAGGCCAGTTATGTTGTTAAAGATATTCTTGTCATATTGGTGAAGGCTTGCTTAGAATGCGTGAAGTGAGCTAGGTTGGTGGTGATTGAAGCAGTATTGACAACGTTTTGCTTGACACAGGAGGTTCATGGTCATCTGTGGGGGAAAATTATTAAAAGTGAACTCCTTTTAGTAGGACGAATGTTTTCATAAAGTACGGTAGGCAAAATATGCATGCATATCCAAAGCCAACGTTTCTCGCAGTCTCTGTCAACTTCAAGTCGCAGTAAAAAAACTACTGCACCCTGAAGCTGACAGAGACTGTCGAAACTTAGACCTTATGTTTGACTTACCTTACTTTATTGAAACATTCAGTCTACTAAGGGAAGTTGACGTTTTATATTTCTCCACACTAATGAGTATTGGCAAATTTGACTGTCGGTGTGCTGTAAAGTAATGATGGTGATAATCTTTTTTGTAAAATTGGTGAAAACATGTATTTATTGCGTAAAATGTTTCTCAGGACAGATTTGTCCGTTGGGTGTTCCTGTTTGATGTGATCTAGAGAATGACACTAAGAAGGGATGCACCAACATTTAAACGAAATTATCTATAATTTGAATGCTTTGGGTATTGACTGATTTATTCAGTGAACCTTTTTATTATGCAGTGGCTATTACACCCGGTATTAAAGCCTGTACAAAAGTCTTCCATATCTATAAACACGCCTCATGTTTATTAGCTACAAGCATGGCTGCAGATCATTCAATAAGACAAAAAATTTCATTAGAATGAGTCTTGACTCGTTGCTTGTCTTGCTTAGCCCTGCTTGGTTTATCTTCGTCTTCGATGTTTTCTGAGATACTTAGTGATTTCTTAAGCGAAGCAAACTTAATTCCCCACGGTGATTCGGAAACTCTTAATGTAACAAAGTTTAATTTAGTGCTTTATTTAATGTAGATACTTTCCATATTCCACTTATCTATTAGGTAATCAGTCTTGCTGGCTAATTCGGTGTAACAATCGCCAGATTAAAATTGTTCCAGCTCAGCCAGTGTAATAGCCATTACCTATTAATTTCGTCCTAAACGTCAGCTGGAAAAATCTACCTCTCTCCAAATGTGACATATTTTGTACGCTCGCTCCACTTGCGAGTCGTACATTAATTATTTAACGCAAAAATACCCTCTTTTATGAGTTTTTGGATTTCATGTACTTTATTAATTTTCATTTTGACCTTCGATGTATTTTAGCCGCCACTACAAGCATTTGTCTTTGTAGAAATAGTTGAATGAGCGACCTACTTTCAATTGTTGTCGATACATTATTTAACGAAATGCTATATTTACTAAAAAATGTGAGACGATCTCCACCATGTCATAAATAACCGCAAATTGTTCAAAATCGATTACAACGATACTGTGGGTGTATGCTTGCATTACACCAGCTGATGTCATTCTTAAAACACATTAAGTTCACCAAACTGTATTTATATCATCAATTTCGTTAAGTCTGAAGTATAATTTCACCATTCAACTTGTTTATTATATTGGAGCACGTGTCATTTCAGATAAACATTTTGCAGCTGACTAAAATTAAACCGCTGATTATTGTTACCATAGTGACGCTTGCAAATGTAGCAGCAGTGAATTGCGGCGGACTAAAACAATTAATATCTTAGATAGGGATTCCCCATGTAAAACAGCATTTTTTGGCTGATGACTATGCGTCAAATATAAAAGTGTCCAAAGAGATACATATCAAGATAGAATACTCATACCTTAATCTGTATTTGAGCAAAAATCTGGACCTCTACCCTCTATTTGCACGGTTCAGCCTTTATTGTCGACTTAGCACCCCAACTATAAGTCTTTTTGTCCTGTCTTCCCAGCTGATAGATCATTGTCGATGGTGTGATGACTAGCGACTGTGGGAAAGCTAATCACGGCAGCAATCAGTTATTTATTACAGTTGCTCATAGGCTGTGCACCAAAATCGTGACTCGGGTCGTGTCTGTCTCAGGCATCGAGGGCTTACAAGTGATAATGACGATTTGCTGTGCTCCTGCATATCGAAATGGATACAATGATATCCAAATACTCTTGATGAGCCTTCTTGAAGACATCACTTTGGATCAATATCATCCTCCCAGAATGTGCTTTGAGTCCTGCCAATGTTTGCCATTCGTTTGCGTGCTTTGAGTCCTGTTAACGTTGATCCAATTCACCGATTGCGCTTTGAGCCTTGTGCATATTTTATTGATCTATTGTGTTTAAATGCCAAAGCAGTTCTTAGATGCATGTACATATGTGATGCACCTAGCGGATTAAATATACCGTATGGGATTTTTCGACATAGTGGAGCTGTTTGCCTCATGTAACACATTAAAGGAGTACTAAAAAGAATACTTATCAAGTACTGTGCCTTCGAACCCAAACAATTCTGAAATGAGTGCTAATTAGGTACCGTGCTTTCGAGTCCAAAGAGTTCAAAAACGAGTAAGTAAGAACGTACGTAAACCGTTTATTCAAGATATTGAGAATCAAACAGTACAAGAAGTGTGAGAATGCATAAGCTGAAGATAATTACTGGACAGATAATTAGAAAGAAATGATAAAGCAAGACATTTCTCTTTACAAGGAATCGTTACAAACCATTTAGTAAGGAAAAGAACAAAAGAGTTAGCTCGCCGTTGAGAACGTATACTACATTGCTTTAGATGTTGAGAATGAGCAAGAGTCTCTGCGAATATGTCATGGATGAAATTACCTATCTGTTTGATAGTCAAGAAAGTTTCCATTGCTTTCTTTTCGCGACTACTTTTTAGAGTAGGGAAATTCTAGCAATTTCACTGGTGACCGCAAATCAATTGTACTGATATTTGCGTACAATCTGAGTACTGATATTTTCACTTTCAAAGAATACTAACATTTGGGACTATTTTCTTAGTCATAGTTACAGGAGCACTCAGGTTCAGTGCTCTTTTTAGTGCTTATTTGGGACTTTATGAATAGCAGCGTACTTCAGTAAAGGACACTGCTAATTCATTATGAATTTGCTGTTCTATTCACTTCTCACTTATTTCTTCTGTTCTTCTTTGCCTACACAACAAAATGAATTAAAATCTGCAAACATTTATTGTTCTTCGTTGTTTAGGGTAAAGTGGGGTGGGTCGGACACTGGGGTGGGTTGGAGACCTGATTTACGATAATATATCGTCTCTTTCAGCAACTATTACTGTATGAGTTCATGTATTTCGATTACAAAAACTGATGTTTATGGAAGTAGAATGCTTGTTTTCGTGCAAAATTTCATCATAAAAATTCATAATGAGGTTATCTTGATATTTATCGGAAGTATAAAAATGGAATTCATACACAAAATTCTTGTCGCAGATAATTTCTACCATTATTAGTGAAAGATACGGGATTACACACAAGGTACAAAGATATTTTACACGCAATCATGTTGACCATATATGTTGACCAAACTATATTTCTTCTGTTCTTGAAACATTTCGAAGAACATAAAGTACATGTTCCAGGCAAAAGATGTATCCTTTTCTTGGATGGTCACACATCGCACATAAAAGTTGAGAGTATTCAAATTGCTAACGAATCCGTCATCGAATTGTTCTGCTTGCCTCCACACTCCTCGCATAGAATCCAACCACTCGACACTCATTTCAACAAACCACTCAAGGCAAAGTGGTCAGAGGTACTTTCCAAATACTTGAAGCAGTCTGATAAGGTCTTCCTAAACAAAACTGTCTTTGTCGAAGTATTTAGTGAGGTGTGGAATTACATGACATCAAGACCTGATCTTCTGATTAATGGTTTCACTCATTGTGGTTTGTTTCTACTGAAGAACCCTACAACTTCAGCCGACTTTGAAAAGTCAAAATCTTTCATAAGCTTCGAAGCATCATCTCGTGAAGATACAACCCCTTTGGATGTTCCTTGCTCCAGTGGAACGGCTACAGTTTCTTCCGACCATAACAGCTCTTCGTCAGCTATTCGTTCTGTCCTCTCTTCCCCGAGGAAGCACTCAAATCCAAATCATAGAAAAGAGCACGTTGCGTATGTTTCTTCACCGACAGTGCTAGGACAGAAAATGATTCTTAAAAGAAAGAAACTGTTAAGCCAAACACTGTTAAGAAATCAAAATCGATTCATGTGTGCTGTGTATGTGGTGAAATCTGGACTAAAGAAACAATTATGGATTGGTTAAGGTGCATTGAATGTAGCTTGTGGACATGTGAAACTTGCTTTGCTACAACAAAGTGTGCAACCTCCTTCTTCTTACATGATTTTCTGATGAATAAATCAATTGATTGTTATGTTTTATCAATATATAGTGTCGTTTTGTTTCCATGAGTTTTGATTTATATTTTGTGGTACAATTAATAAAATGAATAAAATGGGCATAAAATGAAGTCGAATATGTTAAGTGTCCAACCCACCCCGAATAGTGTCCAACCCACCCCAGGTCGTTTTTCAAAAGTTATGAGACTTATTGCGTGTCGATTTAATGGGAAGTGATAAATTAACGCGAGAATATGTAGAAAATAGGTTACTTTTTGAAAATAATTACATTTTATTTGATAAAAATGTAAAAAATGCGCTACACACTGATTTCTCAGAAAATGTGTCCAACCCGCCCCAGTTTACCCTATTGGTCTTATTGTAGAATCACTTCAATATCCGATATTTGAAATGCTCGGCTGCCCAAACTTCTTTCTGTGATTAAAAGTAGAACTACGATATGTTTGACTTTTTCCGTGAATATCCTTATTATGTTTGAATTTCACTGCCATATTCTCAACCATTGCTTTATGTTGTAAGTTCATGTTGAAGCAATTGTGAAAGTAAAATCCAAAACATTTGCCATACTGAAGCACCACAATATATTAATCAATTCTCGGTTCGAAAAGATTATGTAAACAACAAAGAGATTACTTTTGTTGATCATTTCTATCTTGCTGTTCGTGCCAAAATGACATTGATAAGCTCTCTACAACCAAATGATCTTCCTCATGATTCATTGTAAAAGTCAACTAAATACGATAGATACGCAATAGAGATAATACGTATACAATTGCGATGATTTCACAATCATTTGTGAAGTTCGTGAGGTTACTTCTATAGTTTGCCTGAGATGATAAATTCTATTAGGAGACCTTCTGACGAAGCCAATGATGTAGTTGACGTGTATCGTGACGGCATCAAGCTAAAATGAAATCTCCATTAGAAATAATTGTTTCTCAACTAAACACGAACTGTCTACACGAATTATGGAGTGACTAGAGACTAACTACGCATCGGAGAAAATAATGTAATTAAAGGTGTTGGCATTCAGATAAGCAGTTAACAAATTCAGGCTCACTTCTACTTCCAAATTACATGCGACGGAGGAAGATTGTAATTTTCCTGAATCAGCATTCATATTGCCATTAGAAAGTAATGAAAAGTGAATAGTCCTTTCGGATATACATAATAAAGTAGTTTGCCATGCATTATATGGAAATAGCAGTTGAAGTTGCACATTTTAAAGGTTACTATTCGGTGACGGCAGTTATTGTATTTATCTTTGCTGCAAATATTTTCGGACTTCGAATTTTATATTTGAGTTTTGAACATTTCTTTTTGTTCTTTGAAACACAAGGAATTAAGTCTGCTTCATTTCAAGCATACAGGCTTCCGTAATTTATTAAGATAAAAGACGTGTTTTCTTTTTAGCGTGTGGATAATTGGCGCTAACATGTTACAAATGAGGCTCTCTGGACCTGACGCCTTGACAGTAGCAATAAAGGGAAGTGTAACGTCATTACCAGCTAGGGCAGACTGCTTTAAGCATCACCACCGCTTTCTTTATTTTTTCCTTTTCTCTACCCTTTCTCTTTCTCTCTTGTCAATTTCTTTCTTTATTGTTCTAGCTACATGCATTTAGGCCTAGCATTACATTTTTTCCTTATATTTATTTGGCAACAGCCTATTTTTCAGCATGCTTCCCTCCCTTGTGATCGTGATTTTTTACTTTTAGATACATATTAAGTAGTATTCAATATTATGTTATTTATTCAATATTCTTCATCATTTTGGTAAAGTTTAATGGTCCATTTTTGCATGACTTACTTATAATGTATGCACTTGACATTCAGGTTTTATTTTTCCGTCTATAACTTGTCTCTCCTTCCCAGGCTTATTTATTGTTTTTATCGAACTACTTTTGACAAGGATGTGTACAGTATACCATCCTATTTACCACACTGTCATCATGTCAACCAATGTTCTTTTATCGAGGCATTCGAATCGACAACATTTCAATACAGCTGAATTTTCAAAATCATATTCCATGCACTTCTGCAGATCTTTGGCGGACCAACTGGCACGATTTCGCCTATCCAATTGCTACGTGTAGCATCGAGGATATTTCTCCACAGTCATTCTCGCATCTTCCCTGTCCCTATTATCAAAACTTTTGAACAGCTTTCAATTCCACAACATGCCAACGCTAAATTTGAAGTATTCAAGCATGACACAAGTAGAATGAAGTTTGCGTGACATGAGATACACACTGAAAAATTGTAACGTACGAGCATGAGTGTTAAAAATGTTGGATTTCAGCAACACCAAGGAATACAATCAACTTCAGGAATTCGAGAGGATACAAAAAGAGGCTGCGCGTTGTAGAAATTCTCAAAAAAAGACAGGCGCATAAAAACTCAACGCATAAAGTGTACGGTAGGCCTCATCATAGAGAATTCGGGTTTTCGAGCTTTCTCTGGGTCTTGATAAGACAGATAATCCAGTCCGACTAGACTTCAAAAGTTCTACCCATGGAATTCTACCCGCACCTAAACTTCAGGGACATTTTTCTACTCTCATTTTTCATTTTCAATGTAGGGCTTGCGAGCATGTAACTCAACGAAGAACAGCAGTGATGCTGTTCTTAACGATTATGGTCTATCCACCATGTGAATGTTTTCCACGGACTTGGAAAGATGAATGAAGACAAATATGCATGTAATAGAACATCACTGAGCGGCATGATGTACAGCCCATCAGCTTGTTTATCCATTTTGTGCAGCTACCGATAATTCCAGATTATGTTGACTAAACATATAATTAGCACGAATCATGGAATTCAATGCTTAAATTGCTTTGTTTTATGAATGTCTGGCGTTCATCGATAAACTTCCCCACGTTTTCAAAGTAGTGCTCTAATTACTCCACATGTTCATAGAATACACAATTCCGTATCAAATAACACGAACACACATACAACTTCCATGACCTTCCTTAGTTAATGTTCTATGTGCTATCGGCAACTCGAGACCGTGTGATTCAACACATGTCACTTGAACATAATTCCCATCATGCTCAAAATTAAAATAATATGACATTTGGGATGTAATTATAGGATCAACAAGCAAACATTTGTATGCAATTGCATGCGATCTATTGTCCTTATGAATGAATAATATTCAAAGTTAGCGAAAAGTCAGCCTGTCGACAGTTTACTTTTGAACATTCAAGAAAGCGGGCATTAAGCGTTTTTGCCTTTTAAAGGGAATCCATAAAAATACGTGAAATATTACTTACATTGTGTCTATGAGCAGTAATCAGACTTCCACTGTAATTCAGAAATTTCTGATGAGTAATTTGTAATTTTAGTCAATTAAATTTTTAGTCTTGCAATTGAGAAATAGTGTCAATTACTGAATATGAATTTAGAATTTAACATAAAGACCTTTCACAAATCCTTCGAGATGACATAAATATCATTTACGTATTGCAACAAGTCTTCCAAGAATATATGTTGAAAGTAGACTTGTATTGTAATTGTAATTGCGATTACAATTGCGTAATTGCTGTTAAGCTTGCAATTGCTGTAATAAGCAATTGCAATCAATTACATTTTCTCATGAGTAATTTGCAATTAAATCAATTGCATTTTTAGCCATGCAATTCAGAAAAGTGATTGCAATTAAATTGCTGTTCACTGACACTTAGTTTGAATAATTTCAAGTCTGGTTTAAAGTACGTTTAAACACAAGATGTAGGCCTACAATCACGCTTTGTTTAGGATAACGATTAAGCATGACGTCGCAGTTGACAAAGATTTCCAGATAACAGTCAGAGGCCATCAGCACCAATATCGACGTAGAATGAAATCACCAACTTCTGTATTATTGCGAAAACATGCTAAGACGAAGGCAGGGGGTTGTGATGAAAATTTCGAGAATACATCTTTGTTCCCAGAACACACTGGTGAGCGAGCTTTAGTTGTAGAGCAAGAATTGTCATGCACATTTACTCGGAAAATTTTCTCAGTATATGCTAGATAGTATATCTATTTTGTCTTGTTTGTCATTTGAATTGATACCATGATTTTTCATGACTGTGTCCTTTATCCAGTGATTTTGTGATTATGCTAGCTTGTAGCTATCTCTGGAGTCATCACGAATAACGCGTGAATGCATATAGAAGTCCAACACTATACAGTAAAAATGGACTGGAACAGGCATGTGCACTCAAAACAATGCAAATCAATGACAATGATACCTAGATAATAATAAAAATGGAAATGGAAATCATTAGATTCAGGTCATGTAAAAGTCAAAATTGTAACAAATCATTAAATAATTTGAACATGTATGGTATGAAAGACTTCTGTCTCCGACGTGCTGTAGAACAAAGAGGCAGCCTAATACGACCACTTGGAAGCACAACGGGAATGATATGATGGTGATTGTCCACCTGTGTTTTTGATTTTCGAAATAATCGCATACATCGTCTCTCCTGGACCTCAAAAAAGTCAGGTAAGCACGGCAATCTACAAAACCTCCCACAGATGATGCGATGGCAACACAGCACGAATTTTTTCAACCAATATCTTGTCTTTTCGGAGTAAGCTGCCGACATACAATGGAAACAATAGCTTAGGGTACTAATCACCAGAGGCAAGCGGATTCCGTTGCCGGTGGAAATCTGCGGAATCTTCCTTATTCAGCGGTAAATGCGGAATCACGATGATGTAGCGGAATTTTGTTTTTTACTTCTCAGAGAAGCGATCACCAAGTAAACTCGTAAGTTCATTACTCGCTGTGTGCATTATTTCCGATCTAAAGTTTGAGTTTGCTAGCTGCATACTGGCTTTTTTCATCCATTAATTTTTCAAGGGAAGGGTGGAAAGCCGCGCGGGATAGTGACGTAGTTTATGACGTACGCTATTTCGTCTATCGTGAAACATCCCTTGCATGACTTGTGTCCCAAGAAATCGACTCGCCCTGGAAAGTTGCTCCAAATTCATGCAAATTTTCTCACAGACGTAGCTGTCTCTTCCTGAAAGAATTAGGCCTATTCTTTCAAACAATCCCTGGATTGACTAATTAATACACCAGTCGTAAACATCTTGTACGCATATCTTGATTATTTTATTGTTATGCATGTCCTGCATTTACGTGCTAATCTAGCAGCACTGTTCTGTCGATTTTTAGCATATTTGAAAATAGACGAATCTTTATCCGTACCCTAACCAAAACGAGAGTCTGTGAATATCACTTTTGTGAGCAGAAAAGCATGTTTGTTTAATTACAACAATAGATCTCGTTGTCATGAAGCTTTCAGTAAGTTAAACAGAAAGTCTGCCAATCGAGGTACTCCCAGAAATGTCGTATCTCTATGTGCTGTGGGAGACATCTTAATCATAATCATAAAAATGACAAATTTCATTTTGAGTGATTAAATGAACGTTAGATCATCATGTTATTAAGTGCACCAAACTCGAAAATGCATTGATCTGCATTAATAAATGGAATTTGCGATGTTTGACGTTTCACTGATGTTGGGTGACAATCGGCAACCTAAAAATATTATGAAACTAGAGCTCGAAATTAGGAAGAAAATGCTTGTAGCTCTCACACTATCATGACAGGTTACAGTACCTTGATTCTTCTTAAGATGGCGCTTTAGCGAGCTGAAAGTGACACCAGCAAACTGCTGTTGTCCGTTGTAGACCCACTACTTAGACAAAGGGAAACGTCAGATTTCTATAGTCATGCACCTCAACCAACCAATGCCTCACGATTAGACCCCTTATCCGTCACTCAAAAAACTCTAAATCTCGAAGTACGAATACGACCTGAAGGGAAGTTTGTAATTAGATATAAATTACTCTCAATCAGCAGCATGCGAAGTTTAGTGGTGATTGATCAAGTTCCAGAAGTTTTTACAAATGTGGGGAGTTATTCTTATCTAGGCGAAGTAGCTGGTAGGCTAATTGTTTTGTTGATTAAATGATGCTGAAAGCGATAAGTAGTCAATCTTTAATCTGATTTGAACTAGGCTTGTGATCGATTCATAAAATGATTTCTAATGTTTGGCATCACGATAATATGACATTCCATACTCTCAATTAGCTCAATAGATACCCAAAAAGATAGCAGTCGACCGTGTAATGTTGTTTTCGCGGTTAGAGGTAATGGAAAACATGTTTACTTCTTCAATTTAAACTTGTGCTGCAGTTGCAAAACTTGCTCGAATGGTGTAGTAGTGACGATAACTGAGTGACTGAGTAAGTAATTTCATATAATTTGCAATCCATGAATGCTAAATAACCTTGACGCATGTCATGATGCGAAATTTAATCAAATTGTCTTCTACACATTTTTCGCTATAGATTGATCTCCACTATTTCTTCGCTTCTTTCTCGAGCTACATACCAGCTTCTGCTTCATAGAACACGCTAACAAAAGCATCCGAAAGACCATTATAAACAAACTTGGTCATAAATTGATGTCAGTGAAACAGACTGAGACATTCAATTCAATAACGTGAATACAAATTCTTTTATTGCAAGGAAATATAATTGATCACATTCTCAGGACAAGTGCTACCGTGAGTCGAAAGGAAGTCAATTGAACTTCCTTGAGAGCAGACTGAATAAATTATTGCTGCCATAAATATTTCATTTGAATTAAGATGGATTGAAGCAATTTTATTTCTCTGTTAAAAATGAATCGAAGATAAACAGAGGTAGGAAGGCCTACCGGAGAAAACTTCAACGATAATTTGAAAGATATGTTTGATTAAATGAAAAACAAATGAAAGAATCAATAAAGATGAATTTACTTCGCATCAACTCTCAGATCAATCATTTGAATTTCTGGATACGAGAATGTCTCCTATGAAGCGTTTCAGTAACGCTTCACAAGTCTCATCTCACAGCTGTGCGGTACAATGCTAGGATGGGAACATTTCATTTTTCATTAAGTAAAGTCTTGGGTTGATAGGAGAAAAGATGCTTGTTCTCTTTGGCGTTTCTAGGATTGCTTTACAACATCTTATATTTAGAGTGGGGATAAGAGTGGCCATTTGGTATCTACAGACAGTTATAGCACTTTTTCAACTTTTGTTCAAAGAAATTACGCTTGATTTATGATCAATGCTTCAAAATGCGACGTTATGTGAAGGAAATAGATCATTAATTTGATACAACAACTAATTTACAATTTACTCGTTTTGATATGCAAAACGCAAAAGAACTGTAGAAAAATGAATTTGTTTCAGCTAGTTTTGTCATCACGCAATTGGTAGACAAGTGACAATCAGCTGCGCTTTCAGAGTCATCAATGTAATGAAGATCAGAAGGACAGCTGATGTGATTCAACCACATAGATAAGTTGCTTTCTATGCGTGTTTGTACGCAAATGAATCTATCTCTGTGGATTCAATAAAATCGCCACGATTCCTTCAGATTGGAAGGATTCAGATCATTGTGCAAAAACTTTATCGATAATGCTAGTCCTTCCGATCATTATTAAACAAGATAGCAGGCACACGAAAAAAACGTTCACAAACTTCTCTGTAGAACTTCACATCGTCTGTGTATCTTTGCTGTATAATCCGGTTGATAACTGTCACTGAAACGTCGTACATTTTGACGTGTTTAATGTTGAACTGGCTGCTCATTGTTTGATTGCTATGGTATTATGTCAGCAGATTGTGCCGTTTCACTAGCGTTGCATGTTCTAATACCTTCTTTCCAGTCAAATAGAAGAAGAGACGACCTGTCTGATTCTGTGATTTTGTTTATCTGAAATTGACTAGAATGGAAATTGACCCAGGGCCGCAGCACATCCGGGGGAACTAAGTTGGGGGCATGAAGAACCAATTAAAAACTTAGAATTTCACATGTGACTGCTTCTGACCCAATGATGCAGTTGTTGACAAGTGCATCTAAGCAAAAATGCGTGCGATTTTTGTGCCACTGTGTATTGCATGAGGCTTTACTTCCATTCTAGAGGTTTTACTGTTATCAAGTTCTATAATTCTCATACGATGATGAAAGTCATCCCAGTAGCCATTTATAATAGAATATAATGCTTACTAATTTAAATTATTAGTTAAAGTAGTCCTAAGGAGGACTGATGGCGTTCTCCAATCCGCAAGTGTACAAAGGCAATGCTACTGTAACCATTGGATTAATCAGTTCTTAAAAGAACTCAATGTAGCTTTCTCGTGGCAACGAATTAAAATTGATCAGCTTTGGCCCAATATCTGGTAAAAATGGAAATCTTAAGACTTGTAATACTACTCATTCTTGCTGTTGATATACTAATACCATAGATTCCAAACACTGCCGTATACACGTTCAAAACAGACTTCTAATATACTGTACCGACTACAGATGCTGATAGTGGAAATAGAATAAGACAATGGTCACCATAGGTTAAGGAAATTAAAAAATGGATATTATAAAACAACAGGAAACCGATGAATAAAAATTGGAAAAGTGGAGGTAAAATATGGAAATACAACGATGCTACTACACTGATTACAAGTGAACTATATCTGACACTACACAAAGTGGATAAGTGGAAAGTGGATAATGGAGGTAAACAATAGAATTACAATGACACTCTACTACACCGAAAGCAATGAAACTATACACACTATACCTAAGACTACACATGGAAAATACTATTTCTTCACTTGAATTTGTTATCGCCAGTTTCTTCATCCGTCTATAGTACTTCATGTAATTCCACATTTCTTCATTTGAATTACAATACATCGACCACTACTTCAGTTACCGATTAAGGGATATAAAACATAATACTGCAGTCCGTCAGTCATCAGCAGGTACTCGTCTAGTTGTGTTTCGACCCCTAACCTGAACACTCAAACCCAGACGAGCGGGGTCCCACACATAGTGGCTGACAAAATACTGAATAGGTAATGATATGTCTTGAAAGATATGTCACAAAGATAAATCAGATATCATTCAATTGTTGCGTTTCCCATATGTAAACAGATCCTGTCATTAAATTCATCACATCAATAAATACAGTATGCTTTTTGCGATCCTCACATGTAAACAAATCCTGTACATCAATCTTTGCCTTTTCGATTCCCACAAGTAAACAGATCCTGTTCATCCTCGAATCCCATAAAGATGTAATCGCTGTGTGATAAATATGTAATCCGCCTTTACACAAACTTCGCCTCATACATCAAGACTTAACAATGGGAGCTCTCTCATCTCCCGTAAGACACGCTAAGCGCTCTGTATTCACTCTTCACTGCCCACCCCCATATGATGGCTACAAGTCATTGTTAGTCGTTTATTCACCTATGCAGCAAGGCATTAAGGAAAATGTGAGTCGTTTGTTGGTCGCGTGCCTCATTGAAATTCACAGAGTGAAGTGAATTGTCGAGCCGAGAAAAGACCATATTTGTGAAGCGATTCATTATGCCTTGTGAGAGCCTTTTCTGTGTAACTCATCAAGTCATGCTGAGAATAACCTCTAGATTTCATGATATTTAGTGTCTTGTTAGTTTTGTGCACAGCGTCTTGTAACTTCGAGCATATTCTACAATATCTGACTACCTGCGACGCGAAAACATGAAGGGCCATCTGTAATGGGATCATACTCTCTGGAAAAGTCAGTTGCACCACAGAGAAAGAGAAGTCATCTACCTTGTGATATACTGAAGTTCTCAACCTGTTCTGTGAGATTTGTATTTTCACATCAAGGTAAACTACCTCTTTATTGTTATCACCATTTCTCTCCGCCAACAAGTCAGGTGGATAAATTCTTTGAATCAACGAATTAAAGTGTTTATAATTGACAACACATATATCGTCTATGTATCTTGATGTAGGTGATAACAAGCGTGCTAAATGATATTTCTTAGCTTTTATCAAATTTTGCATAAAAACATATTCGCAGTGTAAGAGGAATAGGTCAGCTAGGAGTGGACTAGAATTTCCTCCCATTGGAATGCCTTTAATCTGCCTGAAAACTAAATTACCGAATGTGACGTAGGTCTGTGATAATAGGAAATGTATGGCTTCTTTTAACTTCTGTTTATCAAAACAGTGATAACCACTATATTTTTTCATTGAGCAAAAGGACTTATCATGTCCAATGCAAATAAATTTTCTATTTGAGGAATTAAACACCAAATCCATAATAGCGAATATGTGATCTTCAATCAATTTTTGATCAAGATTCGTATATAAGGTTGAAAAATCGAAAACTTGCAATGAATGAACTTGTGTCGAATTTAATCTATGTAGAAATTCTTGTGTGGACTTTATACTCCAGAAGCAATCGAAACCGCTGTTTCTCTTAATTGCCATACAATATCTCTGAAAATTGTCACGCAAAATACTTAAGGCTGAATTTACTTTGATGGAAAGCTTTTTCGATGTGCATTGTCGTGCTCCTGCTATGAATCTAAATTTGCATGGAGTTTTGTGAAATTTTGGAATCCAATATAATTTTGGTAATTTTCTGTCTTTTTCACAGACAGATAGTTTAAACTCGCTTTTCATAATTGTTGTGTGTTGCTCAATTACATTCTGCGCTAAAATTTGCTCTGGACCATAGGTATCATTACCCGATATGTTCGACGTGGAAATATCAATTCCCAACTCGGCTAAGAGAATTTTGAGATAAAACTTTTTGCAAATGAAGGCATAATTATTAGATGCTTTATCAACTGGCGTAATTATGACGTCATTCTGCAATTCTTTCAGATTTTTACCCATTTTGACATTAATCTTGTGTCGATTACTGTGTGCGCGAAATCTATTCGAGAATTTCTTGGCAAGATATATTCGATCTTTAATCAGTGTCATGATTCTTGATTTCCACGCTGAGAATAAAGTAGCCTCAAGCTTCTCTTTCTTACTTATTTTTGTAATATGCTCATCTAATGAATTACTAATTTGAGTTGTTATGGCACTCCAACTAAGGCTTTTGGGGATTCTGTGTTTGGTACCAAAACTGAAGAGTTGACGTAAGTCTTCATCATCCACAATATCCAGATCACCCGTTATTACGTGACCATAATGTGGGTAAACAAAAGATTGCCTCTTGCTACATGAGCATGGATTGTTCATGATGTGCATTACATCCTGAAACTTTAGGTTATTAAAAAAACGCCCATAATTGCAAAACTTCAATGCAGTGGGTTTATCTAATTTATAGAATATTTTCGGTGGATAACGTTCTTGAATTGTGCTTGGAATTAGCTTGCACACACTGTGATCGCAGAATATAGACATGAGATTGAGTGAGTCTATTGTCTGAGATTCGAACGGGATGATAATGGTTGCTCGTTCTTTTACATTTTTGTTCTCCGAGTCTAGGTTAAGTTTATTTTGAATATATGCTGTTAGTACAAATGTCATCATATTAGCCTCATCCCTTGTCTTGCCTAGAATGGCTCTTAGCATAGTTTTAGGGAGAGATTTTAGATGATGATAAAACCTTGACATCCTACGCGTCTCAAAAGAATCTTGTAATTCTTGATAGGTATTGTCAAGTTCCATAATACCTGAGCTTTTTCTACCCGATTTTCTTATTCCATGACTCCTTTTTCGTCTGCTAATCGGATAACTAAAAAATTGATCATTGGATATGGACTGCTGAGATACACATCCACCTCCCAAAACTCTATCATTCAAACCCAAGGGGTATAAGGTATTGAGCATCTTGATATGCATGTCTTCCTTGCGGTTGAGCTCTCTGTTTATCTCTTCCGGTGATATGTATATATTGTCATCAACATGATCAATAATTTGCAATTCAACATCAGTCCAAGAATGATGATTTTGCTTAAAGTGATTGCTAAGATATGTGTTTAAGTGACCTTTTAATACTGAATGACGATGACCATTTAATCTACAATGTAGCGGTTGCTTTGTCTGTCCTACATATTGCATTCCACATCTGCTACATGATATAAGATAAATAACATTTCTACTTTTACAAGTAAAAACACCTGGCTGATCAAAGATAAACCGGTTGCCTGTACTGAAACTTTCGTAGCAATTTTCGGTATTCAAAGATTTACAGCAAAGACATCTATTGCTACCACAAAATCTAATGTTTTCCAAAGTAGAGGGCGCTATCCACTCCTTCGCATTAACGCTGAACACTTTTCGTACCATATAAACCATGAGAAAAGACTATAAGTTTGACTATGATTTGACTATAAGTCAAACAGAAGAAGAGACGACCTCTCTAATTTTGTGGGGGGAGCACTATCCAAGCTAAACTGTAAAAGTAAGTAAACTACTCCGCTCCGTCCTGATGTCGCATTCAGTAGAATGCAGTTACAACGCAGTTCCTTATAAAAGACGCGCTTGAAGTTGACGCAGCAAATCTTCAACACTGTGGCCGCATTCATGAATGACAGGTCGAACTGTCGCACACAGAATCTCAGGAAAGCTATTTTCATTCAGCTTTCCTTATGACATGTGACTGACATCAACTTTTTTGATGTGTCGATTTATACGAAATTTATTTCAAAATGTCTGCAACGGAATTTTTATATAGCCTGGTTTTTTGAAAAAAAACTGGTAACCTACATCATAGATCATTAGTGGCTTACCTGAACCTATCTTTAGTGATCATGGCTGCATCAATTATCAATCATTTTCAATGAAAGTTTATCAAATGTCGCTTTAAGTTGGATGCATGCGACTCGCTTCCTCCCATCCTATTGATCTGTGCTTCACGCGGTTTTTCTTCAGTCTCTGCCAGGCAGGTAAATCCCCATCCTTCTTCAAAAAATATTAGTATACTTTCGATTTTAGTATGCGCTTTGGGGGAGAGATCACACACGATTAACGTGTTGGTAAGAGGTAATGTTCTCAAACAAAGTAGTACTTCATTTTTGTCTCTGATGTGACCTTTGGTGCGTAGGTATGATCGAGCCTAGGAAGGCTTGTCTTCTCTACTAAATCACCGAATGAAAAAAAGACAATCCTTTTTTTACAAACACGGTTCATTCCCTCAACTATTACAAGCTTTGCATGCAGTAGTGTCTCTGTACTTTTGTTTCACGGAGCAAGTTGACATCAAGACAGTGACAGATATGTACAAGAATAAATGATTTGTTTGTATTATATTTCGGGTCTAGTAATAGGTCTCACTGAGAAAATTCGTATTTATTTCACCTCTGGAAGATCCCTCAAAAGAATTCTACATCCTCCTAAAGAACGAAAGGAATGCTCGACAGCCTGTGAAACGTGCTCCTCTGCAAACCAGAAAGGTAGATGTTTTAGTAAATAGGCCATATACAGAATTTCATGCTCTATTTGTGACAAAGTTTACATTGGGGAGACAACACGCACTGTACAATCTCGACTTCACGAGCACTTCAAGAGAGAATCATCTACAGTGTTTAACCATTTCAAAGAATCTCATCCGCAGCATATCGTCCAGCACAATATCAGATGGGAAGTATTGCATCATAATGTGAGAAGTTGGCATAAACGGACCTACCTTGAAGCCATTTGTATAAGCGAGGTGAACTCAACGGCCCTCATGAATGGCTGCATCGGTAGGAAATTATCTGTCTGCTGTGTGCGCGCTAGTACTTTGCTTCACTTCTTGTTTAGCTTTTGAACTTTTAGCATTACTACTTGTATCGTAAATATAGTAGCACCTCAAGTCCCCTAAACATATTTAGGGGACCTTGATTATTCACGTGACTATCCCGCACTGACGTTTAACTCCATTCTGCGCACGCTTCCAGTCTTTATCACCATTGTGCCATTATAAATTTTGTTCGTGATCAAGCTGGTTTGTTTGGTTATATTTGTGTTTTAATACATTATAGTATCCGCAGAAGTATATTTTCCCTTGAATTATCGGACCAAATGTTCTTATTTGTACCTCCAATGCGTACCCATCTAGACCACGGACCGCATTTCTTATTTCAATGCCTTCATTTGTAAAATAACCATAAGGACCTTATCCAGATTTCGTGCAGAAACGGATGTTTTTAGCAGCGCCTTTTACATCCAACTTCATTGTTAGTTACTTTTCTGCTGCATCTCAGCAAATAATTTATAAAGACTGTAATTCTGAAAATGTGTCAAACATATTTCGGAACTTTATTGTATATACGAACTGTTTCATACCCTTAGTATGGAACAGACAATTTTGCTGAATAGTGTAGAGGGTCAATTCACTCCAGATTTTACTTCTACATAAAAAGCATAAATATTCGTAAATTTTGACCATTTTCTTACCATAGAATGAGTAAAATTTTGAGATGGGAGGCGTGTCATTTAACAGACCTCATCCCTATTCCCTGCAAATAAATATCACCCTATTCGTGCATCAGCATGGATGCAGACATACTTTCAACTTGGTTGTCTGATCCTCGGACAATTTTTAGAGAAGTAAAATGAGAAACAAACGGCTCTGAACTGATAAATTTTTGTACACCGACTGCAATTGAAATAATTTTGTTGGAAAGATAATCGTGATGAGAATTCTCTGAACTGAATTTGCATTCATTACTCAAGTTCGAGTTCTAATGGAATGTAAATTATCAAATGAGTTGCACTTTCACTAAATACGAATTCCATGGGGTGGAAATAATCTCAAAGGCGAAAATTCAATGACACATTCAAAATTCCATTTGCCTTTTATCTTTCATGAAACCTTGAGAATTTAGAGGGAAAAGAAATGAGAATAATTGGATTATCTGTCGTTCAAGTTACACCGTAGCTGGTATCGAGTTAAAAATGTGTGTCTCATGGGCTCAGAGTTATATCTTCGAATTATAAAAGTTGACTTCTGTGAAAGATGAGCGCTATTCTTGCGGCTTGCCAAATTTTATTACCATGAACTAGGGAAATTAAATTACAACAATTGTTTTAGTCTTGACTAGACATTTCTGCATGGAGTTGGTTTTTAGATTTCCGTTGTTATCCCAAATGATGTTGGAAATTCTCTCTCGCCGTCATCATTATAGTCCGACAGCTAGAAAAAGTTTCGACAGGGAACGAGGCCAAAATGAGACTTTGATGGAATGATGTACCGGTACGCCCTTTGCTTACTACGAATCTGCACGTCTGCTGAGTTTCTCTTCTTTTCAGACACGATCAAAGAAAAACAGATATAATCCAATGAGACGCAGATTGACGTTTTTGGCAAAAAATGAAATTTTCTGTACTTTATCTGATTAAGCGAAATGTATTAAGTCTAGAGTCATAATTGTTGACATGGAATGTCTTCACGTCATTTCCTATGATCTTCATGCACACCTGTATACGAAGCTATACACATTCAAATTCGGCAAATCTCCTAATATCGGCAAATATAAATATCTTGATCAATTTAACCCACACTTAACCACATTCTCGCATACATTGCCTATCAGAAACATGAACACATGCACATCATAAGACTTGACCTGAAGACATTCCATTTCACAGATTGTGGCTCTAAACGTCGTATCTTTCGCTAAATAGGCGAGAATATAGACAATTTCATTTCAACCAAAAAACGCGCCATTGGATTAACTATGTTTTTCTTTGATCAAGTCAGACAAGAGTAACCGGGTAGAACTCGGCGCACGCGCAGATTCATAGTAGGCAAAGGGTGCATATCACTCTCTGAAAGTCTCATTTTCGGCATTGTTCCTTTCAGAAGTTCGCTCTGGCTGCCAAACTATTTATTAGTTGCAGATATAAACACAGAAATCTGATTATTCGCTATTATTTCAGTTGGTATGACAAGAATGCAAGCCAGCTCTTTGTTGATGATCTTTTCATCTGTTCCTTTTGGAACCTGTCTAGTTCAGTGTTCCTAAGAAGAATTTAATATGTTGCACATGCAATAATATGTTCTTGCTTTACCGCCATGTAATGATGAATATAGGAAACTACTGCAGAGTACAGGATGATTAAAAAAAGTATCTTTTAATTTTTCTATGTACTTTGCATGTGAGCAATCAATAGGAAGGGTGAATGCATTTTCTAACACATCAGATCTTGCGGTTTTAAATGATACATAACAATCATGTCACTTCAACATCTTTCGGTTCTGAAATTCAACTTCTTGACCTGCCATTCTAACGGAGATTGATATACGATTGAGGAAAAATGTCAGATCTCTTCGATTTGAATCGTCATGTGCCTATTGTTCGATTTCTATCGTCTGAATTTCCACATGCCGGGTTTGAATGATGAAAATTGGTTAGGAAAATCATTGAGAATATCGTACACAATTGAACAGCGCGTTTATACTGTCGCATCTGGTACGAAGAGGTCTAAGAGTTCTGTTGATGGTAGTCGACGGTTTCGCACCCGTTTTGGTCGACATTCGAGAGCTCCACAAAGAGTATCCGTTACCTTATGGCACGAGAACGTTTTCACGTGTGGAAATGTGCTACATCGCAATGCTGGTTCTGGCAAGCCACGAACTGCATACTCGGACGGAAAACAAAGAAATCTTGGTAAGTCTGACCTTACAGTATACAAAATGAAGATTCTTCATGCGCTACAACCAGATGACATGGATAAAAGATTGGATTTTGTGAATGGGATCGTAAAATGATCCAAACGACTTCCAGGAAAACGTCTTCTTCAGTGACGAAGCTATCTTTCACCTTCATGGGAAAGTCAATAGTCAGAATTATTTCATCTTGGAAACAGAAGAGCCATTTGAATACACGAGGAACCTCTGCATTCCGAGAAGGTTGTCGTTTTTTTATTGGTAGTGTGGTCACTGGTCAAGTGGCCTAATTGGTCCAATCTTCTTTCCGACAGTGTCACTGGTCAATCTTACGTGGAGATGCCGAGGACTTTGTTCTGACCAGAAGTCTCAAGTTGGGATAATCTGGATGATTTCTGGTTTATGCAAGCTGAGTTTTCTTTGTTGATATTTTTGGTACAGCACCTTATCATTTTACCTTTTAGGATTGTGCACCACCACACTTTCCCCTCGCTGTGCGGAGTTGGCTGGACGAGCATTTTCCCATGAGATGGATCGGTCGTCGTGGTGCAGTCGAGTGCCACTCCCCTCACCAAGTCCCCCGACTTAACTCCTTCCGACTTCTTCATATGTGGTTATTTTAAACAGATTGCTTACACCACGAAGCCAGGAATTACCAATGATTTCAAGAACTGGATGTTCGGCTGGGTGTTCAGATCATTAACAACACTGATGGTCTCCTTTCAAAAATGATACTAAGTTTTCGTCGTCATCTTCCTGTTCTGCGGCATGAGCGATGGTTGCCACACTGAACAGCCAAAAAGTTGTCATTTAGCTGACACATAATGGTGGTCGAGTTCGTACGACTATATTCCACCCGATTTGCAGAATGCATACAACTTTCGAAACAATTTCTGTCTATTTTTCTTGATATTTTTGAAAAAATACATATGATACTACTGATTATATGCTACTTAGAATATACTCATTTAAAAAAAACTGACTGTCATATTTAGTTACCGCATACACTGACCATTCGTATGGGACATAGGGCTTCACACATAACGCAATATATAATAAGATATTGTACATTTCAAAAAATACCTTTTTCTTAATCACCCTGTTTGCTGACAGGCTACCGCTATCACTGTCAGTCAATGGACCGCCATTCTGTGGGTACTGTCAATGCGTGTTCCAAGCGCGTAGTGGGCCAGTCGCTTTCAGTGTGTAGCACTTTAAATCATTTTACGTCAACTGAGATGAGTGTTCGCAAGTTGGCAGGTACATGGCAATGAAATTAGTCAGCGCTTGATCGGTCGTGCTCATCAATGGAACTATGAAATCGTGGCATTAACCAACTTCCACATTAAAAAAGTGTTTAGAAGATGTTTTTGATCAGCTGGATAGTGCTGCAGGCCGGTTATGATCCATACCGGAGTACAGAAAATATTCCAATTCCCTTGCTTCATTCCTTAGACTTTGACCCACTGTTTCATAAATTTTAATAAATTATTATTCACATTTATTCTCTCGCATTATTTATCTTTCCATAAATATTATTTAATGCAATAATAGATTTATTTATTTTGATGACAATCTTCTGCTATGAAAATATTTTGCACAACTGTTAACATCATTGATAAGCATAAAATGGAGCGAAATTGTAGACATATAGTCGTAGTAAATAATATTAAATTGTAGGCCCATTGTTGTACCAAATGATGCTAAATTGTATGATGACAGTTGCAGCAAATTATACTAAATTACAAGCCTTTAGTCAGTGGCATGGCATGCTTTGAGACCATAGGCCTTCGCCACACAATAGACTCCTGTTTATACACCAGATAACTTCAATTTTGAGGCATTCAAATGACTAAATGTACGTTTACCTTAATTTCGGTTAATTTTCAAGCTTAAAGTATTGATAACTAGATCTTTATTACCCTGCGCCGAAGGCCCCACAGGCAATGAGAATACGCCACTGCCTACAGTTGTATTAAGCAAGACTAAGTTACCGGCTTATTGCTGCAGTGAATAATGCTACTTTGTATTTAGGTTAATATTAGTACTATTAGTTATTAGATGCAAATGCTGTTTGCCTAAAATTCGATGTGAGCTAAAATTCAAGCTCTGTAAGATTAGTTCCAATGGAAAATTTGATCCCTCCCTTATAAATTGAATAGAATGCGTTCGGATGAACGTGATTCTAATGTGGGGCCTCCAGCACATTCGCAATATTGTCAAATAATCATTTGCTTATTATATCTATATATCGATTACATTGCATTAGAATAATAATAACAGTGAAGTGTTTATTGAAATCATAGTGAGAATCACATATACAAAATTAAATACTAAAATCGTTCTGTTCTTCAAAGAGTTAACAAAATACCGAAAGTTATGCCAATCATTTTTACATTTTGAAATTTGCTAACTTGCATCAGGAAAGAAAGAAATAGATCGTCGATAAGTTCATGACTGTGGTAAGCAGAAATGTTTGGAATACGTAGGTCTCTGTGGCACCAGATAATGCGGTGCACAGTAAACCGTCAGCTACCAAATGAAATAAATTTCGCTGCGAAAGCAACTCATAAAAAAACTAACATTTCTTCCTAAATAAAGATAGTTTGGCTCTTTTGGATACCAGACCGTGTTTATTTGATAGCGGCCGCCTAAGTGGTGTTAGTTTTGGCCAGTAGTCTTCACGAAAACAATTAAACGTGATCTCTGATGGAGAGTTTCGAGATAGATACGATAGAAATATTTGATGAAGATTGGCTGACAGTGAGCTTCCCGACATCTTTTTCATAATGCAAAGATTTTATGATTCTTTGAATGGAAAAAGTAGACATCTGCTTCAAATTATTGCTAACACCTCTGAAATTTATTTATTCACAAATATTTTGATATCAGTTGATTTCAATTAAATAAAATTTATAATTTCAGTTTGTTGTCCTTGTTCCATTATACTTGTGAATGAAAAACATCAAATTTCAACAAGTAGCAATGTTTTTTTGATGAAATTACAAAAAAATTTACAAATTTCACCTAAAAAGCTTGCCATGCATGGGAGTTAATCTGTCAAATAGGTGTGACAGATTTTATTAACCGCAGAAAAATAAACTTGTAATTCTGTAGGCCTACAATATAATTTGAGTGATATTTTTAAAACAATCAATAATTTTTAAAACTAACTGCTGACAGCTTAAAAGGTTGTTATTGAGTACACTCAAATATTGATGAAGCTATTACACAATTTCCGTTTGTAACCTTTTCATCTTAAATGCCTATCTGTCTATGATATAGGGCTTATGCCGCTAGGAAACATCATTTTTGAGACTGTCACATCTATGGAATGACATATAATTCATGGAATGAAGGTGTCTATATCCTGCAAAAAGTACCTCAAATAATTTGCAATGTATGCTTCGTACTGTCATGTGCATATTCAAGTAGTAAAATAGACGGTACTTCAAAAAATATGCGAATTTGTAGCATGAAAAGCTCGAAACTTTAGTATATTGATACTTTAGAAATTTGGTATCACTAATGATACAGCATCATGAAAATTATTTGATCTACAGTTAAGTATATGCTTCATTAACATACTTATGGGACTAGAGGAAAGAGGTCTGGCAACAGAGGATGGTGCCATCTGGTAGGCACCATATAGGTCTGGTAGCTGCTATCAGACAGAAAAAACGTTATCAAGTGAAAAGCAATAAGCATTTGGTTAACAAGCATTTCATCGGTTTGGTGGCGTACAACTTACAATGTGGGTGAGAAGAGAGGTTTTCACATCTGAACTAAAACGAACCACTAAAATTGATGCGTCGTTTCGCTATGCCAGGCATAATTTGGTACGCACAATCTTCATCACAAATAATTCTATGCGCTCGCTTTACAACTCTCAGTAAACGCGTCATTATATGACGAGGCAATTGGCCAGCAAGTGATGTAGGCCTACTATAAAGCAAGATGGTCATAATCATACCACGAATTACAACTAGTAACTCAGCTTTGGCAACAAAAGACCATAAAACGTCTTTCGAGAGAGTTCTGATGCTTTGATCTGCCCTGAACAACTTGCACACATTGCTAACCGCCTAACCTCTCTCTCAGCTTGGTCAACAAGTCATCTGGTTCTTTGACAGTTTTTTTTCTATAATTTTATTGCAATTTCAGGTATATAGTGTAAAGTAGGCATTAAGTATATTTCAGGCATAATAGAATCATAACAGCGTTATAACAATCACACAGCGAAATACATTTATTGAAATGCCTTTTATTTGCCTGCTACATCCTATTTTTTTGAAAGAGCAAACAGCCAATCAGTCAAGTTACATGTATGGGTTGATTGTTGAAATGTTGAAAGCATTCCATAGTTCTGACAGATTGGTTACCTTCTCTTTATTTTATCGATAACTGTGCATTGTTTCAACACACCGCATCCTCCTGCTTTATAGAATCCTATCATAGTGTGCTCAACAATCCCTATCTCTTCACGATGGGCAGTTCATTAATCAAATTTCAGTGGGCAGAGCATTTAACATATAAATTTAGTACACAACACATAAATTTTTTAACATGTAGCATATCTATTTGATTTTCTGTCGGTTGACTTTTTTAGTGAAGTTTTGTTTAAATGCAAATGTAAATGTTCATGACAGAATAAGGATGCTCAACTTTGTCTGCCTCCGGAAGGATTCAAAACTTTCTTGCTGGCTGTTGTTAACTTATGCATTAATGCTTATAGCGTGGATGATGGTCAACATGAAATTCATGTCTGTCAAAAGATCTCCATACACCGTCTTTTTGGTGTTTTAGAGTATACTTAATTATTGAAATCAGATTTAAAGCAAGTTTTTCGGCATGCAGATTCACTTATTAGTCATCTTTTGCCATAATTTTTCGATAACTGATAGTAAAGTAGCATAAAAAATCTTGGATTTTACTAGTGCCATTTCAAAATGACTTCTTCATGCAACTTGTTTGGTTTTCGATAGACAAATCAAGTGTTAAGAATAATATAAATATTATATAGTGCACTGACAATATAATTGAATAGTGATCGAGTTAATTTTTATATGTGGTTCTGCATAGCAAGGACTATAATCCACGGGTTCGATTTCCATGTTATAATGCCAAAGATCAAAAATCGACAATCAGATGATGCAATGCTCTGTCTGAGGTGTTTCTAGTATAAAATTTAGGAAAAAGTAAGAGAATTTTTTCCAGAATGATTGCCAGGTTTACACCAGTCAATCTCTCACAGTAGATGTCAACTTGATGCTGGTATTGCTTTTGTCGTAAGAGTAATGTACGCATGCTAGTATGGAGCCTTGATTTAGTGGAAGAGCTCTATTCAGGGTGCATATATTTCATAATGTACCTAAACTGTGAGCCATGAAATCATCCAAGTAATTTTGAATTTTGTACTTTCTAAACTTGAATGTTGATCGACAATCTACAGCGTAGCACACATACTTGTGACTAAATTTCAATGCAGCACAACTTTTTAATTATCCAAAAGAGAATCACTAATAAGATGTTGTGCTTAAGGCATTACACATTTCTATCATCTTAAATTACATTACAGCGATTGCATTTGAGGATGCACACAAAGTAAGAGATCTCGAAAGCTAGGAAACCAGATGAAAGGAACAACAATAGAATAGAAAGTGACTTCCAATTCTTCACTGTAAAGATCTCTACTATCATCATGACTAGGTCCTTCACCATAATTGTGAGTGACCACACAGCTTTCATTTTAATCATGCATCACTTAACTTATCCAGGAGCATAAAGGGATCGATGTGTTGAATCAAACATCTTTAAGAAAATCATTTTCATATTAAAGACATCAACCAAAATATCAGTGTTGTGGCAATTATCAGAAAACAATATAACTTTCATATCTATGAACCACGTACCAATAAATTTAATTTTAGTCTTTTGAAGTTGCATGTAATACTTTACAATAATCTACATGCATACTCACATTTTTTTACAATTCTTGCTCACTTTCAATTTGTCACTGAATTTTGTCATATCTAGATAACACAAAAAATTTTTTGACGATGCGTACAATGCCTACCTCGCCTGCATCCGCATTTCGAAACTTTACAAAAATTGATCTCGCTTGCCTTCCCCCCCGTGAAGAGCTCAATGACCGATCATTACACACATTGTATGTATAATGGTCAAAAGTTTACTGGAAATCGGTAATAGTAAATGACTTCAAAGGAAATACTTTAAGCTTGTGGTAGCTCATAGGCTTAGTTGCTAATAAATGTCTTGAATGCGTTTTCATTAACATTAATTATTAATAATATTAATAATATCATTAATATTTTCATTAATGCACTATGTATCATGATTTAATGGTTGTAAGAAAAAAGTATTTTTCTGTTGCGCTCCGCAAATTTTTTGTTCCAATAGAGTCAGGATAAATGCAAAATACATGTTAGTCAATTGGCCTGTACATCAGTTCTCACACTCTTCAAGGTACGATGAAATATTTGTATAATTGTCAATTGTAGACCTTCTATAATGCATGTACATCTTTGTTCATGGCACAATAGATAGTTTTACATCCCTGTTAGATAATTGAAGCCATATACATATGTGCAAACAATTTTCGACGCTTGCACTGTTATATTAAAGCTCAGATATCTGAACCGCAATAGGCTATTGGGCTGAAGGGCCATCAGGTCCGAGGAAAGCATTAAGTGAAAAAAGATTAGCTTTATATTATCAAGTTTTTGGATGCAGGAACGTACTTACTGAATGACTGTACTGACATTTTTTGAGTCGACATTCTACCTACACTGTAAACTGTGCACCGTCAAAAACAGGTGAAATAGACGTTAATCTTTCACAGAGAATATCCATAAATATCTGTTAAAATGATGACGTCACAACGTGATGAGTGATGACGTAACAGTTAGAATCCGCTCCAATCAGATAAAACAAACGTCTGGTTTTACGGATATCTACCGTCCAAACTGCAAAAAACCGTGAACCTAATTTTAGCTGTTAATTATAACGGATATTTGCGGTTTACAGTGTATACATATACTTACTCTATGCATATAAGAGCTTCTTTGATATTTAATTGACCTACGCAAAATATCTGTTAAATGCTTTTTACAGAGATTCACCCTCGCCCTCGAATTAACTCACCCGCTCAGCTTTCAAGGTCTAAGAAATGCGTGAGCTGTATGAAAGACATTATATTTTCATGAGATATGTACACGCTGGTATCGACGACTGAACACGATGCGATGATTATTTTGAAGTTCCAGATTTGTGATAGACAATCTTATCACTGGGCCAGAGTAATCACAATAGCGAGTTTACATGTAATGGATAACCAAGGATGTTTTCAATGGCTCGAGAATATAGTGCTTTTGCATATTGAATATTTTCAGTCTTTTCTCCGTTCATCCGAATTACTGACGACGAATACACACACTTTTTGTGAATTTGACAATCATATTAACATATGCCGTCTGAGGGATAGAAGGGATAAGAGACACCAACAAGTGAGTTGAACGTAGAAGCAAACATTATTACGCATATTACACATGAGAAATTCAGTTTCATTATCTTCAACACAAAGACGGAGAGAGAGAGAGAGAGAGGGGAAGAGAGAGAGAGAGAGAGAAAGATAGGTGTGACAGAGAAAAGCACATAAAATAAAGGGAAATAAAAGACAAAGGCTTAAGTAAATTACGGCACGGCACAATTCAATTGTCAAGAACCGATTTTGTAAGTGAAAACAAATTGTACATACAGATGCAAGAAGAAGAGACGGAAAAGAAGGTCCTGCAGAAAGATGGAAGTTAGAAACAAAGAAGTAACGACAGTCCAGTAGATGAATTTTTCAAGTCACACGATAGAGTCCACTTGCTGCTCAATTATGTTACATATGCAAAAGTGGAGCATTCTGGCATCCTGCTTGCTCTTGAACCACTTTGATCTCTTCTTCGAGAGCCAAAGCTTCTTCTTCTTCATCGTCTTCATCTTGATCAGCAGTAGGACGGGCGCATAGGCCGTAAATGAAAACGCCAGCCACCATTATCAATCCAATACCTGCAACTACAAATCCAACAGCACTGCTCGGACTAACTAACGTCGAGCGTCGAGCTCGATACGCTGGATGTCTTCCTTCCTCGCCAAGACCGGACGGTAGACTATTGAACGACTCCTGAGCGAGACAGAGGGTGCCTGCGGCAGCAAGGCCGAGGCTGGAGAGGACGATACGAAGTGAGCAACGTTCTTGCACCATCGTGAAGAGGAAATGAAGGGCAGAAAAGAAGATAGAACTAAGATGAGTGATTGGAGTTATGTGATGGCGAATGAAAATTCTTCGCTTCAAATTCTCTGCCAGTAATCCTCCCATCTGAGACATCAATATTGAAAAGAGTTGAAGTGCGATTAAAACTGACAATTCAGATCGATTAAAACAATGGTTTATGAAGCCGACTTTTCCAGACATTCGTCACTCATACTGTTACTTTTCCTCTATGTCTGCTGCCCTTTTTCGATGCCTGACGGCTCGATTGAGATGAAAGGAAAGTCCAACGAAACTTGACATTGCATGGTGTCACATGCGTATGCATTCATCACAAGAGCTTCCATTATTTATCAGGACAGTAACTAGGTTGAAGCGTGGAAGCAGCTTGAATATTTCTTCCAAAATGAATGATAGCAATAATGCGGCAAATTATAAACATTACCAGATAGCTAATGAACTAAATGAATGATAGCCGTGTTAATTAGTACACAGGAAGAATAGCAGACCAACTACAAATCCCTGCTTTACTATAAAGCACATCACACACTAAGTATACAGCAAGTACAATGTCGACATACAAAATGTCAGAATACAGTGAAAATTGATATATCACTATATTCAGTTCTTTGCGGAAATTATGCTCCTGGGGTCAAAAAATATCTGATCACTTTTTAAGAAGCTAAGTTTTAGCAAATTATTCCTGTACCTACATGCTAGCAACTTGGAACCTCTATCTAAAAAGTATGAAAATTATCAGATATCAAAAGGAACGAACACTTACTAACATGTATCTTAATTAAGCGGAAATTAAGCTGATTATCAAGAAAATTTCATGAACTGCATTATAATGCAAGTCTTCAGGAAGTTTGTGATATGATCACGCTTAAGAAGAATTTTTTTTAATATGGCTGAACATTAAAGTAACAGTAACCCAACAAATTGATAATTCAACAAACATTGCCTCTCCAAGATTGTCATGACTTGGTGGATTTTGTAAAATATTATTATTCCTTCTGTATTGCTCTCATGCACATTGGGGATCTAATGAATACTGAGTTGCTCTACCTAATATATCTGATGTTCATATCCGGGTCAAAAGGTCAATTTCCATATTTGTTCTAGCCTCTCATCACGACTGCCTTACTGCTTCTTCTCACCCTGTATGGTAAGACCAGCTCATCACGCCTCTCATCACGGCTGCCTCCTACTTGAATGAAGGAAATTTAATGAAAAATTAAAAAAACTAAAATGCATTAAATGGTGTTTTTCAATTCATTCTTTCAAGAGTCAGAATGAAACTTATTAATCTGACCATCGCTTCTGTCAAAATGGTCCATGCTTTAGCATCAACTAAGCAGTTCAGATATTAAAAAAATACATACATGTAGACATTGTTTTATTGCTGCATAACATTATTTAGGTAGAAATGGTTGTCCTGATGCAAACCTTTTGATGTAGGCAATTTCATGAATATAGATGTGCAAAATGGATCATACTTTAATAAAAAAAAATGCTTATAAAAAATAAATAATACTTTTGTGAAAATGGATCATAATTTAGCTCTCACTTACAGCTTCAAAACATCTTTTACTGAATTGATAATTGAGTTGACGTCTTTATTGATGTTGCAATTAAGTGAATTTTAATTACAGTTAGGTGAGAGTTGGGCACATTGATCCACCAGCTGTCTTAGTACATTGTTTATGTCTCCAAATATGATGCGTCTGATAATTTCAACTGATCATGCTTTCCATCCATATTTTCATAGGATTTCACAAAACTTCAATGATAAAAGTAAATTTTCAGGAAATGTGAGCGCGACTTTGAAGTGCTAGCGATGTGTAGCACATTGAGCCACCTAAGATGGGGACACTTTGAACATGGTTCATGGCATCCGTTTCGCTTCTCATATATTCTTTTATCGAGTGAATGAAGTGATATATAAGTTTTGACATGTGATTTTGTCGAAAATTGGTCTGCAAAGCTTTCACCCAGTGGGAAAAATTGTGCTATGTGCTAGAAAAATGCTAGCACCAGCAGCTAGTATCATGCTGACATTTTGCCCAGTACCATGCTAGGATATTACTGCAGCAAATGCTAGAATAATGCTAGTATCCACAACAACATTATGCTGTTTTTATTCCAACAATATTACTGGAAATTACAGTATACTGTATCAAATCATATTATGCTATACATGTACTTAGTAATAGTAAACATAAGAAACTTTAGTAATAGTAAGAAGCACAGATAGGAATGCAAACTAAATAAAAATGAAACCATGCCAGAATTTGAAGCAGTTACGCAGAGGATTCACGCGTTGAATCAAATTAACACACCTCAAAATCTGGTCAATCGATATTTAAGTGATCACTGCGCCTTGCCGTTCAATGTCGTCAGTTCCAATCGCAATTTGAAAATTGCTTGCATACAGCATTCAATGCATTTTCAAAATGTACGAAAAGTTGCGACGTTAAGCTAGCTGAAACATAAAGCATTAGAAAACACAAAAACGTAAAATAACTTACACATGCCATATGAAAGAGACTTCAATTCTATATTTCAACGATCCAAATGTCCAATCAAGCGATTCTGAAAATGTAATGGAAAATAACCTCAGCAAAATATCACTGCCTTGTCTGTAAATGTAATTTTCTTGTACACATAAAACTTAGTACTGTCGTATCGGTAATGATTTCTCTACGTAGCCCACCTTATTTATCTGTTTGGTGGGTTAAGATCGAAAATGCTGCATAATATTATTTTAGTTGCATACGGAATACATTTAAAGATAAACGTACACGGATTGAAATTTCAATTTTATTAATCCCAATCAGTCTGAGTTTTTACAGTTTGCTGGACAGTCGCAAGAAGGCTTGCTGTAGCAAAAAAATTACTCTTGGCTGTAACCATGAAAGTCTGCTTTAGGTAATCACTCAGGTAGTGTGCTTTGGTTATCGTAGTATACTTACATTCATTGCTGATGAGTATTCTATAATAACTTATTTCGTCATTGTCATCGTATTTACAATGAGCACAATCATTTATATATGCTAGCAATGATGAGTTAGAAATTTTAGAATCCTAGGATTCTATTTTAAATTGTAGTTACAAATTTTTGCATTACAATGGTGACCCTTGTGCTTCACAGCTTCAACTAAGATTTTTGTCTGCTACTTAATTTGCTTCTGGGATCACTTACAAGCTCAGTTTCCGGAACATAAGATTCTGGACACAGAACTCTTCAAATTGAGTAACTTATAGCTTGGCTGAGTTTGGAAGGCCGGCCTGTAGTTCATAAATTTAATGCCAGAGTTTCTATTCTCGTCATCTAAATGAAAACGGAATGTCTTTTAATTCTAAATCATTTTTATGTGAATTTTTCTACCGATATTAGAATGTGGCTTCCTAAGTGTCTACAAAATTGAAATGTCTATTGCCGGATTAGCTTACCGTTCATTGTTGAGGTATGATTACAGGCATCACATGAATAGATCAGTGACCGATCGGCTCATGAAAACTGAAGATGTAATTTGTTGTATAATCAGGCATAGCTCTCGTGATTCATTTCCATGAAGGAAGTTGTTTACATGTATTCAATTCTGTAGCGGTTCAGTTACATATAGAAGTTGGCGCATGGAGTTTATGTTAGCCTAGATTTAGTTGAAATTATTCTGAAATAGACGATATCAGATCAATGACTAGAGATAAGTCCTAAACAAGTACACATGTATTACTTATGTTAAAATAGTGTATTTTGAGTTTCATTAAAAATACAGGTACAGGACACGAGTACGAGTTGACTGGGTAGGTATTTACCCAAAACTATCACGCTGCCCATCCATGTACATGATGTCTGTTTAGGAGCAAATTAAAAAATATTTTTTTTGAAACAAAACGTATTCTATTTCCAAGGAGAATTTTAAAATGAATATCAAAAGGAAAATGACTAACAATAGTTGAATAACCAAACAAATCGTCAAAAGAGGGCAGGATTTTTAGAGTTACAACTTCAAGTTTAACTCTTGGTTTTCAAGAGTGAGATAGCTCGGATAATCTAAATATGAAAATGTCAACTGATGTGAGTGGATAGGTTGATATTTAAATGCTCAAATATTCTAATGAACTTCATGTCAGTGTACCCTTTGTGACAATTTGTGGAATTCCGTATTAATTCCGGCATTTAGCCAACTACGCTAATTATTCTGAACATAGCTTCCTTTTTCATAGCTGCTTACAAACAAAACAGATCATTTACAAAATGGAATTATCAAAAATTCAGTACCGCATGGTATCATGATAGCCTTACCACTCACAGTGCCACAAAAACATGCGAAATTCAGTAGCCTTGAAGAAAGATAGTTGGGTGTCAATACGCCTTGGACGCCTTTGAAATTCGTGGGGTATGTATTTAGCGTTCATTACACATTCGTCAGATAAAGAACGTAATTGTTCAGTAGAAAGTCTACATCGAAGACGAAACGACTTCACTGAACTGAAATAATAATGGAATAACCGCCTTACAATGCCCAAACAGATGCAATGTTGATAATCGATAGGGAACCCTGACATCAATGGCACAATATCTGCTAATGGAGAGATGAAATGCTGATTTGCTTCATTACCAGTGGCATAGTCTCTGTCTGTTCGGAGTTCCGAAGCAACAGTTGGAAATGAAACGCGATGTTCACGCATTTCACCAGTGCAGCGGCAGTATCCGCAACCATCCTTCGCCGTGTGCGACTTAATTGATTGCAAGTAGCTTCTCGCAACTGCATCACACGAAAATATTACCTCTGTAATATGCAAATGAGTTCCCTTGAAATACACTCCACTCACTTTCAACTGATGTAATTCTTCGATTAAATCAGACAAGTAAGTGCGCAGATCAGGTTTTCCATTACCATAAAAAATTGCAATTGGCAGAGGTTTCTCATAGATGCTGAATATAGCGAGAATTGGCCATGCAGATAACACTGAGCTTTTCCATAAAGGTAGGCCATCGATATTGATCCTTATTCTTAGCGGAATGACTTCATTGTTTAGACAAGTAAATATTCGATGCTGAAGGATAAGTTCAATTGAACTTTTCAAACCGAAATACGTAAAAGCACCACCACTTAATTCACCGACTGCCTTATTCTGCTCTGATAACTTATCAAATTTGTAAAAAGAGCATGGAACATCAACATTGCGATCACTCATGAATTTCAAAAGGTCTATCATTACTTCCCTGGTTAGGTTGTGTTTTTTGTAAATGAGATAAAGTTCCTGATGGGAAGACAATGACTCACCTTCGTCGGGACTTGGCGATTGATCGCCATCTTCACTTGAAGAACTTTCACTGAGGCAATATTTGATGTTATTTTGGACTGATGTGACTTCATCTATAAACTGTACCGGCGTATCAGTATCAACTTCATCGTCGAGTAAGATAGTAGTTTCTCCGCTGTCATCGGTTATTTCAAGATCATCGTTGATCATACAATTCAGTTGAAGCTCTGCTCGTCTTTTTAGTGTCCTTCGAGACTGAAAAATGAATGTAGAGAAACAGCTCAAGATTACCGAAAAATGAAATGTGTAACATAATTGCGTAAGCATTAAAAACATTAAGATTCATGGCTACATTTGCTTTCATAACAATAATCATACATCTGAAATGTACATTTTTACAAGTGTTTTTCTTAGAACTCATATTGCAGATACCACAAACTTAAGATAGGCTCTATACCGATGCAGAATATAGAGATAGGGTGGATGATTCATACCCTAATTCAATAGTTTCAATTGCATTAATAGAATTCCGTCATTTGCTTCGTACCGAAATTGTCAGCGGCCAGAGTTGGAAGTCGGTCAACAATAATAGACCATCGCCCTATGTGACCCACTCATAGGTAATCGACGGCCCAGTGACTCACCGACTTTTCGGAAAAAACTGACCTTTGAGTCATTTCGAACTTCATCAATGGCCATTGTTTAAGTCCGTATTAGCCCTTCTTTCAAATAATATATCAACCTAATAACACAAACTAGATACAAAATCAAATGAGGTTACATTCGACTTAGTCAGTCAGTTGGAGTACATGACAGAAAATGAAAACAATCACATCATCCAAATCAATTCTTTTCAATAGACCATATTATAGGCTACTACATCACCCTGTCTAAGAGGCGATCACAGTTTCATCTAATTTCCTTTTTCTACGATGCTGTGTTGTACCGTGTTGTACATGTGTTGTACCGGTATGTTGAATGCGCATCTTATTTGATGCCACTTTCAGTGCTGAAGCTATGGCTTCTTCCACTTCCTGTGGGGTCGATTTACCATGCTTACTTAGGACAACTTCTATAACCAGATTTTCGATAGGTCCTTTCAATTTCTTCTTCCCATCGGTTCCATTTCTGTTAATGAGAGACATGTCATTTATGCTGAACAGCATACCCATAACACGTTTGACAGTATCTCGCATATTGCGCCCTGCGCACTGTCTGCTCAATTTATTCCGTATCGATATCCGGAAATCCTTATCATTCAGCGATGCCAAAAATTCATCCATATCTGTGATTAAGGGCTCATTTTCGATGAAACATTCTTCTTCGACGTTGGTGCTACAGTACAATTGTCCACAACTGAGTAGTTTCACTTGCTCCTCCAAATATAGCTGTTTCTTCAGGACAGTAGAAATCAAGAAATATATACTTTCCATTGTATTGGGTTCTAAGCCTCGCTTTCTCACCAGCTCATCGACGTTGCTGATATCCAGCCGTTTCATTTTGGTTAGTTTTCTCGCTTGCGTATCACATTTAACCACTGTTTCATCACAACTTGGTCTTAATACTTTATCCTGACATACTACATGATCCGAATCAGCTATGGGATGACTGGAATTTTGCATATTATTAGATGACCTAATTAACGGTAAAGCAAGCAGAGTTGGATTTTCAACCGGCTTTTCAAAGTCATCTTCTGTACCAACCTCCTCACTTTCAGAAACTTGAGGATATATCTGGGCTGGCGGTAATTTCACTCGCCCTCCATTCACAAATCTTGGGCTGTCGAATATAATGCGCTCAATTGAAACATGGAGCTTTTTAATCTGTTGTGCCCATGATAACAGTGGCCTCAGGTGTTCTTCTTTTTCTGCTAAGCTTACCACAGAAGCTCTATAATCTTGCTCATCATAATAAACTGTAATAGAGGTTTTTTTCTGCTGGTTATTCATGATCTTTTCATACAAACTCTGATCAAAATTTGTGCAGTCAACAGGATAGATAAGGAATGGTTCAAATGTACTTTTTTTGTCAGATGGAATATACACTAGGCAAAACTTGATATCCACGAAGGCAAGGGACATTTCCTGAAGGAGAAAACGTCATCATATAAAATTGCAACAAACATACGCCAAGTATTTTTTAAAAAAGTAAAATATCATTATTAGTGATTGGCATACAAGCGGGTAAAATGATTTATTTTTTATCAAATTTACCTGATAGATAATGTACTAGGTAGAAAGTACATACTTGTGCAATAACAGATGTTTGTTTTCCTTTGAATTATACGAATTTCCTATCATAATTCTGATAATATTAAACCGAAATAATTAAGTAACACGCGATATTTGTGCATGTATGTTTTAGGCCTACTTCACAGATAACGTATGACGTAGCTAATTATACTACAGATATCAGGCCAGGTTATGTTAAATATCCTTTAACATATAGTCAGGTTATTTACACGCCTAATGATAGATAAAATATTTTGTTGTTAACAGATTCGTGGCTTTTCAATAACATTGAATTTCCTTAAATATTATTGGTTATTTAAAAAGATCGCACATAAATTCATCCTATTGGCGTTAGAAGTAATAATTTACAAGAGTTTCGGCTATACGTACGTATTTCGAGATCCAAATAGCTGTCCCACAGTTCTTCTCAAGGAAATTAAATGTTTTTGAAAAACCACGAATCTGTTTACAACAAAATATTTTGTCTAGCAGTGTAGGCGTGTAAATAATCTGACTATAGGTGAAAAGATATTTCCACGCATCTGGGCGTGAAAATAACCACTCCGTAGATATCAAGTAAGCTAAAACAAAATATACCCGACTTAAGCAATAGGCCTATTATCTGTTAGAATAGAAAACAGGAGAAAATGTAAATAACCTGATTATATGTTAAAGGATATTTCCACGCAACTCGGCGTGTAAATAGAACTGGCCAAAGAACAGACGAATGATTTCCAACAGACCTTGCGAATGTTAGCAATTGAATCGATCAAAATAGTACTTTAGTGTATTCTATGGAGTTACTATAGTGCAAAATCCAGATATAGTATCCAGGAATATAGTATCAAGGTCTTTCCCAAAACTTACGAATGTGTCAAGAACAGAACGGTTTGTAAAATACCAGTGAAGGCGTTTTTTTGACTTTTTCATTAAGGTCCATCACTACTCAACTCAATCAATACGCTAAGAAATAGGGCATAACCAACATTTCTGTAATGTGTGCATTATTGCAGCAGCAATTGTTTCTTTGCTAGCCTCTCCGAACGAGGTAAAATATCTCACTGATACGTTTGATGTAGGTAGTGTGTTCCATACAGCGAACGTAAATTTCTAGTTGCTCTGTAACTCTGGTGGTAGCTGTCTCTATATAACTGATGGAATATATGCCTCCTGATGCCTTGACGTCATCACAAAGCTGTTTATGCAAGAAGGGCTCTAATCCAAATGAAATAGAACAGGAAGTCTTACTACTAGCAAGAAAATCAGCGAGTAGGCCAACTGCCGTTTGGGTTACTGTTTGGAGCCATCCTCCAAAGAATTTATCTAATATATATAAACCATATATATAGGGACCAAGGTTTTACACGATTACACGAATTACACGGAAACCGTGCAAATCATCATTTTTTGGTCAAACCGTGTAAAACGAAATAAGCTCTGTAATGCCGTGTAAAGACCAATTCAGACCGCCATACTTGTGTGCTACAGTGTGCATAGCCGGTCATAGGCTTAATTCTAAATGCAATTTGGAATTCCGTGATGCGCGCACGAATTCTGTGGCACGAATATAGCAGACGGAAAGTAGGGAAGCCTGGTTGCATCTCTCAAGAATATCTTCTCTCACAGCTCGTCACGCAAGCAAAATTACAAAGTGTTTCTGCAGCACCAGACAAACCGTGATGACGTGCCCATTCCTCCATCTCCTGTGGTGACACGGTGGAACAGTTGGTTTGCGGCTGTTCGTCAACACGCCGTCTATATCGATCTCGATCCGGACTTTGTTGCGGCGAGTCGAGTTGGAGAAATCGGAAGAAAATCAAGCCTTAGCGGAGGTTTCGAAACTCCTTAAGAGGAAGCGCTAATCGCAGACGTCAAATTGCCGCAGAATGCGAGCCAATAGTGGAACTCCTCAAATGGTTCGAGGGTCGACAAGTTCATGTTCATCAAGCCTACAACCGCGTCCTGGACCTCCTTGCGCTGGCATGGCAGGAGACAAGGCGAACGACACGATGTTGAGTACATCCCATCGCCAAGCTTTCAGAAACACGAGAGACAAACTGATGCATTATTACGGCCCTGAAGCGCCAAAAAATTCATTTCATCAGCAAGGACTCGATTTCCTTAAGGCAGTCCGTCTCTTCGATCCGAAGCAAGCCAAGATCCTCAATGTTGACGACCTTCACAGCATCCCCGGCTTGTTCGACAAAACCCGCGCGCGCTCTGAACTCCCTGCCTACAAACAAGCAGTTATCGAATTAAATGAAAACGTTGGTCTGATCGATTTCTGGAGCGCGGTTCCTGACCGATTCCCAGAACTCGCTAAAATAGCGATGCGCTGTTGTGCATTCCGGTCAACTCTGTTGACGCAGAACGAATAGTCAGCGCATACACGCGCGTCGATCATCCACAACGTCAACGCATGAAAGACTCCAACCTTGCGATGCAAGCCATGTTTGCTTTTAACAGTGTTCACTTGTAAATGGGCTTATCCATTACTTTAAAGTAGACTTGATTTCATGGAATATTTCTGATTTCTTGATTTTGTTTTGATGAAATAATGTGAATCATCAGTGATGAGAATGTTAAGCGATAGCTTTATAGTAAGTTTATTTAGTCATGGAGTTATATCTAAGCCGTGATATAAATGCAAAATATACGGGATAACGGATATCAATGTATTCATTGATCTCTCATCGTGACCGTGTAAGTGCCGTGGAATTTCCCGAAAATTGAAAAATTTTCGTGTAATTTTGAAAATTTAACCGCGATATATATCAATCTCGGATGCGGTATTAAGTGATTGCAGAAAGCAGTCCACCCTCCACGTGCCTGTGTTAAAGCAGTGCCTTCCTGGCTAATTCACGCTCTCAACAGATGGTCCGGTGGCCTTGTGGTTAGAGGGTATGCTTGCACGTCCTCTAGCTCCAACGTCGCTGGTTCAAACCTACCCACGACTGATGAGGCCCAACAGGCCGAAACATGTCTCGTGGTGGTTACATCTGTTGAGATTTGATATATATATATATATATATATATATATATATATATATATATATATATATATATATATATATATAGTTAGTGCTACGTTTTAAGTAGGCCTAATTGTACTGAACTGATTTCAAAAGCCATACGATTTCGGTAGAGTTGGCCAATTCTACCAGACTGATTTTTTTGTTGTGATCGACTGGATAGTAACATTGATGGTACCTATTCACTTAATTCATTATCACAACTGTTGTCTGTTCCCCTTGGACAATACCTTAGACAGAACCTCACTCAAAATATCGAAAAACTTTCATAGAGCGATGGCGCAATGGCTGAGGAAATTTGGAATGTGGTCAAAAATGGTCGAAGCGATGTAAAGCAAGAACTCAAATTTCGCTGTAATCAGATAATCCTATAAAGACTTAAGGAGAGTGCTGAAACTTTCAACTTAGTCTTGGATTTTATCTTATTACTGTCAATTGTGGCATGATTGATAGAAAACGACAGGGCTATTTTCTAGCCATCTATGACCACAAAACTTCTTTGGAAAGTTTTCTGCCTTTGTTACTTTTTCGAAATCACTTCGACGAGCCGGTAAATAGCTGGAATCCTGCTTTCAAATTTTTTTATCCCAGGTTGAGCAAAAATCCCTTGATTTTCTCAGGTTAACCACGTCAATATAAAATCCCCTGATTATCCCAGGTTCCCAGGTTGGCATTAACTATGTGTAAGGTTCAATAAACTACCTCACACAGTTATGATGAATGATGAAGTGCAAATGAAAATGTATAAGGACACCATGTTTAAATAAAACTTAAATGTATAGCTTAATAGGCCTAGTAATTCTTCAGCTGTGATCATGGATACGTGTATGCAAAAAATATTTAGTGCTTGACATATTCCTTGGTGTAAATTGCTTAATTGATAGATGTAATGGACAAAAGAAGTTCAATACAGCGTTATAGGATAGATATAGATATGACTATACGAAATAACGACGTGTATTAATACAAAGGTCACGATCCCACTAGCACGGTTAACTTTAATGTAAATGGCATATGTAAAAATGAAAGTAATTTTAATATTTTACCGGAATGCCCATTGTTTTAACCTGAATTAAATAGTTACCATGGTAAAACAACATGTGAGATAAATAATCTAAAATTACCATCGATGTCCCTAACTGCTTCACTTTTCCGAAAGTTGGGAAACATTAATTTGAGACATGATAGTACAATAAGATGTTAGGGGCAGCATTCTCGTGAGCAATCCATTGAAATGTATTTTCTTCAGCGCAGTACGCTTTATCAGAGAATGATGTGAATGTTGAAGTGTCAGAGTCGTAACGCCTCGTCGAAGAGGTGTGTACAAGCTAATACAAAGGGCGTCGTTCACTGGTAAAGCCGCGTGCTAATCAGCTGCCCAAAATGTGTCCCCGTTCAATGAATTTGAACAGACGCACTCAGTAGTTATGGAAATACCAAACAGCCAAAATAAAAAGAGTTAAACACGAATCAGCTGGTAAATTCTTCAATACGATGATATTGTAATAGGCTGTTGGAATCTTTCACTGTCGCCAATTGCATGACAAGAAAGGGGATTAAGCATTTTTATTCAATATGAATTGCTTCTCAGGATTTTGATAGTGACCTTACTAAAAAATCTTGTGAATATCTAGAACAGAAAGTTGTTTAAGGATCTATATTTCAGTGACGACATCGAACCAACGTGGACTTCTATAGGAAACTTTATTGATAGTCTGCAAAACGAATAAGTTGCTTTCCTGCCAATGCTAGTAACTTCCCATTGCTGTAAGTCTCCATAATTTTGGTCAAACTAGATGATTCCTGCTAAATGCTCAAATTGTGTCAAGTATATGCTCATATATATGCTCATCAGTAAGAATACTAACCTAGTGCCATGGAAATGCCGCAGCACAATCATGCCCAGCCAATGCTCTCAATATGCTTGAACAACAAATCAATTCCAAGCAAAACAAATGTCCGCTAATGAATTTTTGGTTGAAAAATGAACTTATATGCACTTATCTCATACTTTAAAAGCAAAATAAGAAAAATGCTATTTTTATGCTGCATGCCTTGAAGATGCTAGCATAATGCTAGGTTTTTTCCCACTGGGTTCAGATTGATTACCGTATATCCTCTTATAGAACCCGCACCTATAATAGAGCCCGGGCCTCTAATAGAACCCGGGTCAGACTCAGAAGCATCTTATGGACCCTATATCCCATACATAGACATCCTGCTACTGCTGTACAATTGTTCATGTACCTACTGCATACCTGGTAGGTATTCATATACAAGACATGACGAATGCACAATTAGTTGGCTAATAGTGACACAGTGAATTCTACATGTACCGTAGCTTCCATCTTTAATGATGTACCGGTGCATACACATATAATTGTAGAAACAGGAAGTCGACAACCCACCGGAAATCTACAACCACAAAAAATTCTCTAAAAATATTAATACGGACGTTCATAACGTTGACAATAATTGTTTGATTAATGTCAGCAACCATGAGCTCAGTCGCAACTGTAGAATTCAAAAGAGAGCTATTTGAAATTCCTATCATGATCGGATGAAAAACAGGAAATCGACATCAATAATAATTAAATCGACTCTCATATCAGATCATAGAGTAAGGTGTGGATTTCCTGGACGTACACGTTGATTTCAACTATTATGGAGCATTTCAGCATAAAATCAAATTCAAATGGAAACAAGGTCAATCCAGGAGAAAAACAGGCAGTCGACTCAGCTCCGATCAACAAATCCGAGACATTGAGGCAAATAGACACAAGCATGTATCTGAAATGATTTCATCGAGCTGCAGACAACTTCAACAAAAAACAAAAACGCAAAAACGGGAAAACAGCATCAGCAAAAAGAGAAGAAGACTGGTATATAATCATTATGCTACATCAACATAATATTCAGCCCAGGGATATTCTCGACATCATTTGACATTACTTGAGACAGTCAAAGTCTATTTCGAATGAGATTTCATCGAGTTATGTACAACTTCAACATCTGAAACGTGTGAGAGTCGGAAATCAACACACTCAAGACGACAGATAGCTGCATTTTTCAAAGCACTCAAACCCAGCAAAGCATTCAGCTCAGAGATTATCTAGACATCATTTGAAATTACTTGAGACACACATCAGACAGTCAAAGTCTATTTCGAATGGGATTTCATCGAGTTATGTACAACTTCAACATCTGAAACGTGTGAGAGTCGGAAATCAACACACTCAAGACGACAGATAGCTGCATTTTTCAAAGCACTCTATCCCAGCAAAGCATTCAGCTCAGAGATTATCTAGACATCATTTGAAATTACTTGAGACACACATCAGACAGTCAAAGTCTATTTCGAATGGGATTTCATCGAGTTATGTACAACTTCAACATCTGAAACGTGTGAGAGTCGGAAATCAACACACTCAAGACGACAGATAGCTGCATTTTTCAAGGCACTCTATCCCAGCAAAGCATTCAGCTCAGAGATTATCTAGACATCATTTGAAATTACTTGAGACACACATCAGACAGTCAAAGTCTATTTCGAATGAGATTTCATCGAGTTATGTACAACTTCAACATCTGAAACGTGTAAGAGTCGGAAATCAACACACTCAAGACGACAGATAGCTGAATTTATGAAAGCACTCTATCCCAGCAAACCATTCAGCTCAGAGATCTTCTAGACATCATTTGAAAATACTTGAGACGCACATCAGACAGTCAAAGTCTATTTCGAATGGGATTTCATCGAGTTATGTACAACTTCAACATCTGAAACGTGTGAGAGTCGGAAATCAACACACTCAAGACGACAGATAGCTGCATTTTTCAAAGCACTCTATCCCAGCAAAGCATTCAGCTCAAAGATTATCTAGACATCATTTGAAATTACTTGAGACGCACATCAGAAAGTCAAAGTCTATTTCGAATGGGATTTCATCGAGTTATGTACAACTTCAACATCTGAAACGTGTAAGAGTCGGAAATCAACACACTCAAGACGACAGATAGCTGCATTTTTCAAAGCACTCTATCCCAGCAAACCATTCAGCTCAGAGATCTTCTAGACATCATTTGAAAATACTTGAGACACACATCAGACAGTCAAAGTCTATTTCGAATGGGATTTCATCGAGTTATGTACAACTTCAACATCTGAAACGTGTGAGAGTCGGAAATCAACACACTCGAGACGACAGATAGCTGAATTTATGAAAGCACTCTATCCCAGCAAAGCATCTGAAACGTGTGAGAGTCGGAAATCAACACACCCAAGACGACAGATAGCTGCATTTTTCAAAGCACTCTACCCCAGCAAACCATTCAGCTCAGAGATTATCTAAACATCATTTGAAATTACTTGAGACACACATCAGACAGTCAAAGTCTATTTCGAATGGGATTTCATCAAGGTATGTACAACTTCAACATCTGAAACGTGTGAGAGTCGGAAATCAACACACTCAAGACGACAGATAGCTGCATTTTTCAAAGCACTCTACCCCAGCAAAGCATTCAGCTCAGAGATTATCTAGAAATCATTTGAAATTACTTGAGACACACATCAGACAGTCAAAGTCTATTTCGAATGGGATTTCATCGAGTTATGTACAACTTCAACATCTGAAACGTGTAAGAGTCGGAAATCAACACACTCAAGACGACAGATAGCTGCATTTTTCAAAGCACTCTACCCCAGCAAAGCATTCAGCTCAGAGATCTTCTAGACATCATTTGAAATTACTTGAGACACACATCAGACAGTCAAAGTCTATTTCGAATGGGATTTCATCGAGTTATGTACAACTTCAACATCTGAAACGTGTGAGAGTCGGAAATCAACACACTCGAGACGACAGATAGCTGAATTTATGAAAGCACTCTATCCCAGCAAAGCATCTGAAACGTGTGAGAGTCGGAAATCAACACACCCAAGACGACAGATAGCTGCATTTTTCAAAGCACTCTACCCCAGCAAACCATTCAGCTCAGAGATTATCTAAACATCATTTGAAATTACTTGAGACACACATCAGACAGTCAAAGTCTATTTCGAATGGGATTTCATCAAGGTATGTACAACTTCAACATCTGAAACGTGTGAGAGTCGGAAATCAACACACTCAAGACGACAGATAGCTGCATTTTTCAAAGCACTCTACCCCAGCAAAGCATTCAGCTCAGAGATTATCTAGACATCATTTGAAATTACTTGAGACACACATCAGACAGTCAAAGTCTATTTCGAATGGGATTTCATCGAGTTATGTACAACTTCAACATCTGAAACGTGTGAGAGTCGGAAATCAACACACTCGAGACGACAGATAGCTGAATTTATGAAAGCACTCTATCCCAGCAAAGCATCTGAAACGTGTGAGAGTCGGAAATCAACACACCCAAGACGACAGATAGCTGCATTTTTCAAAGCACTCTACCCCAGCAAACCATTCAGCTCAGAGATTATCTAGACATCATTTGAAAATACTTGAGACACACATCAGACAGTCAAAGTCTATTTCGAATGGGATTTCATCGAGTTATGTACAACTTCAACATCTGAAACGTGTGAGAGTCGGAAATCAACACACTCAAGACGACAGATAGCTGCATTTTTCAAAGCACTCTACCCCAGCAAAGCATTCAGCTCAGAGATTATCTAGAAATCATTTGAAATTACTTGAGACACACATCAGACAGTCAAAGTCTATTTCGAATGGGATTTCATCGAGTTATGTACAACTTCAACATCTGAAACGTGTGAGAGTCGGAAATCAACACACTCAAGACGACAGATAGCTGCATTTTTCAAAGCACTCTATCCCAGCAAACCATTCAGCTCAGAGATTATCTAGACATCATTTGAAATTACTTGAGACACACATCAGACAGTCAAAGTCTATTTCGAATGGGATTTCATCGAGTTATGTACAACTTCAACATCTGAAACGTGTAAGAGTCGGAAATCAACACACTCAAGACGACAGATAGCTGCATTTTTCAAAGCACTCTATCCCAGCAAAGCATTCAGCTCAGAGATTATCTAGACATCATTTGAAAATACTTGAGACACACATCAGACAGTCAAAGTCTATTTCGAATGGGATTTCATCGAGTTATGTACAACTTCAACATCTGAAACGTGTGAGAGTCGGAAATCAACACACTCGAGACGACAGATAGCTGAATTTATGAAAGCACTCTATCCCAGCAAAGCATCTGAAACGTGTGAGAGTCGGAAATCAACACACTCAAGACGACAGATAGCTGCATTTTTCAAAGCACTCTATCCCAGCAAAGCATTCAGCTCAGAGATTATCTAAACATCATTTGAAATTACTTGAGACACACATCAGACAGTCAAAGTCTATTTCGAATGGGATTTCATCGAGTTATGTACAACTTCAACATCTGAAACGTGTGAGAGTCGGAAATCAACACACTCAAGACGACAGATAGCTGCATTTTTCAAAGCACTCTATCCCAGCAAACCATTCAGCTCAGAGATTATCTAGACATCATTTGAAATTACTTGAGACACACATCAGACAGTCAAAGTCTATTTCGAATGGGATTTCATCGAGTTATGTACAACTTCAACATCTGAAACGTGTGAGAGTCGGAAATCAACACACTCAAGACGACAGATAGCTGCATTTTTCAAAGCACTCTACCCCAGCAAAGCATTCAGCTCAGAGATTATCTAGACATCATTTGAAAATACTTGAGACACACATCAGACAGTCAAAGTCTATTTCGAATGGGATTTCATCGAGTTATGTACAACTTCAACATCTGAAACGTGTGAGAGTCGGAAATCAACACACTCGAGACGACAGATAGCTGAATTTATGAAAGCACTCTATCCCAGCAAAGCATCTGAAACGTGTGAGAGTCGGAAATCAACACACCCAAGACGACAGATAGCTGCATTTTTCAAAGCACTCTATCCCAGCAAACCATTCAGCTCAGAGATTATCTAGACATCATTTGAAATTACTTGAGACACACATCAGACAGTCAAAGTCTATTTCGAATGGGATTTCATCGAGTTATGTACAACTTCAACATCTGAAACGTGTGAGAGTCGGAAATCAACACACTCAAGACGACAGATAGCTGCATTTTTCAAAGCACTCTATCCCAGCAAAGCATTCAGCTCAGAGATTATCTAGACATCATTTGAAATTACTTGAGACACACATCAGACAGTCAAAGTCTATTTCGAATGGGATTTCATCGAGTTATGTACAACTTCAACATCTGAAACGTGTGAGAGTCGGAAATCAACACACTCAAGACGACAGATAGCTGCATTTTTCAAAGCACTCTATCCCAGCAAAGCATTCAGCTCAGAGATTATCTAGACATCATTTGAAATTACTTGAGACACACATCAGACAGTCAAAGTCTATTTCGAATGGGATTTCATCGAGTTATGTACAACTTCAACATCTGAAACGTGTGAGAGTCGGAAATCAACACACTCAAGACGACAGATAGCTGCATTTTTCAAAGCACTCTACCCCAGCAAAGCATTCAGCTCAGAGATCTTCTAGACATCATTTGAAAATACTTGAGACACACATCAGACAGTCAAAGTCTATTTCGAATGGGATTTCATCGAGTTATGTACAACTTCAACATCTGAAACGTGTGAGAGTCGGAAATCAACACACTCGAGACGACAGATAGCTGAATTTATGAAAGCACTCTATCCCAGCAAAGCATCTGAAACGTGTGAGAGTCGGAAATCAACACACCCAAGACGACAGATAGCTGCATTTTTCAAAGCACTCTATCCCAGCAAACCATTCAGCTCAGAGATTATCTAAACATCATTTGAAATTACTTGAGACACACATCAGACAGTCAAAGTCTATTTCGAATGGGATTTCATCGAGTTATGTACAACTTCAACATCTGAAACGTGTGAGAGTCGGAAATCAACACACTCAAGACGACAGATAGCTGCATTTTTCAAAGCACTCTATCCCAGCAAAGCATTCAGCTCAGAGATTATCTAGACATCATTTGAAATTACTTGAGACACACATCAGACAGTCAAAGTCTATTTCGAATGGGATTTCATCGAGTTATGTACAACTTCAACATCTGAAACGTGTGAGAGTCGGAAATCAACACACTCAAGACGACAGATAGCTGAATTTATGAAAGCACTCTATCCCAGCAAACCATTCAGCTCAGAGATTATCTAGACATCATTTGAAATTACTTGAGACACACATCAGACAGTCAAAGTCTATTTCGAATGGGATTTCATCGAGTTATGTACAACTTCAACATCTGAAACGTGTGAGAATCGGAAATCAACACACTCAAGACGACAGATAGCTGCATTTTTGAAAGCACTCTACCCCAGCAAACCATTCAGCTCAGAGATTATCTAAACATCATTTGAAAATACTTGAGACACACATCAGACAGTCAAAGTCTATTTCGAATGAGATTTCATCGAGTTATGTACAACTTCAACATCTGAAATGTTTTTCTAAGAATTTGTCTTGCATCATTTTTGGAATATTAAATTCAATTTTTGAAATTCGATTACGCTGCTGAATTCATGATGAGACTTGCGCTTTACATAATTTGCTGTCTTCTGATGACAGCATGTGTTATTAATGAAATGTTTAGGGACATTTAATCGGTGAGTGTGCGAGCCTTTTGTTTACATTTTCATGGAGGACCTAGAGGAATATTGACGTTGTGTATTCGTTTATTTAAATTTCACTAACAAACAGTTGGATATTGAATTGACACTAATCACCGAGTTCGAATATACTTTCGTGCGATCCTCGCATAGAACGGAGATTTCCTATGTCGACTGCATGCACTAAATGGCACCGCCGAGCAGTCAGCCATTCACGAATTCTTGGAAATCATGAGCACACGCGCGCGTGAACTCGGTCTGTGATTGGACGAGGAAAGTAATCATTTCTGTAAAGGTTGAATCAAGTCAATGTTTGCGATTGTAAGTGCCATCCATGGGCCAACAATTGAAAAATGATTGAAATATGGCGATAATTTTTGAAAGAAGTGTTGCTGCCCAGAAATTTAGGGGAATCTGAAGTCTTTTAGCGAATTTTTCGAAAAATGTCCTTCAGACATGGTCAAATGTCACACAGCGTTAATTAAAATACAATATTTTTCTTAAAATATCCGCACGTATGTATTCCTTCTGTTACTGTGAGTTTCTCCAAGCATTTTTCTCTGAAGTGGTCTCTACAACAAAACTGACAGTATTTTTACCTACCAGAAGACGCGTGAATTCATGAAATGCTGAGACTCAAAATGTCGAATAAAAGTAAATTTTGATGTGATACGGGATGATATCTGCAGAAAGCTCAATCCCTCTCAGATCGATGACAAGTAGTTATATCCATAGGATGTGACCTTGTCGGATATTGACAACTTATTGAACAAGTGCTGTCTCTTGTATAACAGTCTCCTACTAGTCTTTATCATCTCAATTGCAATTCCCAACCTATCAGATGCTTAAATACCTAATTTACTTTATCACAAGCATCCCAGGAAACTAGTCGTCACACAATGTTCAAGAATGTTCCAGTTTTTAACTAGGAATATACGTTGGTCCAAACGTGCCGATTGGGTGACCTTTTATTGTTGCGCTGATGGGTGGAGAACTCAGCTCATACAATAAAATCAAACTCGGCGGATAAGAACAAACCAGTATTGTCAGAGCTAGCATACTATCTCCCTAAAACACAGGGAGAGGAGTAATGATCTCCAGATGCAGTACACCGACGAAATACGCTTAACCCTTTCGCATCAGTTGACACGGATGCTAATGCATAGCAGATCAATGTGATCGCGCTCCCTAACATTCGACAGACAATATGATTGGCGGTGCCCGTCATGTTGATAATGTTATGCAATTTATGTAACGAAATTGTGTCTCTCAATGCGAAGATTCAGGTTTATATATTTGATTAAAGTTCACTGAGTTGATGAAACTAACAATCTTGTTGCATTTTACTAAATCACTCACTATTTTGATTGAAATGGCTTCGCAAAGACCACGCAGAAATGTATTCATGGCTGCGATTCGAAACTTAGGTTTTGATGATGCGGCTGTCGGTACTGATGATGGTGAAAGCGGTAGTGATGAAATATCGACGTCTGACAGTGAAGATGAGAAAATAACATCATATCTAACTCCCTGACACGGCTGGCATTTTGCGACTTGGTGAAAACGATCACAGACCGGAACCTTTGCCTGAGTTTACAGGATTGACCGGCTTGAATCCGTCGATACAATGTGCAGAAAACGCAGACGACAATCCTTTTTTATCAATCTCTTTTTAACAGATGAAATATTTTCTACTTTGAAACTGTGGTCGAATAATATCGTCAAATTAGCAAGGGCTAACCTTAGGCGAAACACAGTTAATAATGAATTAAATCACAAATCAAACTATTCAGTAAGTAAAACCAATGTGAAAAATAAAAAATAAAACACAAATGTAAATGTTGAATATATTCAAATGGTAGGTAATGAAAAAAAGTACTGTGTAAATATAAGTGAGAAAAAAAATTGATGACTTACTCGAGAACTCCTGCCTGTCTGCCACACTGTGTGTTGGGCAGTGTAGCAATTGCGGAAACAGCTTATATCTATTGACAAAACTTAATCTGCAGGTCTGGTCGCCCAGCTGCTTGCACATGTCAATTGCGTCAGAATGAAATTAAATGCTTTGATTGAGGAGAAGATGAAGTAGAAGATAACGATAAGTGTAAAGAATTTGATCCCTCAAAAGGACCCATGTGGCGTTCCCTACAGGTTAAAGGAAATAACAACTACAACAGATTACCTAATTGAAAAAATGTGCAATTGAGGTCATCAGCAGGAACTTAGGTAAGGATTCGCGTTTCGGCCCCTACTCCTGAACGCTCAAACTCACCCAAGCGGGGCCCTGCCATATGAAAGCAGCCTCGAAATCAATTAAATCAATGAAAGCACGCACAATTATTAAGAAGCTGCTTAGCAGAAAAATATCCGTATTTCAATAAAGTTTCACTATGCTTATGCAGCTGCTTCTCAGCACTTTGCTTGAGATCTACGCTGTTATATCCTCTCTTAATGAGAGTAGTAGCTGTACGATTGACTTTTTGGATGAAATCTTTTTCCAATGTACAGATGCGCCCATATCTTAAAACTTGTCCAGCAAACACTCTAGCTCCTGTCCTGTAGGGCATACAGTTTTGCGGAAAGGTTAAAAGGGTGACAGGGAAATTAAAATGGTCGACTTTATGAAAAACAGATGTAATTGTGCCGCAGTCAGTGATATTTATGTTAATATCAAGATATTCTACTTGTTTGTTATTACTCCCACTTCTGCTGGCTTCTAGACTAGGTGGGTAAATCTGTGGTATCAAGGAATCAAACTTTTTATAATTAATAATGCATAAATCGACGATGTATCTAGAAGTATTAGATAATAATCTAGCTAGACCGTACTTCTGATTCTTCATTAAATTAGTCATAAAAATAAATTCACAATGTAAAAGAAACAAATCCGCAAGAAGAGGACTGCAATTACCACCCATAGGAATGCCTCTTACTTGTTGAAAGACTAAACCTCCGAAAGTAACAAAAACTTCGCTTATAATGAACTTAATGGCTTCTTTAAATTTATCCTTAGTGAATACGCTATAACCTTGATACCTGACACCTGATAAAAAACTTTTTTCAAAACCTACACACAAATATTTCCTATTAGAATCGTTGAAAATTAAGTCGAGCAGGTCGGAAATGTGAGTAATGACATCTTTATGATCCAGATTGGTGTACAAAGTGGAAAAATCGAAAATTTGTACGTCATATGCTGTAATGTTTTGAATTTTATTGAGGAATTCAGCGGACGATACTATGCTCCAATAACAGTTAATACCACTATTACTATGAATTGCGTTGCAATACTTCCTAAAATGGTCTCTGATAACAGACAAACCTTTATTAATCTTAATGGAAAGTTGCTTAGTAGTACAGTGCCTAGCACCAGCTATAAAGCGAAATTTGAAGGGATTTTTATGTAATTTTGGTATCCAATATAATTTTGGGAGTTTTTCATCATCTTTTCTACAAAGGGTGCTGAATAATTTACTCATAGAATCCTTATGCCTCTTAACTAAATCACTAGGAGACACATCATATGGAATGTAAGTACTATTACCAATAGGGGTTAGTGAGTTAAGATCGAATCCAAGTTCTTGTAATAAGACCATAACGTAAAATTTGTTACAGATGAATGCGTAATTACTATTAGCTTTGTCTACGGTAGTTATTATAAAATGCTGATGATAATACTTCAAATCTCTGCTGAAATTACGAAAAGATTTAAATTTCGTTTGTAAATTATCTACATTTTTATTTTTATGTATTCTATCTTTAGCTAATACTAGTATCCTGTTTTTCCAAGCCTGAAAGTCACTGACTGAAAGTTTAAACTTATTGCACATCTTTGTGATGTGCTTATCTATGGATACAGTTATGCTATCTATAACGTCGTTGTGACGAACGGGAAGGGACAAACGGTGCTTAGAGCCTAATGAAAGTAACTCTTTCAGGTCTGGTTGCTCAATAAAATCCAAATCACCAGTAAATACATGTTTGTGATGCTCATTGATGTGAGACGGGTGCTGACTACACTTACAGTCTGAATGGACAATATTTTGTAAGTTGCTTCTATCCAACTTGTTGAGGAATTTGTTATAGTTGCAAATTTTCAATGAGACAGGGTTATTCAGAGAAAAATAGGTTTTGGGCGGGTACTGTTCCCGAACTTTATCAGGTACTAAACGATTGAGGCTTTTATCGTGTAAAATACTAGAGATGTCAACCTTGTCCATGATTTTATTTTTGAAATCAAAGACAATATTAGTTTTTTGGACTGCAGGCTTTCTGGACTCATTGCTAATCACTTTATTGTAGAAATAAGCTGAAAAAATGTAAGCAAACTCGCTAGACACGTTAGTGAGCTTTTGTTTAATGATACGCATAGTATCAAAACTCAGAGATCTCAGACATTGATAAAATTTTGACAAGTCTTTGTTGTCAAAGAAATATTTTAATTTGGTCAAAGTATCATTATTATTATTTCTGTTTCTACTAGATTTCCTAACTCTAATACCATGACTGCGCTTGCGTCTAGGAATTGGACTATTGAAGTAGCTACTTAAATCAACTGTGCCTTTTGACACACATCTGCCTCCTGCTAACTTATCGTTAAGACCTAAAGGATGCAGTGTATTAAGTGTACGAATGTAGTAATCTTCTTGTTTATTAAGCTCCTGTACTAATGCAGCTTTATCATTAACATCCTCGATGACGTCAATAATCTGAATGGACATGTCATTACAAGTATGGCTATCATTGCGAAAATGATTAATAATAAAAGTGCTTTTATTTCCTTTAGAGATGCTATTACGATGTCCATTTAACCTACAATGCAAAGCTTGAGTAGTTTGACCTACGTACTGCAAACCACACTTTTTACACGAAATCAGATAAATAACGTTTTTTGTTTTACAATTGAATTTACCCGTCTTATCGAACAAGAACTTTCCACCTGTACTAAAGCTAGTGAATGAAGTAGATGAATCAAAAGCATTACAACATAAACACCTATTGGTCTGACAAGCCTTGAGAGACGTTTGGTTGGTGGGCGCTACCCAATCCTTCGCACTAACACTATATCCTTTATTAGACTTTGAACCCATAATAAAGATGATTATATTTTGTGACCGAGAAAAGTCAGAATTTGACTCTGAATACGGAATGCGTAAAAAAAAATAACAGGCTAAACTACATGTATGATAAGACTTAGAAAATATTGTAAACACTGCTACTTTAACTGTGGGTATATTAAATAAAAATCAAAACGTGACAAGACCTATAATTCTGACGTGCATGGTAATGTAATAGAAAAGTGGCACAAAATAGTATGCTGGCGTAAGGTAAAGCACAAAAGGACTAAATCCAGCTAGCAGCGGTCAAAAGGCGGGGAACTAGTCCACCTTCAACTTATGACTTGCTATGAAAGTAATCAAATTAGCAAGGGCTAACCTTAGGCGAAACACAGTTAATAATGAATTAAATCACAAATCAAACTATTCAGTAAGTAAAACCAATGTGAAAAATAAAAAATAAAACACAAATGTAAATGTTGAAAATATTCAAATGGTAGGTAATGAAAAAAAGTACTGTGTAAATATAAGTGAGAAAAAAAAATTGACAGGCGTGTTTGACAGGCGTACGATGAGGGTGAAGGTTCGATCATGGATAAAGATGCATTACGGAAACAGACTTTACAAAATGCTGCATTTCTGTTTGCCATGGCTCTGAACAAGAAACCGACCATAAAGTCGTGTTGGAGTTTTAAACCCAAGTCTCGTCCTTCGTTACAATACCAATATGGGAGTTGTCGACTTGTTGGATGCCTCTATGCATCACTACAACTTTAACAGGAACTCCTGCACATGGTATTACGGATTGCATCTGATTCATATAATTCATAGAAATTCTTGCATAGTTTACCGGCATCCAGGTGGAAATGTGACATACCTCGGCTACACCATCGAAAACTGTCGGTTATTGGATATCTCAAGGTGGTGTACAAGACAGTGTACATGGAGGTCGTCCTCGTTTAACAGCGGTGCCAGCAAATCCTCAGCTAGATCACTATCCATCAAAAATTACCACACGTGTAGGAAATCCATTATCTTCCAAAAGATGTCGAGTCTGTTATTTGGAAGCCCTAGCACTGTGCTTGGAACAGTTCGCTTTGCCTAATCATGATTGAAATTTGCATGAAAAAATACACTTGACGCATGCACCAGGTGGCGCTCTATCCGACGTGCACTATGGGTCTAATCAATTTTAACTTGATCATCTTGTGTAAATATTGTGCCAGGTTTATTCCCAAGCGGAAAAATAATGCGCAAGCAGCGGCAAAAGTCAGTAATATAGGCCAATATACTTAACACATACACAGTAATATGATTGGTTAATATCACAAATTACCAAAATTATGGTTATACATTCTTCAACGCAGTTGTGGTCTTAATGCACTTGACTGAAAATTATGAAAACTAGATTCCTATAACCATAGATGACAAGAAAGAAACATGCCGGCACTCAACTTATAAAATACATCCGCTCTATTCACAGTGATCATACCTACGAAATTTATCCACAAAACTTGAATTACATGTACATACAGTAGGTCTACCTACAACTGTTGAGAAATAATATCTACAAATGTGATGTTGTGATATAAACCAATCATGTTACAGCTTGCGAATAACCTCACACGATTATTTCGCACATTTTATACGGATTGACATGAAAGCCTGAATTTCTTTATTCAGACAAAAAATTTCGCGGGAATCATAATAATCATGAATAACTGATATTCTAGAACCTTAATTCAATACACGAAAACAGCAATTGCGTTGAAAAGTGCAGATTGTTGTAAAATGTAGAGTTTGATGTTCTGCGATATCAGCCAATCAGTGGAGTTTGATAATATTCACAGATAGTAGTTTCCATACTCGCACGGTTTTAACAAGGAAACAAACTTTGCTTTCAAAATATCGAATACAATCGTACAAAAGCATCATTTCATGCTCTTTTTAAAAACAATGGAGTCCAAGCATTGACGGTAAATGTAGCCTCTCACTCCCTTACCACAGGGAAGGAACTAGCATGCTCAATACAATAAACAAAAATCTGATAAAAACGGAATGACTCTACTTAAGATTGCCTCATGAGTTTGATCAGAAGTCAAGATGTTCAGAGAATTTCGTAAAGTCTATAGTTTCTCACAAATGGTAATAGTATCTTGCTGACAACAAACATGTTGAGTTTAATTCAATTTACCGTAATTTCGTGCTCCACATATAATCATGTGGTAGCTATTTCAGCGGATGTATTGGCCTATCTCTTAACGTCTGCATGTGTAAACCTGTTATCATGTTCATGACATGCCAAAGTACTGATGATAGTAGAATACCAATAATGACAATATCTGTAATCAACTTTCTACCTGGTGTATACTAAAAGCATTTTACTACTTATGATAACGCTGAAGTATGTCTCTCACACGAACATTTGCTAAGCAACCACAAAGAAGAATAATATCAATCCAATATCATATCATCACCACAACGGTTTGTAACACTCATTTCATTGATGGCATTTCAGAAACCACGGGTAGTTATGTGCTCTATTAGACTATGCACAATTAATAACGATAAACGCGTGAGTTTCACATTATTGCGAAATATCAAATAATTCGGGATTTTGTTTTACCGACCTTAAGTCTAAATGCCGTAGTCAAACAATACAAAAATTTGTACGGTTGTCGATTTACTGTACAAAAGTCAACTGTACTTTGCTGCTTTATTCTACAATATTTTTGCATGAAAGTAAACAATTCCCTTGCATAAACATCTATCTCGTGATTGATATGTAGACCTTTGGAAAAAAGCTGATGACGACGCAGAAAACTTGATCTCTAGTTATCGGAAATCGACACCGGTTGTTGATTTCCGAAAGTTGTCAATTTGTAGGCCCTGATCTTGTAAAAGTTGTAGATTTCCGCTCTTACAAGTGCCGGTATACTCGCACGCATCCAGGTATCACACGTAGGCCTCCTTTTTTCGTAATTCCTTGTGGCGAATGGGATTTTATGACTTACGTATAATGCGGACACCAGAAACAGAAATTAGACAAAAGATAAATACGAACGTTGGTGTTGAATAATGATGTTAGAGTAAGTATGCTACAAGAACATCTAGGCTACTCAGGATATCAGGCGCATGCAAGAAAGATGTAAACTACGGTATACTGTACTAGTAGTAGCGAGAGTCGTCATATAATAGGACGGCATTTTTATGTAGGTTCACCGAATGTTTTGGTTGATATCGTGTCTTTGCCGATTAATTTTTAATGTGATTAAATAGAACCCGGCCTCTAATAAATCCCGGGTAAGAGCAACATGAGCTAATAGATCCCCGGCATGAGCTAATAGATCCCCGGGTTCTATTAGAAGACAGGCGGTATTCAAAATTATTTTCGAAAACTTTTTGAAAACAAGACAGTAGGGAAGCATAGCGAAGAATTAGGTACAGGACAGTATGATAGAAGAAACCATTGACATTAGACAGAGCGAAGTCCCAAAATGAGAAGTCCAGAGATAAATTGAGTCCATGACTAAATTTCATGGACTCAATAAAATCTATAAAGAGGAATAAGCAGCTCTTCACAATCTGTTAATAATTGATAAAGGATGGTGTAAAAAAGTCAAAAGAAGAGAATCATTCCCCAGAGGATCTAGAAGAAGAGTAATGCCCCGAGTTAAATGCGTTTAAGATCAAGAAGATAGGCAAATTAACATGAATAGCTAAAATAACAGCAGTCATTACTAGAAATTATGTGACAAAACTTGCTAGACCTATTGGCAACAACTACAGGAGATCAAGAAATTCAACATGGAACTTTACAGAAAATGCCTAACATTTCCCGACATTCATGCAAGTCTTAACTTGCTATAAGTCAGTGAATTCAGCACAAATCGAATTATTGATGTTTCATGTTTTGATTTTTAGCCACGGGGTATATTCGTGCCTCACATGTGTTGTTGGTATCAATGCCCTTACCAAAGATTTTCTGTCATGATTATTGGTATTATTCTGAGAATTCTAATAGACTCAGAACACTTTTACAATCTGAAGTTATCATGCATTTTTGCTGATCAAATATGCCATCACTTTTGCATATGAACTATGGCAATGGAACAAAGCCTCGAAATGTTGAACAAGATTAACAAGAGTAATAAGCAGGAATTTTAATGTGCCCCAAAAGTGGCTCAAATTGAACCACTTTGGTAAAACTATTTCAAATTCAAATTCTGAGGAAATGAAATGTCACAGAAACATTCAACAATTCAGAGATTGCTTTGCATACCCTCAACCTTTCATCTGAGTTTATTTTTGGCTCATTTCCTTCAGCATGTTCAAGCTATCGAGAAAAGTTGAAACCATGCTCAATGTGCCCCATTCTCCCCTAGTTTTTATTCAATAGAAACGCATGTGGTGCTTGTTCATGTACGCGTATATTTGCTTTACTCTCTGCGAGACAGTGCCACTGATTAATAAAAAAAACAGGGGCTAAAACTAGAATGCTACTGCGAATGCTAACGTTCGAGCAATATCGCTTGATTTGAATTACAACATATACTGTAACTAACAGCATTTTGTAAATTCATTTTGAAATAGTCTTTTTTTAGAATCGCATCATGAAAATACCAGAAGACTAATGCTCCACGAACATATTGCAAATGTAGAAAGCAATTATAAAATGGAGCAGAAATTTCCAACAAATTGACGATATTGCATGGTCTCAATAACTTTCCATGGATCTTCCAAGCGTAGACTTACTCATTTGTTTCTAGCGTGTTCATGTATACAAGTATTTGCCGGTGTGTGTCGATGCCTGTTATGTAATTCAATTAATCTTCTTGGTTTTGTCATGCTTTGTTGTTCTTGATCAACCGGCAGTACTTTACAAACTATAGATGGTTGCGAAATTAACTATGGCCTTACCTGGTAGGGCCTATTTCAAAACCTTTCAATTTAAGTGTCTAAAAATCGACGCTTTTGATTTGAAGATTGATAGACTCACAGTCTCCTCAGTTCAAGTTTTGTAGTAAACATCTGGTTACTAATGTAATTGTATGACAATCTTTAAAGTAAAAGGAACCAGATTCTCAAAACTCCTACCTGATGAATTCTCAGTACTATACTTAGCACACATGATAAGTAAGCCTCAGTTGATCCGAATTCGACTATAATTTTCTGACAAGTACATCCAATGACTTTTCATCCAATTCATCCAAATAATTTTGTCCAAGTACATGACCAAGCTACTCCATGCGCAGCTTTTCGTCTCATCCATCACAAGTACATGCACGCTGCAGCAATTCATTACCAGTGCCTGGAGTTTCTGATGATTTTCATCCTGTCAAAAATAAAGGAACTAATATTCACCACACTCTCAGTGTTGCAGATGTAGGCCTAGGTATCCGATTCTTTCACACGGATGTCACACGCATGTTGATGGCCTCAAGCAATATCAAGGATTTTCTTTCTATTGCTATCTGATGAGAATTCCAGATCATGGCATTTATAAATCGTTTCGCTTCAATATTTACTTTATTTACTATTATTTGTTTAACCATATTACTGTCATTCATTCCTTTCTTCATTTCCATCTCACTCTTCTCTCTGATTGAGGTTGCAGCTTCAATAGATAAAGAAAACAATATACAGAAAGCAACAAGTCTTGAAAAGTGAATGACAGCTGCACACATCTCCATGATAAACCGTGGGCGCTAATTAGTATGAGAGTGATCATCCTCCAAATCATACAGCAGCAGCTCCATTTTCCCCAAACCTGGGAATCAAGTCATTATGCAATATTGGGATTGAATCCGGGTCCTCGAGCATTCGGGTCCATGACCCGGATGACGCGGAAGCTACGGATCAGGCAGACCCGCGGAACCGGACAAACCAGGACCCGCACGGACTTGCATACTTGCGGACCCGGAAATTTTTTCCACATTCCTAGATCTATGCCTCTGTTTATACTTGTTGATAACCTATTCACAAGATTCAATGCCCTTAATAGGCATGCAAGCTTTAGGGCCGTCCGAATAGGCTAGCAATTTTAATGCAAGCCTGTGATAAAACCTTGATTCATCGGTAGTTATACTATATGCCAAGGGACCAAAAATCGCAGCTATGCATTCTGTAGGGCCGTGTAGCTACTTATTTCGGCTATGACTTTGCAGGATGCTATTTACCAATAATTGACTAGGCCTAGAGTCAACGATTTAGAAGTTCCTATTTCATCAGTATAACCCTAATGATTTGCTGCTTCTCCCACAGTTGCTTCGAAAATTTTGCTGAGATTATTTAGAAGATAAATTCAAAACATAAATGCATTTTGTTAAAATCACATTTCTAAATGTCAATAAAAGTGGAAGCTTGATTATTTGTATCGCTGATTGTTGGCGCATTCCATCGATCCTTATACAAAAAAAATTAAATGAAAATAATGATAGATAAAACTGTGATTCCAATTCAATAATCCCACTTACTCATCTTCGACTCAGCATAATTCGGAGAACCAAGAGCCATGCTTGCGCATATATAACTCTTAACATATTATCGCATTATGTGTCAATGATTTTCAATGCAAAAATCGACTCATCGGTTCGTTAAGAGACATAAATAATTAAAATACCAACTAAAATATCAAAAATACTTCCTTATCGCTAAATATGCAAATTTTGATTATTTTTAAGGTAGAAGTGAAGATGTGGTATCTTATTGCCACCGTATTTACTTGCTAAATTAGCTAACAATTAGATAGTTAAATTAACAAGAAATATCTGAAGTTGACTGAATTTAAGAAAAATGCCTACACGCAGGAACTTTTCATTTGTCATAGAGACACCTTAATTGCAAGTCATAGCGGTTTGTTTATATATTGCTTGCTTTGCTCATGCATGCGCTGAATTACTTTGCTATAGAACAAAGTGTCTCACTCTTGCATTCATTTTTTCATACATGCACAAAAAACAAAGATTTTATTGCTTTTTCATAGTAGACTTAAGAAAGTGTGATTTTGTAGAGGAATAATTTCTAAAGCATTCCTTCAATCTCTCTGAAAATTTCAACATAAGATATTCAGCGGATTGCAATTTCAGAGCTGTTTTTTTGCATTAAAAGCATTTAGTTAAAGAATTACATTCCCTTGAAAAAACCATTAAAAATGCTAACATGTCGGCACTTTTTCCGGTCGATGAACGATGAGCGAGCCAACGTTTTATATTGTATAAATGAACGATTGAACGAAAGAACTAGTCCGGCAGCCAGAACGAGTTTCTGCAGGGAACGAGGTCGAAAATGAGACTTTCACAGAATGATGTACACCCTAAGCCTACTACGAATCTGCCCGTCTGCCGAGTTCTAGTGAGTTCCTCTTCTTGTCAGACGCGATCAAAAAAAAAACACATGTAAATCCATTAAGACGCAGTTGCAGTTTTTGGTTAAAATGAAATTTTCTATGTTTTCTCTGATTAAACGAAAAGCACGAAGCCCAGAGTCACAATTTTTGGCATGGAATGTCTTCAGGTCGTTTCCTTTTATGTTCATGCACCCCTGTCTATAACGCTAAGCACATTTAGACTTGGCGAGTCTCTTAATGTCGGCAAGCACAAACATTTTGAACAACTTTATCCACATCCAGCCACATTCTCACATACATTGCCGATCAGATGCATGATAATAACACATGTTCATCATAGGAAATCACCTGAAGACATTCCATGTCAAAAGTTATTACTCTAGACTTAATGCTTTCCAGTTGATAAGCGAAAATATAGAACATTTCATTTTAACCAAAAGCTGCAATCTGCGTCCAATTGGATTTACATGTGTTTTTCTTTCTTTGATCTTGTCTGACAAGAAGAGGAACTCACTAGAGCTCGGCAGACGCGCGAATTCGTAGTAGGCATAGGGTGTACATCATTCTGTGAAAGTCTCACTTTCGGCCTTGTTCCCTGCAGAAACTCGTTCTGGCTGCCGGACTAAACTGCCTAATAAGGCGACGTTGGAATGCACTGGTCAAAAAATCTGTATCGATTCCAACTCTGCTTTCCTCTCACGTAAACACACACGATGATGATTACGAGCTTACCGGACACTAAATTAGCTATTCAACGATCCCTCATCCATGTTAATGCAAGTAGTGAATATCAGGTCGTGAAATTCCTTAAGCACATTGACGATTGCTATGTTAAGAAAGGAATTCTTTATGTTTTGAAGTATCAGAATTCATTTCCGTTTTCTTCCTCTTAAGTAAGCTGTAATTAATCAATTAATCGACTTTCAGCTATTACTAATGAATATTTCGGAATTCCGTAGAAATCGTTTCCTTTCTTCCAAACAGCAGCCTTAAAAGACTTTCTCACCACAATTAGACAGAAAATTGTTATCGTCTTTCCAGTTGATATTTAGTTTTGCAATTTTGACACCTGCAAATACCACAGGGGAACTCCGATGCGGAGTGTTCCGCTATTAACTTGTCCCTGAGATTTAACTTCATCTGTAATAGCAAATAAAGGACGAGAGTGAAATTTCAGGCAGTTACCCGTTCCTCTTTCCCCGGTCAATTCTCATCGATCTTTGCCGTATCAAGCACCGCCTTTGCGTCTGAACATGAGATTGGCGTGTGTGGAATTCAGGAAACAAGCTTTCATGATGCTCTCTGTGTAATGAGCGAATACATGCTCATAGAAACCCCATGACATCCATTTATTGAATTTCCAAATTCTCTTGGCATCCTTTTGTTCGTAGTTTCTCCTTCCGTTTCACGACTTCCTCATCGTACCGTCACTCATTTCTCCGAGAGCCTCTTCATTAAATGTGAAAACGAGCCTCTTCATGTTTCCAATTCATTAATGATGGTCAATTCTACTTACGACCTTGAAGAGCGTAATGTCCTTTTCATCTGAGACTTTCAATTTCAAATCAAGGAGGATGAAGCAGTCTAAAAGCAAAGCTCTCTAATAGAATGAAAACTTCCAAGTACAAGAAGGGTATAAACAATATCTAAACAAATTATCAAAATCCGAGATTCTCTCACGAGTCCGACTCGCATGAGAGTCAGAAATTGCTTCACAAAGGCTGTGCGCGATGCACTGAAATGCTCGAAAGTTGATCATTAGTGCGCTTGAAATAATCATTAAAATGCTGCTGATTGTAAACACGGTGTAAATATAATAATTCAATATTTAGTTGCATCCTCAGTTGAAAAATGGAAACAGATCTGCATCTGTTGATGATTCCTGATATTGGATGAAATTGCAACTAATCAGGTCTGTTCCGCGCATTTTTCAACTGAGGATGCAACTCAATATTGAATTATTCTATTTACACCGTGTTAACAATAAGCAGCAAATCTGAATGATTATTTCAGGCGCACTAACTCAGGCGATTTGCCAGTTGTGTGTTTAGAGTGATATCTTAACTCTAACCCGTCGAAATTTCACGAACTTGCTAATTGCAAATCTCATTATATATCTGTTATCTTAGTCACACCAAATATTTCTATTTTTAAGCATATTCATATGGGCCAGACTATAAGGTGCAACATTTACAATGGTTTCAGACAAATACAATTGTCCTTGTCTGAGACCACTGCAATTGTTGGATAGCATATGATAAGGTAATAAACAAGTTTTGAAAATTAGAAAATTAAAGTTATTTAAGCTAAAATCTACGATTTACTGCTGCACACGCAGAAATTAGTATTTTGGGAAAAAGTTATGGACGGACATTTGCTTACCTAAGGGCACATTTTCATGTGCCAAATTAATGTGGGTAATAGGGTCTTGAGAAATGCAAGGAGTCATGAAACCCAGGGGGTGATGGCCCGTGCTTCCCCTACTTTAATAAGTGCTTCAGCAACTTTTTCAAATTTTTGGTGCATGCACTGGTGCGAGCAGGTGTGGCTAGCTTAAACTTAGTCAACTTAAGTCACAAACTTAATTCAGTCGACTAACTGATTTTTGGCAACATAACATTACTTCGAAATTCACCAACAAGAAAAATGTGCAAGCTCGTATTTAACTTAAGTCAAGGAAGCTTTTCCTTTCAACAGAGTGAGTAGTCTATTAAAATTATTGTTGGTTCAACGAAAGGCCGTTTTTCAAATATCAAATATTTGCACACCTATGTAAAATCGTCGCTTTCAAAAACGAAATTTACATCATTTGAAGATAGATGCTCAGTATGCATAAATAACATGAAAAAATTAGTGACACATAACTGAACTTCATGAGTAGTCAGGAGACCTAACAGAAGGAAATTAGTGGTGTACTCTTAAAAATGCTGGTTTTTCAAATAAAGCAAGTTTGGATTTTCAACGATTTATCTTAGGAAAACCAAATATGACTCCTCAATAAACCATGAAAATTTGGTTTTCTTAAAAACCAACGAGAAATAGATTTTCAAATAATCAAATTTGGCCAAGCAACTTTTACCTCTCTTAAAATCTTTTATTGAACAAATAATGGACTTGAATGCTACACTGTAAACTGTAAACAGCCACTTATCGGACAATTTGTGAGCCACACCAGTATTTGGCACTTACTGCGTATTATCCGACAAATTTCCTGCTTGTCAGACAATTTTTGTCTCATCGCACGAACGAATTTACATTATTGCGTTTACTACCTATCATACTACTTATGACTAATATGTACATTTTTATTGAAATTGGATGGCATCCTTGATAATTTTCAATTATAGAATATACAATGTTGTAAATAAGTAGGGTTCTTTGTATACACCTTGAGGCATGGCAATAACAGGTCTGGATATTTGAGGTATTGATGCCATCTTTTAATTCTGTTTTTACAATGTTTTTTACAGCTTTTAAGGGTCTATATACTTCCCTAAAGTTAAAATTGACACAAACCGAATTGTAAAGTATCAAAGTTGTACATAATGCGAGTGTGAATAAGTGAAGCAGAGTTGGAACCTATGTGATTAGGAGTGACTAATTGCCATTAGTTGATGTTGAATCGTTTGATCATATTTAAACACTTAGAATTTGAGAAACTATACTTCTAGAAAAGTAGACAGAATTGTCTGATATTTTGGCGAATAATTGTCTCATCTTGTCTGTTCTGAACAGCCACTTTTGGTTTTTCATTGTCTCATGCTGCCTGTTGCATTTGTCTGATCATTATGGCTGATAAATTGTCTGTTATTTGGCTGATTACAGTTTACAGTGAGGCTTCTCTGACATACTCCTTTCCCATGTCATACATCGATTCTGTCTCCTTGCACATCACCATTATATATATTGTTGGACAGTCTGAGATTGCATATATCTGTGTTTCCAACATCCCATGTAAATGTAGCATAATAATGCTTGCTATAATATATACAGCTGCTTCAGGCGGCTTTTTATGTTTTTGTTTTAAGCCCTTTTAGGCAAAGTTTAGCAATTTTTGACGATTAAGTTGGTTTTCTTGGGAATTTCTACTTTCGAGGCTAGCATTTATGCAAAACTAGTTACAAATTCATTCCAGGTGCAAATCCAAGGATTATATAAATGCAAGCAATAACAAAAATCAGTATAAAAACCAATAAATAGGCCTACGTCTAAAAGGCTTATACTAGATTTAATAACTCAGGGCACCCGGCAGATGCCTGCTGCTTCTGAGTTGCATCGCTGAAAAACTAGAATTGACAGTGAAATGCATGAATTAGAAAATAATTAAAAAACGCAGAATCAAAATTGAAGGCATTTATGGATTTTTGGAGACAATTTGCTTTTGCTGCAAAAAATGGCATTTATTTAACTACACAAGATGGAAAACCATTAGCTCTTGGTTTTTCAAAAATCTAAAGAAAAGTTATGAAACCGGTGATCTCTTAAAAAGTCAAAATTTATAAACTAATAATCATCGCTTATCCTTTGATACTTGTATTTCAACAGTATGATTGTACAGTGAGACATTGTGCAAAAACGATTTTTGCATGAATTTGTTGTGCAAGAACATCGAACACATTTTATTGACTTATGATGATTTATTTCAATTAACGTTATGCAATATAAAATTATATATTCCATAGGTAGATGTTGTTGATAGTCAGCTACAGCAGTGCCATTTAACCTTTTTCAAGCCACGGCACCCCTTCTAATCAATACATGCACTCACGGCACCCCAGTGGCAAACCGCAGTTTTGTGCCTCTATCATCCACTAAAAAACGTAGCCGCATTATTTTCCAAGAACTGATTCGTGATCACAATTTATTGCCGACTTCTTCTCTAGACTTCATTTCTCAGCCGCTGAAATGCATCTGGAAATTAAAACAATTCGTGCATTATGTCAATATCAGTATATCTCTATTATATCACAGCAATTCAATGAAGAACACTTTGTTTTCATCTTTTTGAAATCAGGGGCAAGAAAGCGCAAGAAATTACAGTCATGGTAATCAAATTTAAGTTTGAGTTCGCTTTGTCAATTTGCTAAGCATGGACATGTATTTTTGATTTAACAGCAGTAATGCTAGAATTATGATGTAAATCCTTGACCATGCTAGACGAACAGTGATCAAATACTATGTCAAAATGCCTGTCCAGCTCTTCTATATATGTTCGTGCGTCAAACTCGGTCGCTGCAAGAGATCCTACTCTGGGTCCTCCTTGCAGAAGACTATGCTTCCACCTTGTCTAATAGAAATGTCCCTGACGTGATTCCTTAGATCTGACCACGCCAGGATTAAGTGAGAGATTTGTGGAGAAGGGCATGTGAACTGAAAGCTATTACACCGCTACAGCTGAAGTCCAACTAATTAATCTATCAAAGTCAGCACCGCCCAGAACCTGAGAAGGGAAACGGTGACACAAAATTCATTCACTCAATTATGAAATTCTCTGCACTTTCTTTATATTGGAGATCACTGGGAAAAACTATGCCAATTTCAACAAATCAAAAGTTGCACTTCAAAAACAAAACATCAATGTGAGCGTTGCTGTTCCATGCTGTCGGCCATCAAGCCGAATCGTGGGGTTATGTCTGTTTTCAATGCTCCGCGCATCAACCCGTCGATGTCTCTTAAGCAGTTTCTTTTACTTGTTTTGATCGAAACAAGAATGGAGAAGCCTTTCTCGCAGAGGTATGAGGTCGGCATTGCTACCAATAAACTTAGGGCTCTCACAACAGCGTCTTCATATTCCGGGATTCGAAGGAGACCAACCCAGAAATTTCCATAATAATCGCAAGCCTTGAAGTTCACCCTCTGCTCCAAATCTTCTCGCAGATCAGTGAGGAACTCTTCTTCGGCAACAAATGGATTAATGATCCAAAGATTCAACTCCAGACGCTGATGTTCTTGGGACGGAAAATACTTTTCTATGTTGCTGCGAAGGACATCCAGGTGCTGAAGTATCGATTCAGACATTTGTTGCTCGAGGCTAGCATCCGTCAGCTCCCATTTTGAGCTCAGCATGAATTGATGGAATTCAGGGAAGTGGATGAAGTCCTTTCTCTCTACTTGTTTCATCCAAGACGAAATTTTCCTATGGAATGCCTTTATTCTTGACAAAGCCGTGAAGATGTCGCCTCCCTTCCCTTGTAGGCTGAGATTCAAGGTGTTCAGACAGTGGAAAATGGAGCTCAAATATGACAGTTTTCCCAGCCAATTCAAATTATTCAGGTTGACGGCGCTGGAATCACCAAGCTCTGTGAAGAAAACTGCCAACTCCTCTCTCAACAGGAGCACCCGTTCAAGGACTTTCCCTCTTGAAAGCCATCTTACGTCGCAATGATACAATAGCTTCGTCACTTCTGAGTCCATCCCCTCACAGAGTTGAGCAAACAGTCTGCTCTTCTTCGCATTAGCCTTAACTGTGTTCACCATTTTCACAACATCATCAAGTACAAGTTCCAGATCTGATTTGCCCTCATCACCTAGCTTCTTTGCTGCCAGCATCTCACGATGAATGATGCAGTGAATTGAGCGACACTTAGGTGAGACAGTCTGGATCTTCTTTACTACACCATTTACACGACCAACCATGGCGGCAACTTTATCGGTTGTGACGGCCTTACACTTAATCCACTCGATTCCTTCCTCACACATGAAAGAGTCCAATCGGTCAAGAATTGCTTGTGCCGTGGTTTCAATTCCCACTGTTAAACAAAACAAGAAACGGTCAACAATTTTCAACTCTTCAATGAACCGGGTATACACGATCAGCTGTGCTTCTCCTCCAATGTCGGTCGTCTCGTCCAACTGAATTCCGAAGACGGGGGATTTGTGTTTTCAAATCTGTAGCAATCAGGAGACATCGACTGCGAATGGTGGTGTCGGACAAGGGAATGGAAGTCACTCTTTCAACTGCTCTGCTTCCACCATGGAGATATTCAGCAGCAATTGATAGGCATGACTTTACTATTTTCTCCATGTCCATGTATGAGCGCTTTTCACGAAGGATAACATGAGTCATTTTTAGTGAGGCAATCACCAGTGGCCTGTCATGAGCTCCAGTCTTCACGATGTTTTGCAATGACGATTGTTGGACAAATAGAGATTTCAACTTCTCTGAGAAGAATTGCTTTGACTTGTTCTTGTGCTCCGGATGGTGGGTTCGCAAATGTCTCTCTAATTTAGAAGGTACCAAACTTGCATTCAGGAGCGTAGCCCCACAAAAAAACATCTTCCAGAGGGAAAAGGATTACGAGATTCATCCTGGTGCAAGTAAAAGCCAAACCTGATATAGTCACTATTCCATTTTCTCCTCTTTTTCGGATTGGAGCCCGAAGACATTTGCGCTCTTTTCCGTCCCCTTTTTTCTAGTTCGACGCATTCTTCCTCAGATTCTCCCTCGCCCTCTTTGCTGCTTTTGCTAGCAGTGGGGGCAGGAACAGCATCCTCACGGCATTCACTATCTTGATTCATTTCATTAAGTTCGACATCTTCCTCGACTGCCTCGGTTGCTATAGCCTTCTTTTTGAAATACTTGAGAAGAGACATTGCATACCTGAAAATGAAAAATGACGTGTTTGGAACAATGGCGATCAAGTCATAGAATGAGGCCTAATGAGGATGCATCAACTATTTAAGGAAGGATGCTAGAATTAAGAATGGTCAACAATTAGCTTGGCTGGAAATGGAGCATGTGTTTATAGGAGAATTGAAAATTCGGGCAGGGGTCCGTTGCCCTGTCAGGGGGACCAATCCCTGGCGCTTGTCTCATTCGAAATGAGAATGGTCAACAATTAGCTTGGCTGAAAATGGATCATGTGTTTAGAGAATAATTGAAAATTTGAAAAAATGCGAATGATGAAGTCAGCAAAATGATTGATTGGAGGATAAACATGTTTAATTAATATGACTCAATCAATTGAGTGCGATATGTTTTTGACAAATAGCCTAGTTCAAATCTCCAACTGCATGCAGCCATTATCCCTTTATATGCCGACAACTTTGTTGCCTATGAAGTAGCCTGACCATGGATTTCTATTGCAAATCGATCATTTACATGAATGTGCTACAAACTCGATAATAATCCAAAAATGAAATTCTCTCCTCTTTTCCCATGACTTTCGACTCTTTCTTAGCTCCTCTCTCACACTGAAGAATCTGGGAGCTCTAGTGATCAGCATCACATGAATTTATATTGTTTAGGTTCATTAGCTATTTCTACAAGTCTGGTAAATGCCTGATACTTTTCAGTTGGCTTGTTTAAAATGCATTCAGTCATCTCAAGCATGTCAATTATCACTGATAATCAAGCTTCGACATTCAAATTTAATGAAGCTTCGGACTTTTGCAAATACAAGTATAGTGAATGACATCAACCTTTGGTGACCATGAGGACAAATGACGCTGCAACAATATTCAATTTGAAGCAGAGTTTGTGGAACAAATAAAGTGACACGCAATCTCTGAGAGGCTCTACAATTTACATGATTAAAGTAATCAAGATCATAATCGCATGCTACATGTTGAAATGGACACTATTAGCAAATGTTCGAAGCGCATGTAGAGCCATTGTAGGCCAAACACTGATGTTGAAGCAAAATATAGAACACAGATCACTGAAAGACAACGGTCGACGAACGAGGACACGCTGTTCGCTTGCCGAATGGCAACATTGCGATGATGACTCTAATTGGTTTCATTGCCTTGCCTCAGATTCATCCATTCATGACATTGATTCATTCATTCACATACAAAAAATAGACAATGGAAGTTGACTTACCCAAGCAATAGCATTTGTGTCGAAGTCGGCATATGCATGTGTAGGTGGTTGAGATCAGCAGCAGCAGAGCGGATGAACAGTGTTAGAAAACTGCAAGGAATCACGCGCACGCAACAAGCACGAGCTCATCTCGTAAAAATTGGAAATGCTGCCGAGTGCTTATGATGGACAGAGACAGGGTTCGCTGTCTCTGTGCAAGGAGCGCCTATAGCTTTGTGTGAAATCGGAGTAAATTCAAATATAAATCATGGACTGGGGATGGTCAACATTTCTACCTCGATCGGTCGAATGGGACGCCTCACCGATATCTCATGAGCTGCGGCACCCCTCCTCTCCACGGCACCCCAGGGTGCCTCGGCACCCCGGTTGAATAGCACTGAGCTACAGGCTGTACGATTAATAATAGTCAGGAAGAACAGTTGTACGGGAGCGATATATTGTCACGGGTTCTCGACACACTAGGCCTACATCATGAGTGAAATTCGATCAACTAATCCTGGAACATATGGGGCAAATACCGAAATGCACATGAAAGATTTAATAAAGATGCATAATTTTGATTATCTTGCATACTGTTTACACAGAAGTAAACAAAAATCATATTTGCAAAGTTCCCATTAAATCAACCTTCTGAAAAACTTTTGGGTAAAATAATCTGAATCTTTATTTGGCAAGATATGGAAGCAACATTTTCATACTTACTCGTAGTTCATTGACGTCAAATTAAGTTTATTATTTCTCACTGACGTCAGGATACAAATGCTGAGAATATACAAATGTAAAATCATGCCATTTTCTCCAAGTCGAGGGTGAGATAAATGTCATGACGGATTGTGATAAGAGTTGATTCTAATCTTATTTCCAAGAAATCAGTGGGATAAAACCATTTATTAATAGACAGCATCATTTGTACCTTTATTTGATTCCATGGATAAAACATATTTAATGTAGGCCTAAAATTTCATTTCTGTGAGCTCTACAGTGTACCGACCATGATATTGACTATAGATAGTTTTTTAATACACGGGACATTTCAAAGTACTCGTAAAGTCCTATTATTAGTGAAAGTGCAATATTTGCAATTAGCAAGCATTGATTTTTAAAGTGATATTTAATGAACACCCGTCGAAATTTCACTCACTTGATAATTGCGAATCTCAAATTTACCCGGGCATGGCTGCAACTTTAAATAGGGAGTTGTATCGATGTTGAGAGATGTGAACTAGACTGCTTATGATTCCTGATATTGGATGAAATAGTAGCTACTCAGGTCTGCTCCCATTTTTCAACTGAGGATAAAACTCAATATTTGATTGTTCTATTTAAAGTGCAATATGTTTAGGAATTTTTTGAAAAAAGAAGTGAAAACTTTATTACTTTAAGGCAACTCAGGTTTCAAAGGAAGGTCCGGTGACTCTTGGGGCTGAATCGAGCGACCAGTGTTAACTTTGAGAGCTGGCTGACAGGAGCTGCACAGTGGAATTCCTCATTAACTCCCCGGGTAATTTTGAACTCTGAGACCTCAGTTGGGTTACAGCAACTGCACATCTAAATGCACAAATGCATCAAAAATATTGTGAGACATGATAATCTGTGCATCACTATATGCAGCATGAATCTGTCAGTATTACATGTAGTTATAAAGCTACTATTAGTAGTGCTAATTAACAAAATATTGCTATTATTCAAATAATAAACATACGTGCAACTGTTTACAATGTTGAAAATGCATATTGTCTCTCCCTATTTAATGAATCCCAAAAATCAAAATCTTTTCTGGTCAAGGCCCTTAGTCTGCTGATATCAAGTCTGGTCCCATTTTTCAACTTGGGATGCAACTCAACATTTGATTTTTCTATTTTCAAAAAGCTGTCAAAATCGGTGATTTTATATTCTAAATTGCTACTTGTAGTGCAAAGATGATCGAGTTGGATCAGATTGAATGTCAATGTTGGAAAGTTTACACATTAAATGTATTGATCCTACACTGTCATTCATTAAGTCCCTAATGAGTACTAGAAAGAGTACTGAACCTGAGTACTAGCAACGACTAAGAATTGAGTCCCAGAATCTAGTAGGCCTACTCCTTGAGTTTGAAAATATTACTGCTCATTTTAAAACTCCTTGGGTTCGAAAGTACAGTGCTTAATTCACATTCATTTCAGCACTCATTTAATGAGTTACATGGGACAAACACCTCTATCGAAAATACCATGCGGCATATCTGACCCTCTATGCCCCATATGCACATCCATCTAAGAACATCTTTGACAATTAAGCACAAATGCATTTAAATCAATAAAATATGCACGAGACTCAAAGCGCAGTCGGAGAATATGGTAGATATTGGCAGGAATCAAAGTACAGTCGAGGAGGAGCCTTTGATCTAAATTTATGTCTTGTGTTCATTAAGAGGAAATCGATTTCATTGTACCCATTATACAGGAGCAACATATACACCACATATGCAGGAACACAGCAAACTTCCATTATAAAGTGGTCGTGTGACGCGCGGGTCTGTGTCTGACTATTTTCGTGCTTAGAGCTTAAGTCCGTGTTCTTAGTGGCTCGATTTTGGTATATACTTGATCGTTGTGTGGTATTGGAGCCTATCGTAAGAGTGATTTTTGTTTGGTGTGTCGCGTTTTGGCGTAATTTTAGAAATTTGGAATCCTGGTGACGTGATCTTTGCTGTCATCTGTCAATCGGCTTCATTCAAGGTCATGGAAATTCCATCAAACAATACATTTCTTGCTATTGTCAGCGAGCTCTTTTGCTGCTAATCTTTGTGCCATTCATTACGGAATATGTTGTGCTGTCATCGTCATAGATATCCTGTTCAAGCTTCAATCTTCATCAATCTCTTATTATGGATCACTGTATCCAAGGTCGATTGCGACGATCTGTTGTAGCATTTGCATAGAAATAGATTGTTTATCTGAAGCTGACTAGAATGGAAGTTGAGTCAAGGTCGCGGCACATTCGGGGGAACTAAGTTGGGGCATGAAGAACCAATGAAAAGCTCAGAATTGCACATGTGACTGTTCCTGATCCAATGATATAGCCGTTAGCAAGTGTATCTAAGTGAAAATGCGTGCGATTTTTGTGCCACTATTGTGTATTGCATGAAGCTACATTTCCGTTCTAGAGATTTCATTGTTATCAATTTCTATGAGCATTTGTTTTTGTCAACTGTTTTGATCAGTTGTTATCTATAGTCATCAATAAGCCTCCGACAAATTTTCTAAATTTTCCAGATTTTTATGAACACGTGACTGTGACACTTACCTTCGTCATTCCATTGATGATGTTTCGTTGTCAAGATTCACTCATTACTTCGTTCTGTCCTCTGTGTTCTTAAATCATGCCTGATACTCGAAAGAATTTTAACAATGACACTCGAATTCGTGACTTAATCAAAGAAGGAATTAAATACTTCATCAAGAGATAGCTACCATTATGAGTTCACTGAATGATCAAATAGAAAAGTTAGGACGCAGTTTTGAAAACAATTGACTGATTTGAAAAATTAATTTAAAAGCACAGTTGAGAACTTAATTTCAAAGCATGTCGCCGACTTTCATAAACAGATCAGCAAACATGATCAAGAGATGAAAGGTATTCAAAACTGGCTGTTAGAAAAAGAAAGGGAGAAAGTGTTTGACTACGAATCTATCCAACGTGAATCAGAACTTCGTCATATTGAGCGAAAGTACATGTATATAGTAATATCAGGTCTCGAAGAAAGTAAGGGTCAATTACATGAAAGACAAGAAGAAGATGATGGCAAAGTCAAACAAATTTTTGATGCCCTTGACAATGATGAGTCCAATATTGTGGGTAAAATGTCGTTCAGTGGAAGTGAAAAATGAAATTATCAGTAAAGCAAGGAATCTAAGAAGAAATGACACTTTCAAAAGTGTTTACATCAATTGAGATTTGACGTCAGATCAACAAAATCAACAAAAAGTGTTAAGGGGTGAGTTGTGGAGACGCAAAAATAATGGTGAAGACGTGGTTATACGAAGTGGACAAATCGTTCATCGTTCGCAGCAAATACGGGATTTTTCGATGTGATTTTATCAATGCCCTGCCAACAATTTCCGACTGTCTTAATGACTAACATTCGATCTCTGATTGGAAAATTCGATGAATTTAAAGCGATTATGTTTGCGCTTAAGCCTGATATTATTTGTCTAACTGAAACGTGGTTGAATTTGTCTGTAGATTCCTGTATGCAAGCACTCCAGGCTATATTATGTGTCGTGACGATCGTACCAGTCGTAAAGGTGGTGGTGTTGCTATTTACCTTCGTAATGGATTGTCTCATTGTGTATTTTCTGATAGTGTGATAAATTTTGAAGAAATAGAACTTTTATTGATCAAGATTTTGAATGTCAATCTTATATTGTTGTGCTTGTACATTCCTCCTAATGTGTCTAATATTCTACTTCAAAATATTCGTGAAAGTATTGTAGATTCTATTGATCAAATATTTTGCAAAACTCCTAATTCTGAGTTGATTATCCTTGACGATTTCAATCATTTCAGAACGAGGGAGCTTTGCGATGATCTTAGCTTGATTGAGCTGATGACAGACCAACTCGTGGTAGCAATATCTTAGATCACGTCTTGATATCTAGAGGTCTCTCTGAGATATATCCTCATTCGCGAGTAACTTACAAAGCACCCATCGGAAACTCTGACCACCTGAGTATTCTTATCAGCTCCGTGCGTCCTATGTCTCACAAAATAAGAAAGGATAACCATATTGTACATGACTACAGAAAATCCAACCTAGATTATTTAAGGAGATATCTGAGTTGCATTAAATGGGATCAAGTCATGTGCACCTCAATTGATGCTGATAACATGTGCCTAAAATTATATGATATCTTGAATACTGATATTGATGTACGTATTCCTAAGAAAACTGTTTTGATGACGCAACGCGATAAGGGGTGGTTGACACCATTGACTAAAGCTCTAATCGATGAACGCTGGCAGGCATATCGCCAAAAAGATTGGGACAGCTATGTATATTTGAAAGAAAAATTTAAGAAGGAAATAGTCAAGTCAAAAGAAATTTACATCAGAAAGGCTCAGGATTCAAGTCAAGGCATATGGAAAGTAACGAAAGAAATTACAGGCAAAGGGACAAGTAACAACGGTACGTGGGATTGCCTCATTGCTGAATTAGGTGACTCTACAAAGTTATCAGAAGCGTTATTGCTTAGGTTACAAGAGAAATACGCTAGAATAAGACCTGAACAGCCCGCGGTATAGCAGATGATCACTGATGTCCTGAAATAACTGAGGAACAAATATTCAGCCATCTCAAGGGGATCTCATGGAAAAAGTCAACAGGAATTGATAATATTCCAACTCGTATATACGGTGAAATGATTGACTGTTTGCTGAAATCTTTGAAAATCATATTCTCTGCTTCCGCCATGCAACAGCGAGCTTTCCACCACCATGTAAAACAGCCATCATTCATCCTTTACCAAAAACGTTGCCTCCAAAAATTGACAAAATCAGGCCTATCCACCTACTAATTGGGCCATCAAAAAAATTGGAAAAGGTTGTCCTTGATGACATATCGAACAGACTAACGGACTTTCACAGTAACTGTCAACATGGATTTATAGTTTGTTATTAAAGAAACTTGAAGACCTCGGATGACTAAAAGGCTTCACTAAATGGCCTGCTTCCTATCTCCATGAGCGACACTTCCTCATCAAACTCAAAGATGCAATGTCTCGACCTGCTCAAATGGGACGAGGAATATCACAGGGATCAGTATTAAGCCCGGCATTGTTTACCATCTTCACTTGCGACCTTCAAACAAACTTTGGTGCCACAACATTGGTCAAATATGCCGACGATATCAACCTTGTCATACCATTGAAGAGAAATCGCGATGCAAGACTCGACATCATGGCCGAAATCGGAAATGTCGATAAGTGGTGTTCGGAAAACCAACTGGTACTCAACAAAGCGAAATCCAGTGTTCTATTATGTGACCGAACAAGAGCATTATCTTTTGGTGATTTACCCATTCCCATTGTATCCGAAGTAAAGATTCTCGGGGTAATGATAAACAACGAACTTACATGGGACCATCATATATAGCTCACACTGTGACTAAATGTAACCGGCGATTCTCTGTCCTGAGAAAATTAAAACAATTTGTGAGTCCCGCCGACCTTCTTCAAGTTTACATTGGCCACATACGATCTCTCATTGAATTCTCTTGCCCTGGTTTCACTCATTCGCCGAGAAAACTGGAGAACAAAATCCAAAGGTTGGACAATCGTGCGTGTAAATTGATAGATCTAGAATTACAACGACGGTCAAAAACAATAGTTCAGCCAATCAGCCTTGACCGAATGAGAGAAAATTAGCAAAAGGCTTTTCATGAAAACAGCAACGTCAAAGACTAATTTACTTCATAAATACGTTCCAAAACGATTGACGCACTCAAATCATTTCTCTATGAAACTTACTCGAACTGAAAAATATAGACGATCTTTCTTCCCATATGTTGCAACCTTGATAAAACAAGACTTGTAAACAAATTTTACAGTTATGCATGTATTATTTTATGAATCTTTATTTTTGTGCAACGACTCATTCCACTTTGACTTTCTTATATCACTGTATGTTTGTTGAAAATATATACGCTTCATTATTAGTCTATTGTCATTACCGGTTGTGAGCACTCGCTACCTGAGACAGAAGCGACCCGAGTGACGATTTTGGTGCAGGAACATTAAGGCAATAAAAGACAACAACACCCTAAATCCCCGACCGCACGCGCCTAACTAAGGAATCGAACCGAAGTCCGCGATAGAGACGAGCTCGCATATTCCTCACTAGACCACGCTGACAATGCCGTGGATAGGGTCAAAATGCGCAGAATCCATTATTTATAATACATCACTACAGTATAGCAGATGTCATCTTGAAGAACCGAGCTCATGAAATATATATCGTAATTAATGAAATCAGTTGATCGTACATGTAGAGGAAGTCATTGTGTTGCCATTCTCAAACCAGTTTAAATTTTAGCTCTGCCAATAAACAAAGTTTTTCTCAACGATAACATCGATGTGATTTGTATTCCAGTTCGAGCGTAGGAAAGAACAGATACTCTCTACGGAATCGTAAACAAATTAACTTCATCAAATTAAGGTACACAGAGATCAGGGAAACGGCAATGCTGGCAGAGAGGCAATGATCGTGATGCGCATTTAATGAGTTCAGAATAAGTCGACCGAATCAAAATAGCAGCAGTGATTTTATTCGCAGATGTATGGGTTTGTGATTACCATTTCACCACGAAAGAAGTTCTAAATGAAAGTTTGGAAAATGTTCACGAGCATAGAGACAAATTGAATTACTACCTAGCTTAAGGGGCGAAAATTTTCGCTGCATCTTTTTTAAATACCCGTCCAAGCAGTGTTACTTACTATACGAATACTAATGATGCGCTCATAAATTCAATGATTGGGAAAGAGATTGAATAATGTTCGTTTAAAGATATTGTATTTTGTTAAATAACACACCGAATCTAATAGTGCTCATGCCTACTGAAGAAGTTGATAGCTTCTCCTTCAAAATTAGTCTGGCAAGTGTGATAGTTGAGGCATGATGTGTCAGAACGGTAAACAAAACTAAAAAATCTAAGGAATTGCTTATGCAGAAAATCTGCTTATCATCGCTGAGCTAATTATGCATTGTTTGCATTAGCATACAGTCGACGTACAATTACCCTCGACACAGCTGTCAATTTTTGCGCTAAAAATGTTTTTTAAAAATTGTAAGCAACGCATACAAGAGCGTGTACGAGAATGCAAACACCGAAATTTTGAAATTTCCTGCATGCATTAGAACCTGTAAATACTGTAAATTAGTAATATTGAATGCAGTAGCTAATTTGATTTGCAAGTATTGCATATCACTAGCATCGCAGCAGTGCACACTGAAGACGAATAAATGATTATTATAGCTCAGGCTATTCTTGAGGACGGATTTGAAAAATGTTTTGATGCTTGTTCCGTTAGAGAAAAGAGAAAGGTTTTCTTCATAGCGTTCATTGCACTGCTGGCAGACGTTTGTTGTCAGCGTTGCAACGTATCTTCAAAATTGTTGTTTTGAGCAGGGTTAAATGGCTATTTTAAAAGCCTCACTTCACATGCTTTAAAAAGGCTTTTAAGCTTTTTAGATTTCCCAATTAATGACAGCTGATACAAATCTTCCCGACCGCAGTTCTTCAGACCAGGATTTGAAAACACCCAGAAAACTAAAGAAGTGCTCTACCAATACGACCAGACAGGCGATGCAATATAGCGTTGTTAGCGCATGTCATAGGTAGCGGTCTGGGGCGACCGCACAGAAACACTGTCAGGCTAACAGATATCTAACCATTGAGTAGGTATATTAGGTAGAGTAGCAACTCAGCATTTACTAAATCCCCGATGTGTATACACTTTCGATTTTATTAAATGAACTCGGGATGAATTGAAATTGTTTAAAAATGTGAGATATGCACATTTATGCAGTTTTGAAGAAATTACATCGGAACTGACTGATCATGATAGTGTAATGCAGAAGGAAATGACATTATTTTACAGATCCTCCGTGTCATGACAGCCTTAGAGAGGCAATGTTTGCTAAATAGCAGCTCGATGACCTGCCATTGCTTTCATGCTGAACGTCAAGAGAATCTTCTTAAGCGTGCAAGCAACCTGCCACTGGTAGAGCAAACTAACACAATCAAAGACAATGATTTCAATTGACTTAAAAGATGAAAATGGGTCAACATCACAATTCAGATTCAAGAAATGAAACATAAATTTAGTGAATCATAACATCATGATGATGATGAAAATTGAATTTAAAAAATGAAATTTCAGCCAAGACAGCATAATAAGATCTCGAATTTTTCATGAAGACTTCCATTATAATGCCGCTCACTAGATTTCCTTGATCATCAGCATAATTTGCGCTTAGTTACGATACTTGTTAGCAAATATTCATTCCTTTTGATATCCAACTTGTTTCATGCTACTTATAAAGGGGCGTCATGTCGGTATGTTGGTAGTATATAAATTGGCAAAAATTTAGCTATTTCAAAACTGCTCAAATAATCTTTCGGAAAGCAGGAACGTAATCTCCGCAATAAACTGAATCTTTTGATATAGCTATTTTCACTGTATACAGACACTTTTTTGAGTCGACACTCTACCTACATATACTTACTCTATGTCTCTAACAGTAAGATTCACCCACTGAAATTACCTTGTCACTATCAACTCACTGTCTAACAATGTTTCTTTACAATCACCCCTGGATAGGAGCTGAATGAATTACGCTAGTCTATCGCAGAGGATGCAGTAGACAACAGTCCAACCGTTTAGTCTTGCGGGATTTAGGCGGCATTCAAATCGCAGCTGTGCAGTACAGCATCTATTCTATGAAACCGCACGAACGAAAATATATAGAAATCCGAGGCAGCGAGGCGGACGAGCATTTCTTAGATTTTCTTGCCCTCTGGATTGATAGAATAGTAATAGCATGTGTCCAATAGCCTTTTTTTATTCTATATATTTCTATGAAATTTATGCTGATAAAAATGTCACCCTGCGACATTTCTAAAATTATGGCATTTTTCGAATTTATGGCATTATAGGTATTTTCGAATTTCTTCCCAACGTCTCTAAGTTCTCAGAGTTTTGCGATCAGTGCTACCACGTGAAAAATTAATTATTTTTTAGAAATAGAAATAAAATGTCTTTATTGCCTCACAGTGATGCGGTGAATGCATTACAGTAGTCAAATACAAAGTTAAGAAATAATAAAAGTTAAAGATGAACTGTTCACATAATCAGCAGTTACAAAATCTTACAAAGCTCTTTGCAAAACGAGACGATCTTGCAAAAGGCGCTTTTAAGACACATGAATTTCTTGGAGTTGGTAGCCTGTCTTGAAACATAACACGTAAAGGGTGGTCGCTATTATTAGCAACAATCTAAAATAGTTGGGTACATGCCTTGTCAGCAACAGATATAATTTGCTGCCCTTGACTCAACTCGAAGAAGTTGCTTATGTAAATAGGAAGGCATATTACATATACACGGATAACAATATAAAAGTACCGATCTAATAAAAACAACGTAACACATATGTATAATCTTAGCCGAACAATTGGCGCGTTTTAAGTTACGTAATATATAAAATCGACGATAGCATTTATTAACAATATCATTCACATGGGCATTCCACGTAAGATCGGATGAAAAAGTAACACCCAAAAGTTTCAGAGTCGAGACCGTTGACAAGGAAGAACCATCACTACTGACAACAGGTTGCAGAACAAGAGACTTCTTAGTGATGCAGTCCATAATTTTGCTTTTACTGCAGTTCAAACACAAACCAACTGAGTGGGACCAGGACTCCATATGACGCCATTCTTCTTGCAAGAAATTATCAGCTTCAGTCCGAATAAAATGAAGTATCGTCACATCATCGGCATATTTTATGCATTTAGAATTATCACAAACAGGTGAATATGAGTCCATTACCATTACAAATAATATTGGTCCGACTATACTCCCTTGGGGGACACCGCTGGTAACAGGAGACCACTCGGAAAAGAAATCCTCAATACGAACACGTTTCTTACGCTCATGTAAAAAATTAAGAATGAAACTGACAGCTTGTCTAGGTAATTTGAAAGATAAAAGTGAGTTTGGATGGAATTATAACTCAACTTATCAAAAGCTTGTTTAAAGTCAATTGCTAGCATTCGCACACCACCCGATTTACAGTCAAGAAATTGTAAAATATCATGATATATTAATGTTAATGCGGTAGTTGTCCCCTTTCCTGCACCGGGAACATACGCAAACTGCGTCGGCGACAACTCCTTCGAAATGTATGGTAGAATCCATTCACCTACGACAATTTTTTCTAGCACTTTAGAAAGAACAGGTAAAATTGAAATGGGACGAAAATTAACAAGAAACTTTCGGAATGGGGACAACATTAGCATATTTATACATTGTGGGGAAAATACTATTTTCAAAACACATATTAAAGATATGAGCAATAGCACTTGACAATACAATTGAATGGTTTTTGAAAACCCAAAAAGGAATGGCATCTGGACCGCCACCACCTTTACGGAGTCGACGAAGATAGGTATCAATCTGAAAGTCAGATACTATCAATGAATGATCAGGTAATGCACTTAAATCCACAGAAAAGACACTGGGATCACAATTCTCATAGACAGATGCAAAATATTGATTCAACTCTGTTGCTGACACAGAGGACACATCATTTGGTGTTTTTTTGTATCTAGAAACATTATGGATACGCTTCCAATCATTCCGACTATGACAAGAATCTCCGATCTTTTTCAGATATTTCTGTTTAAGCGTACGAGTATAATCTATCACATGTGATCTCAAGTTGACATACTTTTGCTGTTGTCCTTTATGAAATGCGCGATCTCTCCTATCCATTAAGACTTTTAATGCCGTATTCATCCAGGGAGGATCACTGTTCCGATAACGTACTGTAATCCACGGAAAGCAACTATCGAATAAGTACCATAAGACATTCTGGAAAACCACTGTTGCAACATCGACATCCACGTAATCCTCAAGTAACTTCCAGTCTACTTGAGTCACTGAAGAGTCAAACATGCGTTGATTGGCTTTGCTGAAGTTTCGGACTTTCGTCTTCATGGTAAAAGGTTCACATTTAGCAGCTGGATCCCAAAAAACAACACTATGATCGGAACGTCCGAACGGAGTTTGTAACTTTGGTCTACGATCACTTTTGATATTGGTAATTATCTGGTCAAGTGTCTTATTTCCTCTGGTATTGAAATGCACAATTCTCTGTAGATCATAGGAATTTTCTAACACATCAATATCACTATTTAGATCATTAAAATCCCCACATATCACTATCTTAGTTGAATTTGTTTCAGCATCAGGATACATAAGCACATGATCAATAATGTCCGATATAGTAGATATTGCTTGATGATTTCTAGCTGAGTCTTTCCAAAAAGGATGATAAACACCAATTAAAAGTAATTTCAGAACCGGAAACCAAATAGGAAGAATTTCAGTCGGACAAGTACTAACAGATTCGATGGCGTCAATATTCACACATAAGAAATCCAAGGAATTATTGATATAAAGAATAATTCCACCACCATATTTATTTCTGTCTTTACGAGTCACAGAATATCCATGTACAGAAATAGGTGTATCCGAAATATCATGGTCCAGCCAAGATTCTTTAAGAATAGCCACATCAGGTTTTACTCTGGTAAATCGGTTCACAACTTCATCAATCATGTTTGATAGTGATCTTACATTTGTTAGAAACAATGATGGTAGATTCACGTATTCTTTTCTGACGTTCTTTATGTAACGATGTAGTTTGACATGGAGTTAAAGTTCTGTTGCGATGAATAAGATGCTGTTCATACGGTTGTTGTTTCCTGATAGATGATATAACTGGAATATGGTCCACATAAATCCCGAAGTATTTCAGACGACGTTTAATAGATCGTTTCAAACATGTACAAGGCTTTCTGCTGAGAATCAATAAATCAGATGTCGTGTAGGAATGACATATCATCATGAAGCAGCAACGCGAGAGAGCGCTAGCCATCCGACCAGCTGACACGAAGTCAGATGACCGAATGATTGTATATAAATCAATTGTGTTGTCTTTTGTATGCAGCACCCCTATTTGCATGGTTGCCTCTGGGAATTGAGAACAAGATAGAAAAATTTCAGAGACGCGCACACCGTGTTATATGCAGAAGAAATTGTGACTGTGCCTATTTTTCGACAGTCTCTAGTTTGAGGAAAGCTAGAGCCTGTTCTTTTCTACTAAAATGTGAGTCTGTTGATGTACACCCCTCACGACTTTGTACCTCTACGTTTATCGAGATCTGGACTTTTTCAACAGCCAGGTACACACACTTCTCGTCGCTTGCATTCATTTTTCCCCTGGACTTGTAATTTAATGAACAGCTAGCGTTCATGCGCTCTTCTATTGCATTTCAAGACCGTATTTCAAAATTTTGGATTGCATGCATTCTGAGGATCTGTTGCTTACTCCACCTATGATAGTATTATTTCTTTATGCTAAGCAACTGCTGCCTAAATTATGTGTATTGTCTATAGTATTGACATCTTACATTGTGATTTTTGCAATTGTACTTGTAAATAACGATTTTCATTTATTCAAAATATTCGCTTCCTTTCCTTTTTGCCCTCGAAGATTTAGAAGATAATGAGATAAAACATAAGATCAACGCTTTTTCTTTTTGAACTTTCTTTATATATTTCACAACTATGTTAACCATCACATGCCAAACATACGTGGCGGCATCTATTTAATTTCGAAAATTTTCGCTGCTACTTTCTTATGTGCAGACGTTCTCCTTCAATTACCACTGTCGAAGTGAACAGTGAACTTCTACTTTCAATACGCCTAACTTCATGAGTAATCTCAGGATTAGGTAAAAGGACAGCGGATGCATTTGAGAGTTTCATCAGTTCAAATAATTTGATAAAAGAAATGAAATTACTTCACCCTCAATTGAACAATCATGAAATAATTTACAATTAATGGTAGTCTTTCAGTCGATACATCATTTTGTAATTGTGATAGCATGAAAGTCGACAACTTATGAGTTAGACTTATTTCTTACTCGTTTGATCAGTTAATTCGTCTGAGCACTTGACTGAGGATTCTAACATGCTGTTGATTAAATTAAAAGGCGTCATTCTATGTTGCAATGCCAGAAGTTCTTGATCTCACTGGACAGAATTGTGTTTGACATCTTCACTTGAATAATTCAATATCATTGAAGTACAAATCGAAAACCTTATTTACTGTTGCATGAAATGTCGATGTTTCCAATGCTTTATTTACCCATTTACTTCGGATATGAACTTCATTCCCATCTGATTTTTGTGAAACGATGAATGCTGAGACATTTATCAATGCAGAGTAAAATAAGATTTGAACGAGATTAGTTCAGACATCACTTCTGTTTCAAGAATTCGATGCAAAGTCGATTTTTGTGAAAGTCTTGAGTGCAAGAGAATTTCGGGAGGCAGTGAGGGAATATTGCTGATAGAAAAAAAATCAACGCAAGGCAAGCATAACCTTCTGTCAACCAAAGTTGAACTGAAGTTTGATCTAGCATCCAATTATACTAAAATTCATGTCAACAGAATATATGTTCCTCATTGGAATACTTTGATTCAAATCGATTCCAGACAACACTCGAGATGGATCAATCTCAAAACCAAAGTCGAATCTGAATTTGTTGAGAGATGTAATCAACTTCTGCCACTGATCGAAAGAATCTGCGTTGAAAGCGTTTCAATATTCCCAGAAAGTAAATACTCCTTCTATGATTCAATGATAAATTACTTACAATGCTTCAGCACAATAATTAGATTTAAAGAATGGCATTGTAATGATAACTCCGGTATCATTCTTGAACAGTGCAGGTCGAGTTATTCCTGGACAATTATCACAAGAAGAGAATATGTTAATTCACGCACAAGTGCCATTGTTTCTGCGTGAATGGTTTTAATGATTAGTGCTTCTCATGCAGTTGCATCATGATTCTTGAGAATATTTGATTTAAATGTAGAGTTTGTTGGATTCTGTTTATAATACACTGTAAGCCCTGTGGGAGCAACTATCGCTTTGATTTTTGAAATTCGGCCGAACCGGTACATTACCGAGACAAACAAGAAGTTCGGCCAAACCGAACCGAACAGGCCGAACTTTCGTGTCATAATTATTTTATCATGATTACTTGTCATAATTATGGAATGAAAATTAAGCACACTTTTACAAATTTACGAGTATATTCCTATTATTCTTAATATTATTGCTATTATATTGCATTTACTTATTTAGTGTCTATTTATATGAGCTTGAATACTCCTACCTTGATTCTGAATTGAAAGGAAAGAAAGCATTGCAAAACATTAAAATTGCACCGATTTCCACAGAAAAATCCGGTGCCGTCCCCAGTGTGATCCTACATGCATGTACTCATTATGGAAAATATTTATTCTTTATCGTGCGGCAAGCGTGTAGACCTAGTAAGTCATCATCGATCCGTGCCCGCAATAATGCACGACTCATGGGGTTTCCTGAAATAGACGTTGTTGATCATTATTGTGCTGCCGGTTTCACATTCACACAAGAACACCACTGGTTATCAACATCAGAAAGACAAATAGCGCAGAAACCTTCAGTGAGAGTGATGACTCAGCGCATTATGAATGAGCGCCTGCTTGCACATTCGCTGACATTTGCTCATAATCGCCCTTTCGTTCGCTCACCGCTCAAAATCATCGAAAAATGCCGTTCGCTTAATAGTGATTTTTTCTAGATGATGCTCTCCATAATTCTACACAACTTTTTTATGCTCAGAGCTAATTTCATGCTACCAGCCGCACACCTTTGCATGGCAATTTGATCTATCGTTTATTTAATTTCATTGTTGTTAAATGCCTCGAAAAATAAATAAATACATTTTAGGCGCAAAAACGGAAATTCATCATTTCACTTTAGTTGAAATTTGAAACATGATGAAATAATGTAGACCATCATACCAATGTATTAAATTAGCTATTGCACAACATTAGTTGAAACAATATATATTGATGAACATAACCACAGAATTTTTTAATATGTATAGAAATGGGCAATAACTAAAAACAAAACTAAATCTTACATGCTGATCACATGAATCAGTATATACAATTCTTGGCGTAATATTTGGACATTATTCGGAAGGTGCGTTAAGAAACTATGTACTGTGTTGACAATTGAAATGAACCTAATCGTGACAGAATAATAGATAATTCCTAAAAGTAGCTAAAGATAACATGTGTGACTTATGAATGACTGAGTCCTGAGTAATCAGTAGGTGTTAGAAATCTGCTATAAATAAAATCACTTGATAAACGAAACTGTTGGATTATGTGAAACAGCAAATGCTGCACCCAAAAGGACCTGAAACATCGGCGTCAGCCGTCACTGAGATTTCGGTCCACTAAGCTCAGTGTCTGTCAAGATGGTCGGTCCGCAGCAGCTCGTTGCGTGCAGGTCCTACCTTCTTCCAACTCGCACTGAAAGTCTTCATGGTGATCTTTTTCGCTTTATCACCGGCTTTAACAAGAAATTTCCTCACCGATGGAGCAACGAAGTCTCGGCATCTCGCTCAAGCTTCCCACTTCCGCGATACAGATCGCACGATGAGTCTTTTGTATTTTTGTTTTATCAATCAGCACAAAGTCAATTACCGTTACTTTCCTGTGGTGGAGACGTGTGTAAAGTTGGAGGAATTGAAAATTTCAAAGACCCTTGGTGCATTATCGTTGGCAGAAAGGCGGATGCTGTGATATCGGATGCTGGAATTCTAGACAGTACGTTTCAGGTATGCTTATTCCAATAATGGTCAATATTCACCCATCTTGGTATCTTATTAGCAGGCCAATAAGAAGAGGTTAGTTCGGAAAAAGAATTCGAAAACTTAAAAATTAATATATTTCATTTTTGCAGAGAAGCGAAGTACAAAGTTTGATAAATAAATTGATCGACGTAGCATTTTCGACGCATTCATTTTCCTTTCTGATGTTAGTATAGCTTCTATAGTTGCAATTTTTTATTTTAATCTAGAGCTAGATTTTTGCCATTTTGGTTTAATGAGAGCAGCAGGACATCTGAATTCTGTTCAGTTATTACGCAAGTAAAAAAATATCGTTTTTAAAACCAACCATGTTTTAGCCAAAGTTCCATATTTCATCAGTTGAAATCATTCTTATTGGCCATTCTTTGATTATTTTAATACGATAAATGCATTGCAGCTAATTCATAAATTTTTATTTGACTGCTATGGATTAGTGATACTTTGTCACTCGTTGAAAATCTCGACAAATTGAAACAATGTACTTGCTTTCCATTCTTGTAAATTCCCACTTTTGCTTGACATCCTTCAGTTTCGACACCATGAATAACATTTCGTCGGAGAAATTTTTGACAAGTTGCCTGCTGAGTATCCAAATTTCATAATGGAGCTTTTTTGACTCCATCAAGCTTATTTATAATTGATAACCGATAACCTTTGGATGAAATTAATACTGGACGCTGACCAATACTGGCAATTATCTCACATGACAAGTTTTACAAAATGTTAAGTCAACTAATGACGCCGTTTCAGATGAAGCACACCTTCAAACAACGTGACATGTCTTAATATCCACACTCATAATTTTCAGTTCAGCAATAAAGTCAGCCAAAGGGCAGTGGCCCGAGACAATCAAGTGATCTATCTGTGATCTTTTCTTGCCATATCATGATAATTTATCTTATTACAATCATCATTTACGTGGTCATCGAGGTTTATTGTAATCGAGACGAAAGGGCAAATTGGCTTGCAGCAATCAATAAAGGTCGTGGAAGTCTTGGCGCGATGAATATGAACGAAGTGGTGAGTAATGAAGGAATGGTGTATGAATGAAGAAGTGGAAGAACAAGGGAAAGAGAGATGTACGAGCGAGTTATTGAAAATCATTATTATGAGGACAAAGATATAGGACATTGTTGTATTGAAGAATTGCTATTACTGTGATGCTACTACATTGATAATTTATTCTGTTCTATAAATTTGTAAGCGCTACGTCCACGCCATTAAAAGAAGGTGTCAGACCTGCATTGTAAGTTATAAATTTTGTCAAAATTATTTTGTACTTAAAGAGAAATGATTGTAATCGCGATTATTTACAAAGTGTATTGACAAGGTGATAGCATCTAACATAGAAATTGTCAAAGCAAGATTGCGGTCAAAATCAGCTTTCAACCACTGGGAATCGTCATTCTTTAGATACTGCAGATGTCAGTGTCATGTGTTGTGACCACGGCGTAATATTGCTTGCAATGTGCATATTCGTTCTACAGATTGTTTCATAAAAAATGGATCACCCTTAAACATCGCCTTAACTTCAACTTTGTCTAACTCTGCCAAACTTGAACGAATTTCTCTGAAATTTGGAAGATATGTCAGTTGTGCTTACTAATACCATTGTCGGAAATTTCAAGCATGAATATTGAGTTGTTTTCCTGTTATAGATAAAAAAAGTAGTAGATAATTTGATCTTCATTTAGCAATGTTACACAAAATCATACCTCACTCTTATAAAATTACATTTGTTTCCTTTGTTATGTAATATGTTGTTCTACAAGCCAAAAGCTATCAAGCAAAACAAAAATAAAGAAAATCGGTCAATCAGACCCAGTATAGCACCATTATTCATCAACAATAATGTAACTGCTACATGTGATTAACTGGACTTCATGTTCCATAGCTTCCTGACTTCGTTGCGGTGGTGTTGGCAGCACTCCTGATTGCTTTCAGCTAGAAATCTATCTCTTACCGGTTGAAAACAATACAAAGCACAAATGAACAATAATGAGATCGCAGTCACAAAAGGCAAAGTGTCAGCCTTGCTAGAGTTAGGGTTTTCTTTGCGAGCTACAAGCAAGCGACTAAATGTCCCTTACACAAATGTGCATCGATGGCATAATGATGATTTTCGACTCTGTCGTAAAGAGGGCTCTGGCCGTCCACGCAAAACATCCAAACGTAGAGACCGCCTAATTTTGAGATTTGTTAAAGTTGATCCAAGTCTCTCGTTAACTGAGATGGCTGCACTAGACTCGTCTATTTCTAAGTCCACTATTCGTAGAAGACTTATTGAGTCGAATTTCAAGAGCTGTAAGAGGCCCTCTCAGATCGAATTATCAGATCAGCATACAAAAAGACGTCTCAGATGGGCAATGAGTCATTGTCACTGGCGAAATCAATAGGATCGGGTTGTCTGGTCTGATGAGGCATCAGTCCGTCTGAAGGATAGTGATGGTCGATTGAGATTATAGATAAAATCTGATCAGGAAATTCCGAGACATTTACATCGTCCCCGGGTACAAGGTGGTGCGACTCTACTGATTTGGGCTGGCATTTGGACCAATGGCCGCTCTGAACTTCACATACAGCAAGGAACCATGAATTCTGAACGCTATGTGAATGTTTAACGAATGAACATTGGCCAAATGACAGATCAACTTGGTGATCCATCGACTTGGTTATTTATGGATGATAATGCTACGTGTCACAGGAGTAGTAGAGTCAACTTATGCAAGTCTCAATTAGGGCTTAGGACATTATCTTGGCCAGCTCGCTCTCCTGATCTGAATCCCATAGAAAATGTATGGAGTATTCTAAAACGTAGCGTTCGTCGTTCACTGCTACCTACAGATGGCGTATCACAACTTACGTCACTGTTAAAAAGAGAGTGGAGAAAGTTAGATCAGTCAAAAATCAACGACATCATCGAATCAATGCCTAGACGAATTGGTAATGTCATTGACAACAAGGGTAGGGCCACAAAATATTAGCTTCTTAAGAACCGTTACTGTATCATAGCTTATCAGATTATATAAGGACATTTAAATATATTAGGGACATGAAATAACATGAAAAATGCTTTCTGTATCATACTTATGTTTTATTTAGTCAAATTTTAGGATGATCCACTTTTTATGAAACGGACTATAGTTCTTTAATGATATTGATTGTCGAATTTCTACTGTATTAATCATGTATAGATAACAGACGGAAATTTCAGTAGTTTTCTTGGTATTTTAATGTAGCAGTCAGGGTCATTTTCTGGAAGGAAGAAGTGAAGGCCTACCGAGATATTTCATACATTAAGATTCCTTGAGTAAGCGCGGCTTACGAACAAAATGTAAAAATATCTGAGAAATCAGATAGCCGACAAAGATTCCTACATCGTGGATTAAGTAAAAGGTTTTCAATATTTCAAAGATATCAGTATAATTCAAAAATCGATAATTTCACTTCTTCGGCTTAATATCGCAATTGATTTTTGCTTTTTTGTGTCAATTCTGTGTTAGGAAACTTCGAATAGTAGCTACAAGATAGTCCCATTCCTGTCGCTCACAAAATTTCACGCATATGACCTCTTTCCAGTGATCTGACTGGTTGGAAATGCATGCGAGCCTTAATCTTTTCTATAATATTGCCATGGACTATCATCATCCGCTTCGCGAGCTTTTTGTGAGAAGAACTGCCATCACCTGGACGGGGCGACTTGAATTTCCCTCTAATTCACTGTCTTGATTGCATACGTGTATGTGCATGTGATGTTCATTGTCATGCGCTCATCGACTGTCATATTTGTCCTGCGATGCATAATGAAATTACCTTATGGCATATAATGTTAGAATATGATTTTGCTATATTTCCAATTTCACTTTTTCAGTATTGGTCACCACTACTTGAAAATCAGGCAAATAAGTGGGCTGCATTATGCAAAGGCGAAACTAGAAAGGTTTCCGAAGATGGGAATATTGTTGGAGCTTTGTTGCTGCTAAATTCAAAACAACACTTTTCTCATAAGATATTTCAATTAACATTCCATCGCTTTTATCAAACGAAGAAATTGTCTTATAAACGGGAAAGTGGGGAATGCAAGAGAAGCATGAGGCCTTCATCATGCCAAATATTTAAAATGGTAAGTTGATATTGTTGTGCATTTTTATTTGTCTGTTATTAATGTCATTTCTTTCTTTCGAATCTGGATGGAATGTCTCAACTTATACATTTTTTAGTCAAGTTTATTATTGGTAGGACAACTTTTGTAGGCTATGTAAATTTTATATGTCAAAGTTATATAGGTACTATTACACAACAAAAAATGGCCCACGGGATGAACAAGCTCTAAGAGAGAAAATAGCGCTGCTTTAAAGCTTCTGATATGCAACATCGCGAAAGTCACACTCTTTAATTATAGTCAATGGTCGATGCAAAGAAGGCTTCAGTTGAAAAAAATTATACACTATGCAATTCGATTAAAGAGAGAACAATATTGCTACTTGCAATTAGAGGTGTGTATTGGATCAGATTGGGGTTTGAATGAGATCGGTTGGTTCGAAAGCAAAATCCGAATCCGATCCATATCCGAAGAGAAGACAATGAATCTGAGCAAATGCAATCCGACAATGTATTTTCAAAATCCGAATCCGATCCAAAATTCGTATATTCCGACTAATCCGAAAGAATATTTTTATGATGTGCACATTGCACAGGTTATATCGTGCATGCTCCTGTATTCCACTTTTGATTACTTGATCTGGACACTACATTCATATTCCACGTTAGCATGGTATGTCGTTTGCGACTGGTACTGAAAATTTTCTGATTGCTCCTGTCAAATCGTACAACTGTTTATTGTCACAAAACGTAACAACCGTAATGACAGCTTACATAAGTGTATATATAAGTGCATAGACATAATGCGGCCTATCCTTTCATACAGTAGACGAGTTTACTTTCTAATAGTGAAGATAGCATCGCTACACGAAGACGATTGCCTATGTTAAAAATGACTGATCTGAAACGATTATTGTACGTTTTACCAGATTCACTGCTATTCATAAAGTCCCAAATAAGTGGCAAAAGGAGTATTGAACTTGAGTACTAACTACGACTAAGAAATTAGTCCCAGAATCCAGCGCTCCTTGAGTTTGAAAATATTAGTATTTATTTGAGAACGTTTTGGGTTCGAAAGCACAGCACTTAATTCGCTCTCATTTTGGTACTCATTTAATGAGTTGCATAAGATTGATGCCTCCACTATATCGAAAAATGCCATACGGCAAATCCGACACTTAATTTTACATCACTATATGAGTTGAAAATGAGAATCCCAATTATAGGCATAATAATAAAAAGTAATATTTATAGGAGTCAAATCAATCAAAAATAATCCAGAATTACAAAATACATGTAATTAAATTAATATTAAATATGGAGGGCGTAAATAATATAGCGTGTCAATAGTCTTCTGTTCCTCCTATGTACAGTCTCACTACCGTCGCAAAAATTCCTGGTTTGAAGAAAATTTACAGCACTTGTATTATCGTAATCATGATCACAGCTGCATCTTACATTTCTAACTAAGTTTTTCGATCCCGGGATGATTGCATTTTTCGGGGTTCTGAATCCCGGGAACTTTGATCCCGGTATTCGCTGACATCCGTTTTTAAGCAGCTAGGCTGTATGAAGATGGAGTAACAAGGTTCATCAATTCATGTAAGAGCGAATATGAACGCCTGTGAGTCAACTGTGGTGAGTGCTGTACACATGCAATGAGTGAAATGTGAATGTTAACTCGCTGCAGGAACTAAACATAGGCTTCCCACGATCACCTTAACAATAGACACGTGTAAGAGACAGAGCTACTCTCATGGAACTGCACAGATCTTTGCATCTTTGTGCATTATGCCAAAAACTATTTGCTTCCATTGATGTCAAAAAATGAAGCTATGTTCAGGCAGTCGAGAGAAGGAAAGAGAAAGCGTTATGGGTAAATCCAATTTATTCCACAACATTTCTGTCTTTTCAACTTTGGGTCTCAGACTTCCGTGAAAATTTGCATATATACTCATTTTTTCACGCTGAACACGAAAATCTTAGCGGCGACCACACCAAATAGAAACTTTCCATAGAAATCTAGCACTTTTAAAAAGTCATTTTTTCTACATCTCGGTCAGAGGACAAATTGATGTTGGTCAGATGGATGTCGAATAGGAAACTCTTCGGCTTCTGCATTTGGGTTGCTGATGAAACTGGGAACTTGGGATGAATGCTTGCATGCGGAAAGCGAAGTGACCAAAATGTAACGTATTACATATAATGTCCGTTGACCGTGACCTACCTTGTCCTCTGACCGAGATTTTTAAGGTCTCGGTCAGAGGACAAATTGATGTCGGTCAGATAGATGTCGAATAGGAAACTCTTCGGCTTCTGCATTTGGGTTGCTGATGAAACTGGGAACTTAGGATGAATGCTTGCATGCGGAAAGCGAAGTGACCAAAATGTAACGTATTACATATAATGTCCGTTGACCGTGACCTACCTTGTCCTCTGACCGAGATTTTTAAGGTCTCGGTCAGAGGACAAATTGATGTCGAACAGGAAACTCTTCGGTTTCAGCATTTGGGTTCATGAGACTGCTGGAACTTAGGACGAATACTTGAACGCGTAAAACGAAGTGATCTAAATGTAATTGCATACATTATCATGTCTTTAGACCGAGACCCTTGTACTCTGACCGAGATCTTCAATTTCAACGTTGTCCTCTGACCGAGATTTTTTAGGGTCTCGGTCAGAGGACATTTTCGTGGTTTTTGGAGATTTTGAGAGGGTTAATTGATATAAATAAAAAATTTCTTTTGCATAGATGTTAAGAGCATGGATCCCTCCTATATTGTGAAATTTCATCGATTCCTGACTAAATTTCTGGTTTCAGCATTCATATGAAATTTTTGGGATTATTCAAATTCTCTGGTCGAAAAAACGGATAAAAATATTTTTAAATCAATATTGCTCACTTGTAACGGCATCAAACTGAATTTTCTTTACGGATTTATAAACTAGCACACTAGAAGATTCGTTTGGTGCAAAACGTTTAATGGAAGAATCAATATTCTTCGAGAAAAGGTACCTCGGTCAGAGGACAGAAAACGTCTCGGTCAGAGGACATTTTTTTCATTGGACAATGGAAACCCAGTGAAAATTCAATGATTAATATTGATTATAACATTTAAAATTTGACTGTCTTAAATACCTGATCTTCTTCTTTCAGATGATATAAATATTAGTGGGTGTATTTTAAAGTATCTAATCGAAAATCCGTGTTGAAGTGAGAGTACTGCAACTTTGGACATGCCTTTTTGGTCTTTTTTCGGCAAAAAACGGCAACTAGTGAAGGTCTTGGCTTTGTGACTTTTTAAAAAGCCATAATTGATGAGATCTTTACGGTTCGATTAAAAAAAACTATTGAAATCGGTTCAGAAATATGGATTTTACAAATCAAAGACACATTTTCGTCAAATGTTGTGGAATAAATTGGATTTACCCTTATGCATACAAGCATACTAATATTTAGTGAATTTTTGAAGCATTGATTATGTTAGCCATCGAGTTATGTCAATTACCAAAAGAATACGCGGAACTTTTTTTCAAAAAGTTCAAAAAGTTTTTCAACAAAACGAAATTTCGAAGGCTTCGGCCGAAAATTTGTGCGTTACAATAAATTGATTTTTCGAGTTCCGCGTATTCTTTTGGCAATCTTTGAAGCGATTATTATACATTGCAATATCGGGGTTCTACCAGACGTCAGAAAAGTCGCGGGATTCGCATTTCAATTTGAAAATGATATATCAAGTTTTATATTATGTACGATAGCCAGATCTACTTATTGTTATAGCTTATGTCTGCATGTGAAAAGAAAACTTACGGTACTATTAACTCATGGACATTGAGGCACATGTCTATCTGATATCATGAGTTGCATTGTACAGTGCATTGTTCAAAACCATAGAAGTAGATAACAGTGGATAACATGGTATTGTTAAATTCTATGTTCAAAACACTTGTCCAAGAATTTAACGGTTAAACTCTGAGATACAGGATGTACGGTCAACTCTGTTTGGGGTATACTCATACCCTATGCATAAATCTTATATCGCAACATAAGATGGGTATTTCTGTGATTTATGACGGTTTGGTGTTTCCCCATCCTTTAATATTTTTACTGAAATATATTTCTGCGGGCACATTTTATGGTACATAGATATCAATAATAAGGATTTCTTATCAGAGCTATATGCATGTAGGTAATTCAGTAAGCCAAAACTACATTTACCTTGGCTAATTTTTCAACGCCCAGTACTGTTGAGCCTACGCTAGCCTAGGCATACAATCAGTATATGCATTAAGCTTGCTAATCCGGGGATTGCAGAAAATAAATGGATCAATCCCGGGATATAGGGATCAGAAAAAGTCGAGATTTTAAAAGCCCTTATTCTAATTATTATCCAAGGGACCAATCCTTCTTCCCAGGGTTCAAGCAAGACCTCTAGACTTCCTTGTGGTGCTGTACTATCACTCAGTGGCAGATCAAGTCTATTATTCTACATTCAATGTGACTTAGTTTGACGAAATTCAGATAAAGATATTATCTAATAAATTTTGTTGGAGACGATAAAACGCATGAATGTCTATACTAGCATAATATTTAATTAGCATTATCTTGAGATTATATAGGCCCACCACAATGCAGGGCTGATTCAATGCAAACAATTTTATGATATAAGTCTACCACTAAAATATCAGCTCCTGTGAAAAAAATAGTCCTCAATGTGCTATATTATATGCAATTTTAACTTTTTGACACGGCGAAAGTTGAAAAGTAGACCGACATCCTTTGAAAGAGCAGAGGGATTGAAAAATAGACCACCATGGCGGTGCATGGGAGTGTAAATGTAGCCGGGAACTGTCCTTCTTGAGTTTGCTTGTAGTCGAACAAATTACGTACACTCATCACAGATGAAAAGTGAAGAATGTTTTGATTTTCAACATCTGATTCGGCATCTGGAATCGCTTGTAGTGTGGCATGTACTATTGAAAATAGGATGTCCAACGGATAAACTGACGCGCGTATTCATGGTTAACGGTACATAAATAAAGTTTGCCTGTTATATCATTGCAGTTTCTACCAGCTGAACAAATCATTTGAATAAATTGTTTTGATCATTATGGAACTGTTTAGAATTTGCTACATAAATACTTATGTGTCTCGGAATGTGTGAAAGCAGTTACCTGAATCGAATCTGTGATCTTTCAGGATTAATTTCATTGACGGACTGCCTCGTAGAAAAAAATATTTCAGAAGAGCTTCATCTGTTGACCAAAATTTTATCAATGTCATTATCCTTTCAATGTTTCATTTCCACCTCATTTACACATGCACTTAGCCGAATTGCAGAACAAAAGATTGAATCTTCCTGCCAATTTTTTCATTAGTGCGCTATAGCATTTTCATGGTGCTACAGCATAAATTTATGTATTACTTCGGATATAAATATATTCTTGCCATTCTGGGCTCATAGCGTATTTTATCAAAAAGTCGAAGTTTTCGCATCACAGCGACTCACCTAGCATGAATTTGGTCAACAAACCCATATTTCTCTGAAAACGTTTGAAAAGATATCCAAAAGTTTCTCAAAGTGTACAACCTATTGAATGAATTGTCAACCTCATGTAGTTTTAATAGACATAATAAAGTAACCCTGGGTTTCAATTTCTGATACATCGGAAGTCAGAAACTAAATATGCTAAATAAAAACTAAATATGCCACAACAGTGAGTTACAATATATTCATGTTTTCATAGCATTTAGCATCTCTTCGGTCGGTCAAACGCTTATCGGATTTCGTTCTATCTGCCCCTCTGTTGTTATGCAGCAGATGTTTCTTTTAGAACGTCTCCTAAAAATACAAGGAATGATAGGTTGCCATCCTGTCCCTAAACAAACAAAAATCAGTCATCCCGTTTCTATTGTATTGCCTGAGCTTCTTTCAGAGCTGTATCCGGTGGTATTACCCTGTACTGATATATATATATATATATATATATATAATTCCAACAAAAGTACGACATGGAATTATCAAAGAAAAACTCAATTTCAACTGAAATGCCCGACCGGTTTCTACCTGTCACCAGGCTTGTCAAGGGCTTGATCTTTAATGTAAACTGACATACAAAAATAATTTGAAATCTAAGCATTCATACATTGTATACAACGTAGACCAAGAAATCAAATGGCGGATAAAAGCAGGATGTCATCATGGCAAAGTCAGATATCAAATTAGTAGACAAGAGCAAAACTACATGTCACGATATAAGGTGGGTCCTAGATATTTAATGCACTGCTTCTCTTTTTGCTCGCGATGTAATTTTGAGCAGTTCGGTGGAAGCTTTAAGATCGGCATGGCATAAAACAAGGGAGATAATTGCTCAGCACAAGTTGCGATATGATTGCTTGCGTGAAGAATTCGATATTTTGCATCATTTATCTGTTGTCGGTGCACCCGAATTCGTGCACGCAGAGTATCCCCCGTCTGTCCCACATAGAATAAGTTGCACCCACGACATTGAATAGCATAAATCACGTCCATTGAACCATCATATTGCTTTTGACCTCAAACCTTTTTTCCGTACCATTTTGTGTCATATATTTGAATGTCATTGAAATATATAATTGAAGTATAATATTGAATTCTTAATGACATTGATGAAAAGATCAAATTTACATATGAAATTAATAGTCGTCAGCTCAATTTCCTTGATGTTTTGGTTTATCGACGTGACAATGTGGTTGAGAGAGACATTTATCATAAGCCAACGGACAGCCATGCGTACCTACCTTTCAATTCTGGTCATCCTCGTCATGTAATACGCAATATTCCATTTACACTTGCGAATCGTATCCGAAGAATAGTGTCAGAAAATGATAACCAACGCAAAAGACTCAACGAGATGAAATTAAGACTTTTAAAGCTGGGTTATCCAAGTAATTTGATCGACAATGCGATTTTTAAATCTAATTTACCCTCAAAATCAAAAGAAGAAAACAAGACTAAAATCATTTCGTATGTCAAAAAGTATAATCCTAACAATCCATATGTGATGAAAGATGTAGTTATACCAGTTTTTACCACTTTGAAGTTAAATTCTCCCTTTAAGGAATAACGCTTAAGACCTTGCTTTCGGCAGCCTTCTTCTTTATTACAACTTTTAAGAAAGAAAAACAGACAACAAATAACAGGAGTTTCGAAATGCAACGATAAAAAATGCATGTACTGTCAACACCTAATTATTTGAACAACATTCAAATATATGACACAAAATGGTACGGAAAAAAGGTTTGAGGTCAAAAGCAATATGAACTGTGGTTCAATGGACGTGATTTATGCTATTCAATGTCGTGGGTGCAACTTATTCCATGTGGGACAGACGGGGGATACTCTGCGTGCACGAATTCGGGTGCACCGACAACAGATAAATGATGCAAAATATCGAATTCTTCACGCAAGCAATCATATCGCAACTTGTGCTGAGTAATTATCTCCCTTGTTTTATGCCATGCCGATCTTAAAGCTTCCACCGAACTGCTCAAAATTACATCGCGAGCAAAAAGAGAAGCAGTGCATTAAATATCTAGGACCCACCTTAAATCGTGACATGTAGTTTTGCTCTTGTCTACTAATTTGATATCTGACTTTGCCATGATGACATCCTGCTTTTATCCGCCATTTGATTTCTTGGTCTACGTTGTATACAATGTATGAATGCTTAGATTTCAAATTATTTTTGTATGTCAGTTTACATTAAAGATCAAGCCCTTGACAAGCCTGGTGACAGGTAGAAACCGGTCGGGCATTTCAGTTGAAATTGAGTTTTTCTTTGATAATTCCATGTCGTACTTTTGTTGGAATTATATATATATATATATATATATCAGTACAGGGTAATACCACCGGATACAGCTCTGAAAGAAGCTCAGGCAATACAATAGAAACGGGATGACTGATTTTTGTTTGTTTAGGGACAGGATGGCAACCTATCATTCCTTGTATTTTTAGGAGACGTTCTAAAAGAAACATCTGCTGCATAACAACAGAGGGGCAGATAGAACGAAATCCGATAAGCGTTTGACCGACCGAAGAGATGCTAAATGCTATGAAAAGATGAATATATTGTAACTCACTGTTGTGGCATATTTAGTTTTTATTTAGCATATTTAGTTTCTGACTTCCGATGTATCAGAAATTGAAACCCAGGGTTACTTTATTATGTCTATTAAAACTACATGAGGTTGACAATTCATTCAATAGGTTGTACACTTTGAGAAACTTTTGGATATCTTTTCAAACGTTTTCAGAGAAATATGGGTTTGTTGACCAAATTCATGCTAGGTGAGTCGCTGTGATGCGAAAACTTTGACTTTTTGATAAAATACGCTATGAGCCCAGAATGGCAAGAATATATTTATATCCGAAGTAATACAGTTTATAGTCAGTTTACATTAAAGATCAAGCCCTTGACAAGCCTGGTGACAGGTAGAAACCGGTCGGGCATTTCAGTTGAAATTGAGTTTTTCTTTGATAATTCCATGTCGTACTTTTGTTGGAATTATTTACGGACCATTTTTGAGTTTTCTCTCTTTGTTAACTTATATATATATATATATATATATATATATATATATATATATATATATATAAGATCAAAACTCCGGATTTATCCCGACCGGTTTCCGTCCTATTTTGGACTTCTCAAGGGATTGAATGTCATATATTTCAAAATAATTCATAATGATAATGACAGCATTATAGACATAGAAATTAAGTCATACTGGGAAAACCATGACATCGCACTGCAAATGTTCTAGATAGGTTATATTTATTAGTAATGTCAATAGTCCGGGAGCTAGCGTGAAGTTGTGCAGGGAACGAGGTAGTACATAAAACTTTCACATAGCATAGTACACCTCTAACCTACTGCAAAACTTCGCGTCTGCCGGATCAGATCATTTGCTTTTCAGAAATAGAGATGATAACAAAATCCTATGTATTTCCAATGGTAAAATTGTGACATTTAAGGTGTTGACTCCATTTTTTCGAATTTTTGCTCATAAAAGTTACACAAATTGGTATTTTGTTGAACTGGTTATTATAGAAATCATCTATAGATCATGATCTTTCAAATGAGTTATCATTCAGTGACGGAGGATGAAGTAAAGTGTACAAACAGACACTTTTCGTTAAAGTATATCAACAATTTTCCTGAAATTTCTATGTTAAAATTTGCAGTTACACCAACGAAAATTGTCTGTTTGTACACTTTACTTCATCCTCCGTCACTGAATGATAGCTCATTTGAAAGATCATGATCTGTAGATGATTTCTATAATAACCAGTTCAACAAAATACCAATTTGTGTAACTTTTATGAGCAAAAATTCGAAAAAATGGAGTCAACACCTTAAATGTCACAATTTTACCATTGGAAATACATAGGATTTTGTTATCATCTCTATTTCTGAAAAGCAAATGATCTGATCCGGCAGACGCGAAGTTTTGCAGTAGGTTAGAGGTGTACTATGCTATGTGAAAGTTTTATGTACTACCTCGTTCCCTGCACAACTTCACGCTGGCTCCCGGACTACAAGTTCCTTTGCTGCTTCTAATCCTTACTAACATCGTGGACATCTCCAACTGCATGCACTCGTTTGTGTGTTTGTTGCTTGAAATTGATTATGTTTGTTAACATTATTCTTGTTTCTTTTGAAGTTCGCAAAATTTGGTTTCAGATTACCACAAAACTTGTTGCTTGAATTCCTATTTCGTTTGTTATGTGTAGTACATGTATATTTCATTTGGCAGTTGTTACAGTTAGCATTTTGACCACTGAAATATCCCCCATTTAAAAACTGATTTGGATTATTAAAGTTATGAGGCATGGATTTATATCTGCTGTTTACCGGCAAAAGATGCTTGTCAGATGAGAAAAAGTTACTCTTGCTTTCCCAAATCATTCGACTATTTGCTTCTTCTCTCTCGCTAAACTCTTTCCATGCTCTTATTTGAGATTTCGCTTCTTCTGTCCCTATCAACCAGAGCGGTCGCCGCGACGGCCATGGTCAGTCGCCTTCGGAGTCGCCTAAAGGTCGCCCTCAGCGTCGCCGGGGATTCCTATTTGTCCACCGCCCTGACTGCCTGAGGCGGTCGCCTTAAGAGCCGGAGCGCAGTCGCCCGGAGGTCTACCAGCGGTCGCCTAGCAGATGAGGTGCGGTCGCCTGTAGGTAGCTGCGGTCGCCGATTCTACCGATTTGCCCCTACCCTTCAGTTGAAATTTCCCATTGCGCTATTAATTTGTAAAACACTAGAGCTGTCTCCCTAAGATGCAGGTGCATCAGTACTGCTCCACTGAAAACCAATAAGCTTCCTATGAGGAGTAGTAGAAATAAAGCGAAATTACACAGAATACAATATTTTGCAATACACCTGCACCGATTCAATGAAAATTTAATGGGCACACATGAAAATTGTATTTATAAGCACTGAAGATACAAAAGTACAAATTAACGATCGAAAAATACAACTGTTCTATGGAGGTTACAAAATGTTCTATGAAAGGCATCGAAAGACATAATTACGTAGTACAATCTAAATAACAGGAACTTTCTTAATTACATTGAAATTTGATGACTCCAAATTGTCAGAAAAAAGCATCGATTTTCCAGATAAAATTTTGACAGAAACATGCAGGTTTGATGTTGTTAATAAAGTTCCTGCCATTTAGATTATATGCACAATAGCAGCTACACAGATAACCAGGATATAACACCAAATACAAGAGATGAAAAATTGAGTCACCTATTGAGAAAAGGAGTATCAGGCACAATTACTCAGCTGCAGGGGAGCGTTGGTGCCTCCTTCCATCAGATCTATCTTTTGCGTGCTTTAGTACGCTCTGCAGAGAGGCCTCTATTAACCTTCTCAGTCACATGAGGTCTAGAAAGTTTGATACCGCACGATAAATTCGGGAATTCTTGAATGGAAATTTATTGTTCCTGCCGTGAAATGAATACTTCATCGAAATATCCGCAGCCAAAATCCTTTAAAATATTTCGTTTAGCCCGCTGCCGCCGATCAGTGAGAACTGCTTTGCCTGAAAAATAAAGCTGCATTTAAAATGGTGAAGCTTCTCTACGTACGTCAGTACATTTCCACTTCATTGTGGCGTACCTAAATCAAACACAGCAAATAATTTTAAAACGATGTGAGTGGCTTTGTGATTCCAGTAAATCATTTGTCTGCAAAAGTCATTTGAATGATTCAGTTGATAATCAGGTCGTGCGTGGCACCGCTCTTTTAATGCCGACGATCATTGAGCGATGCAAATGACAGTGACACCTTCTGCCTTTATTTTGAATTGAAAATCTCACGTGTGCCTAATATTGAAAGTAGTCAACTAGTCATCCAGGTCAATATAAACCTTAATTATGCATTAAAGCAAGTCTACATAAAGTTCGACGTAGAAACACTGTTTAGACCCCAGGTCAATATAAACCTTAATTATGCATTAAAGCAAGTCTACATAAAGTTCGACGTAGAAACACTGTTTAGACCCCAGTTCAATATATACCTTAATTATGCATTAAAGCAAGTCTACATAAAGTTCGACGTAGAAACACTGTTTAGACCCCAGGTCAATATAAACCTTAATTATGCATAAAAGCAAGTCTGCATAAAGTTTGATGTAGAAACACTGTTCAGACCAGCTCTATCTGCTGAGCCACAGGAATTACGACCAATTTCAATAACCAGACAGAAAGCAGTCACTGCCAAATTCTGAACGTTGTAGCGAGCTAGTGAGTGAGCGAAATGCCATTTCGGTGCTCTTGCTCAGATTTGCGCGACTCATCTTTCTCTCTATTCATGCAACGAAACCGTTGAATGACAGTCGTAAGTCAAGGAATAAGTGGACCGGTCTTTTGAAAGAATTAGTCAATATCATGCGCTCCTGCAGGATAGGAATAAAAAACATCACTATAGGCTGTGAAGTTTATCAGATAGAATTGGAGGTCTGAAACAACTCATCCAATATTTTCGAAAATCACCCGGTAATTTCTTCAATTTCCTGTTGATAGAATGAGATGTTATGAAGATTGATACGCAACCGGAAATACATTCATTCTCTGGACTGTGATCAATTGCAGCGCTCGCATCTTGAAACAGCTATCAGATTATTTGTTAGAAAATGTTAACATGCAAAAAGTTTAATACAGCTCTTCTATTTCTTCTGAGATCTATCTAATAGAATTGATGACGTGGCCACAGGAGAAATTGTGACTAGACATGGCCAAAGGCGAGCGAACGGTTTACGGCTAGACGAGGCTTCAGATAGAAAATATCAGCTCAGCTAAAATTCTGGCCGTTGTAGCCGATAAGATATGTGAAACAAAAATTTTGAAGATTTCTGCCACGATTGAAAAATCCAATTAACTGTGCATAGCTCTCATTATTTATATCTGTTTAAATTTGCACTCTGAAGGCTACACATTCGCACATAAAACTTGAACAGATTCAAAACGATTAAACCTAATAGTGTGGCACTCTGTGTTATGGCCCTTTTATATTCGCAGTTCAAGGAATGGGATATTCACGAGCCTGGATGAAGTATACTTACGATGATTAGACACTTTTTATAAACCGGCATAGACGCTTTAATTCCAATCGACTTAAGACATGCTTTCTCAATCTGACGAAATCACTTGCTTCAAGCAACAATATCAATTAATCTATATTGACAAATTATCGTCTCATCAATTTCACAGATATCCCTGAAAATTGCAAAATATTTTTTGTAAAACATTAAAATCTTCTTTCAAAGAGAAAGAAGATCGATGAGACTCATTAAGCTTACTAAAAATAATTAAGACTAATTTGCCGATGAAGTTGAGCACGCGTAAAGCACGCGAATTTAAGAAAATTCAGCAATAGCTTCGTCTATGTTCAGCTATACAGAGGTACGCCTATCGCGATGATGCATAAATGTAGTGGTAACATGTAAAAATGAGATAACTTTGTGAAATCTCTGTGGGGATGAGGTTGGTTAAATGAAATATTTTAAACGTTGCAGCTTACTCGAAAATGTTTACCCCTTATGTCTTATGGCCGTCTACTTCACGCCCGTCTAATGTCAAGTTACCAGAATTGACTTTATCTCATTGCAGCGAACCATCAATTAGCGCCAACGCTGTGCAAAGTATCTTGCAGTCAAAGCTCGATAATCAAGAGTATAAATACCAGGTTTACTATCTCTTAATTATTGAAAGTCTGAATTCAAAAGCATCTTATATAAGCCGCCAAATATACAAAAAATGCCGCGGCCGTATGATCTTAATTGACCGAAGTCTTAATTGTCCGTGTCTGAATTAACGAGCTTCGACTGGATTCACTGTATTCATGCGAAGCGATTCGTTAACGATGTCAGTCTGTCCGCACGATTCTATTTGAATGGTCCTGAAAAATTGGCTTGCTTTACCTATAGTCAAACATTTATAACCAAAGGAACACTTTTTTACATCACATCTAATTCAAAAGTTATCTGTTGAAATACATGTATTTCAGTCAATTCAGTGTTTGGTATAATGTGTAGTGCGCAGGTAAACCGCTATTTACTAAATTTATCTATCATCACTTCATTCGACTTACCTGATGCGAATTTCGTTTGATAAGTAATCCATTATATCAATATTTTCGGCTCAAGATATTCCTCGCATTTTCTATATTGTAATTTGGTTGATAATCCATTAATAAGATCAATCAATTTACATACGATGTCCAGAGGTGTCAGTCAGGCAACTCCAAATAAGTAGAGACACGAATGAAACTTCTAGATTATTCTGCGCTATTTCTCTTTGTGAAATGAAGCGATGACCTCTATTTCACCCCTCGAGTTGAAATGTGATCTTCCGATTGCGCTGCGCTATCGAAGGCGCACGAGAAAGTTATCTGCTATCGGGCTGGACTGGACAAAGCGCTATAGTGTGCGTACAACCAACAGTTGAAATATTGTCGTTCAGTGAATTGGTTGTTGTTCAGTGAAGTTGAATGGCGCCACATCATATGAGGGGCTGCTGTGATTTTTGGAGATGGGCGATTTGACCACACCTAGCTCATTGTTTGGCAATTAATGCGGGGCGCTATTTGGTGTTTCGAAGTTTGCATAGATGAGGCGGTGTTGAGGTGTGAGACAAATTCAATGAGGGGCTGTTAACTGTTATTTCTTGAAGTTTGACAATTTGACAGAATCTCAATTATTAGATAATCGTTGTTCGGCGCTACTTTCCGTATCGAATGCTATATGGTGACGGGCAAAACGAGAGGAGAGATTCCTACCTTTCAAATAAACAAGTGAATATCATATCAAACCCGTTGTTTCTGATGTTAAATTCTAAACGTTAATGCTCATCATCAGTATCAGTACACATACAAATATTACATGAGTTACAAATATTACAAATACATGAGTTGCGAAGGTGTTGTTCTTGATGGTATTTTTCGGTGTACTCCTCTGAATGCACGAGTCAATGTCTTGGGTGGATACGAACGTAAATCGTGTGTCCATTGTCGTCGGTCTTCCACTATTGATATGACTTTGTTTTCTGTTTAACTTGAATATATTTCAGTCTGATTGCATCATATTAAGTCTGACTGAATCATCTCTTTTAAAGTATGCAAATTTCAGATAGCAACTCGCTTTAACCAGAAGTCCAATATTAGAAATAATAAAATGCGGGGCGGCTCCTTCTATTTTCAGAGATGTGCCATGACAGAACAATGAGGGGCAAGATTAAGCACAAATGGGTTTCCTAAGAGAGTCGGAGATTCGCAGCTTCATTTGAGAGGGGCGTAAAAGTCAGACACTAAGAACAAGTTAGTTGTCGCACATGAAAGTTAGACTCGGGCTTCGCCCTCGTCTAACTTTCATGAGCGACAACTATCACTTCTATTAATAGAATTCTCTCTCTCCCTTCTCTCCCTAACTGTATCACAGGCTTGAAGCGACCGAGATATTATGCAACACTCATCGAGGATTCTTCCATTCATTTACAATTTAATGAATGAACAATAATACAACTTGCAACCTTGATTGACGAAAAAATTGACAAGCATTGAAATTCAGGCATAGTCAGAATCATGGTCAGAATGATATGAAGTTCAGGTTAAGTCAAGAATTTTGTGCAATTTTTTCATTGCCATCGATGCGTCATGCAAATATATATGAAGCATCGCAACCAAAGACGTTTGACGCAGCATTTCACGATTGAATGCATCATATCATCATGTAGCGAAAATCACTGAGAGAAATGAGCTACGGTTATCTATTCCAAGGAAAAACTTGCCTAGATGTGCCAGACGGCCGATCGATGACAGTTTCGGGCCAGTCCACTAACATTGGAGATACGTTTTTCTTAGAAATCACAAGAAATTCGCTGCTCAATGTGTGTGACAACTCTGGGGTCGTTCTATTTCAAAATTAGAGCTCGTGTGAACTTAAAGGGCCGACTCACGACCACCCCCTGTCAAAAAGATAAACGTGAAAATTGGGGGGGGGCAACCCTCGACTTTAAGAGATCACATTTCACGTCATTTTTCGAAGAGAACGGTCACAAATTGACATGATCATGCATTTTTACTTCCAAATAAGCCATTTTCGAAAAATTTGTTGGCCCCCATTTTTTCATGTGGCCCAAGACTTTTTGACGAGGGGCCCACGACTCATTTTCTCGCGGGAAATGCATTGATCTAGTTTGATTAAATGCGTTCGAATTTCTGCATCAGAAGCATCTTTTTCCACAAGCATTCTACATTTGAGTCTTAATTAATTAGAAACTCTGAAGCTGATTCCGAAATTTTTGCAATTTATGTTTTGCGAAACCGGAATATTGCCTTTCTGACATCATGGAGGCTAGTTAAATGCTAAAACCAGACATATGATGAAGGTCGCCGTTGACACTCGAGGCGACTGCTGACAGCGGTCGCCGGGCATCGGTCGCCCACATACAGTCGAGGCGACCGCCACCAGGAGTCGCCGGGCGGCGGCGACTTCGGCGACGCCGAGGGCCGTCGCGGCGACCGCTGGGCGACTTTTGTGGTTGATAGGGGTGTCGTAGTACTGATTTAAATATTCACCCATTTCAAAATGCTAACTGTATAACAACTGCCAAATGAAATATACATGTACTACACATAACAAACGAAATAGGAATTCAAGCAACAAGTTTTGTAGTAATCTGAAACCAAATTTTGCCAACTTCAAAAGAAACAAGAATAATGTTAACAAACATAATCAATTTCAAGCAACAAACACACAAACGAGTGCATGCAGTTGGAGATGTCCACGATGTTAGTAAGGATTAGAAGCAGCAAAGGAACTTGACATTACTAATAAATATAACCTATCTAGAACATTTGCAGTGCGATGTCATGGTTTTCCCAGTATGACTTAATTTCTATGTCTATAATGCTGTCATTATCATTATGAATTATTTTGAAATATATGTCATTCAATCAATCCCTTGAGAAGTCCAAAATAGGACGGAAACTGGTCGGGATAAATCCGGAGTTTTGATCTTATTTTATTTGGATTCATTTTCGTATAATATTTGCCATTTTTGATTCCTCTATTATTATATATATATATATATATATTCTTTTGATCGCCATTGGTCAGTTAAATTTACAAAAGAAAAATAAGACTAGACAAATTAATAAAATTTTTATTAGACGATATTTCGTGTGGCACTTGATCACGTCTAAAATTCGTCATAGAATTATTATTTATAGACGAATTTTAGACGTGATCAAGTGCCACACGAAATATCGTCTAACAAAAATTTTATTAATTGGTGTAGTCTTATTTTTCTTTTGTAGGAGAAGTTCTTCAGTAGGAAGTTTTAGTAGCTAGATTTCTTCTCCAACATTCTACTGCATTTCAACGTAGCCTCACAAAAATTGTACATGTAGTGTGTGGCGCTCTAGGACGCAGGTTTCTTCGATTTTAGGAGGTGACATAGGATGTCCATCTCGATTTCTGTAGATGACAGCTGTCCCTGTCATCGAGTACGGTTAATTGCAGATTGAATCACGGCTACATCTCAGCAATCGATAATTGATTGACAGGGAGGAATGAAAAACCTCTTCAATTTATCTACTGAAATCGGACCCCATTCGTTCTTCTACAAATGCAGTTTACAGCTTGCCTTCTAGAAAGGCTAGTTCCTTCTTGTTGTTAATTGTTATGCTAATTATTCTTAAACAGTTTTCTGAAGCTTCGGAGAGTCATATTGCGTCACACATTTGCACGTGCTTGAAGTAAGAAGATTAGAAATTCGGAATTAAGTTCAATGGATCATAGAAGGAAAACTTATTTTAGGGACCTGCGAAGCTTCGAGATTCGAAATTGCGATTCGATAAAATTCGAATCTGTTCTCATCGATTGGCCAAAATTATTTCAACTGTTATCTTTTGATTGATAGCCAATTCACATTCGTTTCTGCTTGAAAGTGACATTGCAACATGCTTCAAATGATAGATTCTCACTGAGGGCAGCTGAAAGCGTCGGTTGCTGAAGAAGCTATAGAACATCGAATCAGCTGTAGAACGTGATACATCATCGATAATCACTCTTTGTGCTACACGTTTTCTCAGATCAGGGCTTCGGACTAGGTCGATCTTTCCCTCCGAGTCCGATTTATTTCACAATAGCTGATTTAAAGCAGCTAATATGAAATGTGGAAATTATTAGCAGACTCGTAGGCTTGTATTAGGATAATAAGACACAATTCAGATTGTCCTTCGTCAGAAATCTTTGGCCCCTGCACATAATTTAGCAAAACAGTGAATTATGCTACATCATGCCAACTCTTTTTAAAAGTATAGGCCATGACGTAAGGAACCCTCAAACGGCAGGCCTATATCTCTAATAAAAAAGAATGCTTTATGCATTGGTATCCACTACCAACCGCGATCTTTTGACAGTACTCCTCAGACTTCTTTTAATGAAGCCCATCGAATGACTTTTTCCAATGAGACTTTTTGAACTCAATTCCAGTAAACTTTTCAACCACCCGGTTGGCTCAATCTTGATGTGGCCTATAATTACTTCAGAGTAGGGGTGGATTTTATCTCTACCATGTAAGGCCAAATGTCAACCACAAAAAATTTAGTCAGCGCACCAAATTTCGATCATCGCTCAAAAATAGTGAAATCTGTCCATTTTTAGTGATGGCCTAATTTGGTTTACTAGATTCCCTTTAAGATTCTCTTAACTACAAAGATAGATGTTCTGCTCAGTTTATTTATCTAGTTCTTTTATCAGGATGGACCGAGGAGTGAAAGAGTGCAATCAATTTAGACTGATGATTATGGATAGCCATATTAACGTCAAGCCTGGTAGGCCTAATCAGTAGGAAAACCATAAACTTACAAATACTTTTAGCAGACCACGAGTCAATTTCAGTTCACAAAACCGAATAAACTGAAATATACTTAAAAAATAAACCACAACACCGAATCAAAACCCTTCTTCCTATTTGCATGTATTAGCCAACACAATAGCATGTATTTGTTGTATTGTTTTCAGAAAACCATGCGCACGTTGGTTTTCACTGGAATATTTTACACCAAACTTTCCATAATCAACTTTTGAATTTCATTCAAGATAATTCGCTTTCTTTTCAGCTTATATATCCACTATTCAAAAACGTCGCAGTAGCCATGAATGCCTCTTGTCCAAACTCTAAAACAAGTCTGGTCATTGCTTTCGCACCTATGTGAGTTCATTCAACAGTTAACACATCGATTGCATACAAAGTCTACGCTGAAACTACGGCTGTCTTCATTACGTTTTAGGTCACATCGACTACATGTAAATGGAAGCGTGTTGGCCAATGGGGAAGAGCCCATCTGCAGCGTCGATCGTTTATACAATACTTCAAAGGAGCTGTGCGTTTCGAAACCGATAGAGAGGTTGACGCAAGCAGTAAATCGATTGAAAAGTAACTGCACTACTGTGACAGCGGGATTTCTTTTTTCCACAATAGCTATCATGTATAATATTGATATCGCGTGGTAATGAAGAAAACAGTATACTGAACTGCACATTTTTATAAAATGTAATTTCAACTCATCGACGTCATGTTATTAAGTTAGTTGTTCATGCATTGGGTAGATGACGATCGATTTATATCCCACGTACACAGTCCAGCCATATTTTGATATTGTACCAAAATATGAATAAAATGTGCTTCAAATATCACAATATTTTGCTATGTTTGCACTTTTTTTACAGACATTCCAATAGTGGACTACATGATATCACGAACGTGTAACGAGAGCTTTGGTGGCTAAAAAAAGTATGCATTTTTCATAAACTATTTTGTTGAGATGACTATAAAGATTCGGGGAATCTCTTAGTACCGTTACGATAAGGCTCCTATCCAACCTCACGGACCTCTCTCACCACTGCGATATGTTCCTTCAAACCTCTCCCTATTAAATCAAGTGGCAAAATCACAGAATTAGACCGGTCGTCTCTTCTTCTGCCTGACTAGAAAGGAAACATTGGAATATGTAACGGTAATGAAATGACACAATCTGCTGACATAATACCATAGCAATCGGGCAAGGAGCAGCCAGCTCAACATTAAACACGCAAAATTGTGCAAAGTTTCAGTGACTGCTTGCTGACACATTGCTAGACACAGTTGATGTCAAGTTCTACAGAGAAGTTTGTGAACGTTTTTCGTGCGCCTGCATACTTTTTTTAATAATGATCGGAGGGTCCAACATCATCGAGAAAACTTTTGTGCAATGATCTGAATTCTTCGAATCTGAAGGAATCTTGGCGATCGGAGCATTTTGAAGGAGTTCAGACTAATCCTCAAGCGACGCACGACTACAGTCCGTTTCATAAAAAGTGGATCATCCTAAAATTTGACTAAATAAAACATAAGCAAGATACAGAAAGCATTTTTCATGTTATTTCATGTTCCTAATACATTTAAATGTCCTTATATAATCTGATAAGCTATGAAACAGTAACGGTTCTTAAGAAGCTAATATTTTGTGGCCCTACCCTTATTGTCAATGACATTACCAATTCGTCTAGGCATTGATTCGATGATATCGTTGATTTTTGAATGATCTAACTTTCTCCACTCTCTTTTTAACAGTGACGTAAGTTGTTATACGCCATCTGTAGGTAGCAGTGAACGACGAACGTTACGTTTTAGAATACTCCATACCTTTTGTAAGGGATTCAGATCAGGAGAACGAGCTGGCCAAGATAATGTCCTAAACCCTAATTGAGACTTGCATAAGTTGACTCTACTACTCCTGTGACACGTTTTGCGTGGACGGCCAGAGCCCTCTTTACGACAGAGTCGAAAATCATCATTATGCCATCGATGCACATTTGTGTAAGGGACATTTAGTCGCTTGCTTGTAGCTCTCAAAGAAAACACTAGTTCTAGCAAGGCTGACACTTTGCCTTTTGTGAATGCGATCTCGGTATTGTTCATTTGTGCTTTGTACTGTTTTCAACCGGTAAGAGATAGATTTCTAGCTGAAAGCAATCAGGAGTGCTGCCAACACCACCGCAACGAAGTCAGGAAGCTATGGAACATGAAGTCCAGTTAATCATATGTAGCAGTTACATTATTGTTGATGAATAATGGTGCTATACTGGCTCTGATTGACCGATTTTCTTTATTTTTGTTTTGCTTGATAGCTTTTGGCTTGTAGAACAACATATTACATAACAAGGGAAACAAATGTAATTTTATAAGAGTGAGGTATGATTTTGTGTAACATTGCTAAATGAAGATCAAATTATCTACTACTTTTTTTATCTATAACAGGAAAACAACTCAATATTCATGCTTGAAATTTCCAACAATGATATTAGTGAGCACAACTGACATATCTTCCAAATTTCAGAGAAATTCGTTCAAGTTTGGCGGAGTTAGACAAAGTTGAAGTTAAGGCGATGTTTAAGGGTGATCCATTTTTTATGAAACAATCTGTATTTTTCATATCTCTGCAAGATATCAAAAATTTCCTTTTGCCCACAGTAAGTTCTTGGATGTGCCATTGTTTTGAATCAGTTTGCATTTCTAGCAAAGTGATGCGGTCAAGCAATCTAATTCGGTGGGCAAAATATTTTCAGCAAAAATATTATCATATGATTCACTTAAACTACCATCTGCCCCAAATCTGATGAGAAGGTAGATAATGTAATTTGACACATGGTGAAATTTGCGATTCGAATGTAAATGTTAGCGAAAGCATAACTCCTATTGGCATTGTCCCGTTTACATCATGGGCAGACAACCGCCGGCCCGCGGGCTAGATCGCAGGTTGTCTATCAATCGACATTGCATCTGGCTTGACAGACATGTGTTTTAGTCGTCTGTTAAATTCCTCGAAATTCTGGTTCAATTCTTATTCGACCAATGACTTTAAATATTAGTGTAAGTCATTGTATTCGACACATTAAACGTTCATCCAGAGACTATGATTGATTACTCATCGCGAGTAAACCTGAGATGCTGCTTGTGATAAGGTAAATAAACCGGCGCCATGGATGCGCACGCATGAATTAAGTAAAAAAGAAGCAAAACAGGACATCACAGCTTCTATATCATCATAGAAGCCGTCACGTCATCGAAAATTCTCTTGTTGCTTCAATGAAGCAATTTCAACTTTCAATTTTAATGTGTGTAATGCTATGTTGTTAAATGAATAATAGGCAATCGATATTAACAAGGGGAAATATTCGTATTTTATAGCTATAGCTGAAAATGCCTATGGAGTTTTGTTGTGCCCCGCGCTATGAAGAAGCTGTCCACTCCTGATTTGCATGAACCGCAAAGAAATTTCGGTATAATGTGGCGATGCATTCGGTGCCTTCATCTACATTTTAACTCGAGACCATAGCGCTCAAATGGTTTGCGGTGTTCTTGATCGTCATCTCTCCTCTATTGGATGCATGTGCCTACGTACATGTAGACACAGTGGTAGTTTAAAATTCGATCGATAATGTGCGCTTCCTCGACATCTAAGACAATGTCTGTCTCGGTTGGAACCGGCCGGGCCGATGATCGGCGTCAGTTAAACCGGCCAACCGGACAGTCTGGGACGGGAAGGTGGCTAGCGCCTTTGATCGTCAGACATTATTTGGTCAACTTATGCCATTGGACATTACTCAGTTTCCACATAGCATACATGAAATGCATGAATGGTAGGCCTACTGGAACTCCGGATAAGCGAGAGTTACCTAATACAGAACAACATTATGCGATGCACTTTATATATTTATACATCGTACTTTGATATAATGTTTTGTGCGATGAGCAGTAATGTGCGTAATGACTCATTTACTAGTCTAGTGAGTTGTAGGCCTACTTTATAATTCATGATAATGTTAATTGCATTTTCAAAGTCAATTAAACCCAAGCAAATTGAAAACAGATAAGCAGAATAATGACCCAAACAGGTATTGATATAATATTAACAATAATAATATATGCGTATATCTATTATATAATATCCCGCCTAACAAAGGGCTTTAAGCGGTCAACAGATTCTAAAATCCAATATAATAAAAGTTTTTCTAGTGATACAAGTTCTGAAATGAACTGATCACTAACTGAGTGCTGATGCTACGAAATGTTTTGTCTGCGTGCAAACTTGATTTAAAGTGATTCACTGAAGTGAAATTTACTTTTCCACTTGTGAGGGAATTTCAGTGATTTGTGACGTCCAATTGCGAACTCTCTCCACTGCAATTTATATTCAGATCCTTTGAGTTTTAACTGATGACCGCAAGCTGAGGTATAAGAGTCTAGAACGATGAGCTCGCTAAAGTTGTCATCAATTTTTCATTTCAGTGAGTGTCCCTGTTTAGTGCATGACGTCAATTCAAATTTATCGCGTGCCGTCAACTTATCAAACAATTATCCACGATTCACTGACAAATGTTCGGGTAGAAGGCCCAAGGTTGCTTTGAAATCCATTATTCACTGCATCTCTAAGCTCCACGTGTTATAAAAACGACCGTATCCCATATAGTGAAGTTATTCAAGATCTGGAATCATTTCACAATAGATAGGCTGAGGTACGCACAATGCTTCCGAAATTCATACATGCAAGAATGTAGGATTCTGGAAACTACATCATTGATAAATAGGGTTTGAACTACATGTTAGTTACCCTACTACATAGGGTTTGTACATGCATAAGTTGCCAGCAATCATTTTCAACTGTTTAAAGAACAGTTCCCAATATTTGTTTCACATAACATGCGTGTAGATGCTCTCAAATCATATTACATTTACATACTCTTAATGTTATAATGATTGACTACGCAATCATTCTAGACTGAATGTTGTCAACGGTCGACATGGATCTAATAAAATTAAGCGGACGCCGGCCGGCGTAATGAAAGGACCGGCTTGCCGGCCAGCCGGTCTTCAAAATTTGCGACCGGAACCGGGCCGGCAGACGCTTCCAACCCTGATATCTCCTTGTACTGTGAAATCAAATACATTTTTGTGAAAGTGGAAGCTGAGATGATAGTGATATGGCGGAGGCAAAGAATCAGGAGTACAATAAAGCGACTGTTCACTGATAAAGCATGATCTAGAACTTAATGAAAGCAATGACGTAGAAGTTTTGCTTTGCTTCTTCGCTTTGCATCGCTGAATACGCCGAAGTTTTAATGCCAAGCAGATGAATTTTGCAGATTTTGCAATATTGTAAGGACACACTACTAATCAAGTTCATCAGTAGAAGCAAATTTATCGAATTATGAAGTTAGAGGAAGAAAGATACGCAAAGGCTGATGGTGACGGAAATGAAGATGCTCAGGCGATGTCAAGGTTTAACCCTCCAGGACCGAGTTAGAATGAAGAGATTCGACGCAAGATGAGCATCCCATTCATCGATAGATTCATGGAGTACAAGCGGCTTGCATGGTACGGACACGTCAGAAGAAGACCGGACGATCATATAACTCAAATAGCACTGCACCAACCGATATCTGGCAGACGAAGAAGAGGTCGTCCACCGCTATCATGGAAAAGGGTCATAGAAAAAGATCTGGAGAGAAAAGGCATAACCCATAATCTGGCCCTCGATCGAGTAAAGTGGAAGAGGACGATACGGCCCACCCTGGAGTAATTTGGGATTGGTGGACGGTAAAGGTGAGCAAAGGTGAGCATGAAGTTCATGAGCAGCAAGTGAAAACTGAACAAACACATGCAGAATTGGATAACAGTCGGAGTTTTAGGGCCCATCTCAACTTGGTGCAATGAGTAGTCAATACAAAACATTTGAAATATGTATAAATAATATGATTTCTTTAAACGCAAATGTAATAACAGCGGCTTAATAGTTATTAATTAATCATTTATTGACAACAATAAGCATAAATGATTACAGAAGACTTCCCCGTTAGATCGCCCACCCGCGTAACGAATTCGTAACGAAGCTGGGTAGCGGGAAGACTTCGTGAAGCATGAAATGACTTGAGACGCATTCTGTGCTCACTAGGGCTACTTCCTTCAAAAGCAGGTTGACACTGAAGTGGTTTTAGACCATTTTAAAACTAAAAAAATTGGTCGGGCAGAGGTCGGAATTATAATGGGATAACGGTGGTCGCCGGAAGATATATGTATTGAGTTCGGGCACCCGGCTATTGCTGTACACACGAAGCATTCCCGTCCACATAAAATTTTCTGTTATTATTTGAATACCAACTGAAAATTTTGAGAAAATATGCATTTCTCTCTACAATTTGTACATTTTGAGGAATATGCTGCAAGCGGTAATTTGATTAGCCGTGGCTTGTACCCATTGTCGTTGCTAAATGATTGAAATGCTGCAATTAAATCAAGAATTACTATTACAAAATTTCCGCTGTTGTTCAGTCCTTTTACATCATGTCACAGATAAATGGCATCTCACATTGTGGTCTCATCACAGTGGTGCGACAGACGCTTTGTAGAGCTGCAAAAGGATGCGGTTCTTATGAATGTTTGGTGTTAATTCTTCGCATAATTTGTAGCCGAACCTAAAATTCTCCGCAATTCTGAATCATTGCCAATTTAGGCAATATAACCGCTGACCGAAGCACTTCTTGGCTAGGACACTCAATCTTATCAAGGAGTTGCATTGGCTTGAACTGGAATTGCATAATCATCTATGGGAACATCAACCTTCCACATTGTGGAAATCAATGCCTTCAACTACAAATGATTTTTGTCGTGCTTGAGTAATCAAAATCCGAGATATTATGCCGTCATAACTTATTCTTTAGTGCCGGCAAATGTTTTCTCGATCAATTCCAAGCTCTAAAGTCGTGTGAAAATTGTCAAAATAGATTTCTTTCGTGTAATACAATTAAATCAGCTGTGACAGTTCGAATTCAATTACTTTGGTCATTAAAAGAAAAGCAGATAAATAATATAATTGATAAAAGTGGCAATTTTTGTCAAAAAATTGATGTTTTTTGATACAACGCAAAACATCTAAATAATTGAAAACTTCGTAGATCTGTTCTGCTCTCATTCATCAAAAATTATTCAAAATTGTAGCATAGTTTGTTACACAGCTTTTCTCTGCGGCATCTGCTCAAGTACACTTGTTCGTTTCCTGGAATCTTCTAATTCTTTTGCCTCCGAGGTTGAATTCTCGTGGCGAGGTAGAATTTGATCATGAATATTGATGAACCTCTTCGCAATAGTCTTGCTCACAGAAAAGGTACTTACTCTATAGTCTTGCTTTTCTTTCTAACCCTCAGTTCAACAAAGTAATACCCAAAGATAGAATTACCTTCTACAAAAATATAATGTTCTAGTGATGTAGGTGAATATACTTGCATCGTTGCATCTCAACACTGCTGAAGCATTGCCTAAATGCTAATTCATTCATGAGTGGGCTATCGAGGAAAAGCCTACATGATAAAACCAGAATAAACTCTATCTGGTTATTTAAAATAATTTTGTTTAAACATATTCGGTTCCTCGGAGATACGAATTTAGGCAGACCACCGTTTTGTCGAGAGCAAGCATGCAGACCTGTAATCAAGTATTATTCGACTGAGATTTATTGCTGTATTTTCATCAATTGTCCGCTGTCACTTACTCCTTGGCGAATGTGAATGAATGCAAGTCATAAGTGGAAAGCAGATTTTTTCAATTCGGTGAGATTGATTCCTATATTGTCATGCACTATCTGCTGTCACTTACTCCTTGATAAATGTGTGACAGCATCAGTAAGTTACCTGTATGTCAAGTGTACAAAGTAGCACTCAGTATGGTTTGTGCTTGAGGTAGGCTATAGCATCTAATCAAGTGAGCTTTGTCTGTGCAAATTGTTGATAGCCGGTTCTAGATGAATAAGTGTTCTCCATTTCGTTCTAAACTTCCCACTTATTGCATGGAACTAGTTAGTGAGACTAATAGGAACCGCCTGAAAATGATTGTCTTCCAAAAGAGTGTTTTCATCAGGAGAATGAGTGTTTCTCCTATTATTTTTCCTAGTTCATCAGTCTAGTCCAAACGCGCTCTACAATTTTATTTTAATAGTCATTGTGTGATCCTTCAGTGGTGATACTTACATATTTTCACACAAGGTGAATATTCATAATTGCTGAGTTTTCATGCTCTTCTCTCAAGCAGCTGCTTGAGTGGATAATATAGGCCTTACTAGCTGTAGCTCTGCATAAATCTTGACTATTGATTGTGATCACGCTTTGAACTGTCACGATGACATTCAGAATAGTTGCAAGTGTGATTGAGTAGGCCAACAGTATTAGTAGTCATCTTTGTAATATCTTTGGAAATAAAAAATTGTAAGTGGACACATAAGTAACTTGCGGTACCCACGCCTAATGCAAATTAGCATAGAATCTGCAACTATTAAGGCCTATCTTTTATTTAGCCTAATCGAAGTCTATAGGTTTATCACTCGTTACTCATCTGGCATGTACATGATTGCAATTTCCATTTTATAAAATAATAGCGTGCAACCGAGATAGTAAAAAGGATGGAACTTAAAAGCCGGTTATCGAGAATTTTTCGGGATCTGACCGGTGTGGTAATTCCAACCAAAAAAATTACATGGAAATAGACAGTTACCCACAGTGAGGTTATCCGCACGCAACGTTGCGTGGAAATAAGTTGTAGACGCGTTTGTTCCGACGCCAAATTGGTTGGAAAGACCTTAACGAAATACTGATAATTAAGATATATGGTCAATTATGCATATTTTCACGTTTTTGTGATTACATATTCATTGATAATGGGACTTCAGACTTTTCTATTAAATTTATCTACAGTGTAGTATAAATTGAGTGCTTTGTTAAAGAAAACGATCGTTATTCCAACGTAGCGTGCAAATTCCCTCACTATTGGTAATTGGCTATTCATACTTCATTTAGCGTCGGAAAACACCTGGACGAATCCAATTGTAAAAGTTCATCATAAAGCCATCTGTTTCTTCGAAATATCTGAAAATGAAAAGTCGCTGACATAAGTCATCCGTGTAAGGGTGTTTCCTTAATTTCATAGCAAATTTGGAAGTCCATCGCTGCAAGATTCGACAGGTTGACTTTTTTTGACGAAAATCTCGCACGTTTTGAATTTTAGGATCATGGCTCACACAAAAATTTGAATAATAAATAAGAACTGACTGGACAGTGATATTTTCGGTTTGACTTAAGTGCATGCAATTTCAGTAAATTTAGTTTTCAGTAAATTTGGTATAATAGATCACAATTTTCATTGATACTTAGTTCTGAACAAAATACTTTTTTCTGGTTGTTTAATATTTAAAAGGTGTTTTCTTTCAATGGCGATCTTTTGCAGCACATTAATAATCTGGTAGCTTAACTTACTCAGTGTCTAGCGATGTAGGTTTAGTTGGCTAAGAAATTCATAAATTGAAAGAATGATGTAGGCCTGCGTAGGTTCTCGGTTATTGGATTCCATTTTCAATTAAAGGATGCCATCAAATCACATCATTTAGTACCATCAGGATTATTTCGCAGTCGCCTCTTATTAATTCTTTGAGCCATTATTGCTAGCTGAGCTCGAAGACTCTGGCCTATCTTCAAGTAAATATTCTATACCTAGGTTCATGATTCACCAAAAACTAATTGAAATAGTTGGATGACAGCAATCAATTAACTGTAATCATCTTATGTCAGCTATCAATTAATTGGAATTTTTTAATCACAATTTGATTAGATTAATTCTTGATTTTAATTTTCGACTTAGATAAAAACTTGTGCTACACCTATTTAGGCTGCATACATCGGCAGATTGTGCAAGTCGTAAACTGGCTTATTATCAATTTGGGCGGTGACTTTCTGCATGAAATACATGTTGCTAAATTCTTAGTCGGAGTGACTATTCAAACTAGAGGACAAGAAGTCGCGTGCCTAGATTGACATAAATTTAAGATTTAATGACATAATATAAGATAGGTAGACTAATAATCTTAATCACTGAATGTGTTATGCTTTTCCTATGATGGTGAATGTAGGCGGTATTGCAAGTTGGCATTCAACGAAATAACTTCATTACAAATCAATCAATGGATAACAATTATTGACAAGACTGCAATCAATCAATCGCAATTTTTCTGTAACAGCAATTAATTGGAATATTTGGGTTACAGTAATCATTGTGACCAATAAATTGCAATGCAATTAATTTTTGGTTTCCAGGCTGTACTTCAATTTTTTATAATTAGATAGGGCAATGATGCTAAACCGAACAGATTCATAGCATAGTTGTAATTGATAGTTGCACTTCTATCTTATATTTTAACATGAAAGTGTTCAGATGATGCTTGAAGTATATATTTGTGAATTTATTTGAATCAATTGATAAAATGCTTGTAATACAGTGCACGGTTATGAAGCCCATAATCATGTGGCTACATTGCGATGCAAGATAGCGCGAGTATGATTTTAAAATATCAATTGATTAAAGGGTACATTTTCTGTAGGAAACTATCGAAGTACTGTTGAAATTTATATCACATGTCGCAAGACGAAGGATAATTGAGATGGAGTTCATACGGTACTGGAACACAAACTAGGGTTGGAAAAAATTATTGGCAATTTAATTGGTCTCATTTTTTTGCTGAAAATCAATTGACTGAATTGGATCACATGAGCAATCAATTAGTTGACAATAATTGCAATTATTTTTTATCATTCCCAAATCTAGGTAGATCTTTCCGCTGTTGACGGACAATTGATTGATTAACACTTAGAACGTTAGTTCCACAGCACACAGGTCTACGAAAGTGCATCAAAACACTTGCAGAAATAGAATTTGCAATCACAAGCATGCATTTTCTGCACCACTGCTCGTTGAACTAATTTGCATGATAAACATGAAAATGTTCTGATAGCAATATCAAGCAATGACTGATAATTAATATTCAATATATTTTTATAATATATATGCGCAATATTTTTCGGTTCAAACACTGTCACTGACCATCGTGACCTTAATTTGACTTTTATCTAAGAGAAAATACGAAGTATTTATATTTACTAGTTAGAGACTTTTAAATTAAAGTTTAAATGAATGGTGTAGATTATTAACATCAAGCTTCGCATTAGGCTAACAACAAACATTTCTTCGTTTCAAAAACGAGTATACCTACAGAATATCACATCATCGACTGTGTAGACCTATTAATTGTACATTATAACTTGCAGTAGTCGTTCAATAAATCGCTTTTTTTGCTTGTGAATAATTGCAATTAATTGGAATAGTTGGCAGCTGATCCAATCCATTAATTGAATTGAAGATGGTTCATCAATCAATTAATTTCAAATAAATTAATTTTCTCCTTCCCCTGCAGTGGACTACTTTTTGCATTGTTATATTATATTAAAATATTTCAGAAAAACAGGATAGGGGTCGCAGCTGCAGACTGATGATCAACTAAACTGTAATGTCGGACATATTATATGTATTGTTTCATCTCTGAAGCTTCTAGTGTTCTGATTGTATCCTTGATCGTTGTAGGCTTATGTATGCACGATTAATGTTAAGCATAGCCTATGATGCATTACGTAATAATGATGACGTGATATAACTTCATTTCAGTCTGATAATTCATGCAATATTATGTTTTTTAATTAGTTGAAGTGAATTGTGGACTCTAAGGTCAACGTCTACTCTACCTTACTTGGGGCTTGACTGTGTTGACACAGAGTCAGACTTTATTCTGGCTGTGACCATTTGGTCCGGAAGCCCTTCCTGACGACTTCCTATGACACTTTGGCTCGACCTCTGGACCGAAAGATCGCTAGCCAAGCACTTAGCCACCGTGCCACGTAGACCACCAATATTTAATTTCCAATAATAATCCCTGTACTAGTAGAGAGGATTCTCTTAATGACAACATGAGAGTTATTTTGACTTAGGAAAGATAAAAGTAAAAAGCACAATTATCATTCAATAAGTGGACATAGACCGTGCAGTTGCAAACTGCGTGAATATCTAAAGTGTTAATTTATGTACGGTATCCCAAAATACTTCCCACCTGCTTAGTAAATCCTGATTATTGATATGTCCCTAACATGTCTTTATTAGCCATCTTGAGTATTTCATAGCATAATGCATGCAATTTCGAAGCAACAAATGTTAGTCAGAATCTTACCTGCAGTGGAGCATAACATGCGCATATTATTTTGAGATGGAGGGGCACATTTTCTATCGAGCCATGCACTGCAATCTCATACAATGTCTTCAGCTGACTTCAGTGACTTGACTGATTTCTCTGGTGCAATGATTCATGCTTTAGAACACCTGAACAACATTCATGTTTTCACTGTTCACTAATTCAGCAATGCATTAGTTCCATCTTCATTCGCTATTTTGATAAACATGCTTAATTTCTCAACACTTCCTGCAACATATCGATTTTATGCAGCATTCCATCGAGGTGTTTTGCTTTGTGACATCAATAAGGTATAGACCTCTATGGGCATAGTGTGGTCTCATCTGTCAGATTTTGTGATGACTAATCGGCCTCGTGGCTTGTTGTCACTTCCACACGCATGTCAGATACACTAATTAGAGCCTATCTTTTGAGTGCGGTCGGGGCACAGAGTTCGGATTGATAGATATCTGTGTCATCTTGAGCTGACATGAGACATTTCCAGCATGTATTCGTAACGAATACAAATTAGCAGTCATCTGTGAATGTGTCACACAGTGTTGTTGTGTAGTTTACAAATCTAACTCTATGGACTCATCAGAAGGAAAGCGTTCAATAAGCCTATTCAATATTTAATTACATTGGACGTGCGCTGTACCGACATGAAACAGCATCTCTCATTAACGTTACATCATCGTAGCAATGAATTGTAATTGAATTGTGGACGATTAGTCATGAAATGCCCAACGAGCAGTACAGAAAATTCTTGATAAGCTGGTGAGCAACTGGGTTTTTTATAGCATGAGCCTTAGTGTCTTGTCTGAACCTGAAAGATAATTCATTCACAACGATTAGAACAATTTCATAAATAACGCACGAACGTTCTGAAACATTATAGTAGTCCCTTCAATATAATTAGTAAAAACAATTTAATTAATTAATTTAATGGCAGTCCCTCTTTCGACGCTAGAGGGACTACTGTTGAATATTTGAAAAGTGATAAATATTTCATACTATTTTGGCATGGTATGGTGCAATTTTCATGGATAGAATCGCATTGCTTCATGATGAGAAATGAAGATTGTGTGTCAGAACGTACGTGCGTTATTTACGGAATTGCCCATTATCATTTCATGAAGATCAATGACATGTCCAACCATAAAGATGAAATCACAAAATCACCTGTAGAATCGTTCATAGGCATGCTGGAATATCACTCTGCTCAAGATCGTTTGCAATGGATTATGATGATCAATCATGGAAAAAAACAAGAATCATAAGTCTGCAGTCATCTTGAGATTGATTTACTTTCAATATTCAAATTTCTTCATTGATATGGATATTATTCTATGGAGGGAAAGTAAACTGCATTCTCCTGAAATGCTTCATGCCTAAAATTTTAGCTTGAGTCTAGCTATCTGGCTGACGTTAGGTGTACAAACCCTGATTAACCGGCGGTTTTGGGGAGATACTGTAAGGTGCTGATGCAGATGTAAACAAAATCAATTTGTCTAGTTTTCAGGGAAGGCAGCAGCATCCTCGTGAGTTTATTCCTATTCCCTATAGAAGTTCGGAGGAGAGCCAAGTGATACGATGTATTGTAGTTTAAAAAAACTATCTTTGTCACAGCGAGTGACTAATGCAAGTGCACTATAAACAACAAATATTCGTTAAAATCAGCAGCTAAAATTACTTTCACTGCTGTTTTTACACTCCGAACAGAAAATATCCGTAGAGACGCTCTATCTGATATTAGCGGATTTTAATTGATGTCATCAATCATCCAATTGTAACGTCATCATTTTCATGTTTCTTGCGAATATTTTCTGTTAAGTTTAGCGGATATATTACTGTAACTGCTGTTTTAGTGGTGTGCAGTTTACAATGAGACCTGCATCAGTAAAGCTGTACGGTGCAAACCTCCCGTATTTAGTAGATACAAATAATTCATCGCATTATTATTTATTCATATAAGATGATTTGATAGGGACTGTAGTGCTTTTCACATTAATTTCGCTTTTATCATGGCTTGTATTAAGTTCTTGAAATGTGTTAACGATCCGATTGAAACAAGCTTAATGTAAAAGGTATTATGCAGGCGTCACGGGGATGTTGCTTCTTCTACTGCTAACTGGTTAGTTTATATAATTGTATTTCATCAGCGACATCATCAATGATCAAGCGTTGGTTCGCAAAGCATCTGCACGCATACTTTTGCTACTTATAGTTTCAAAGTGAAGTTTTAACCTAAATCACACTTGTCTACAGTTCGTTCAGAAAACAGAAACCAAGTTCATTGGAAAGCAAACTGTAGACAAGTGTGATTTAGGTTACAACTTCATTTTGAAACTGTCTTATGTAAGAACTAGTGAATTGAGGTAAGAGGCGCATATAAAGACATAAGTAATAATCTCTCCTACAATGTTAGATGCCAAAATTTAAACAAACGTGATAAGATCTATCTAGGCCTAAAGTATGCTTGCAGATGCTTTGCGACATGATTGACGCATTGCTTGTTATTTTAGGTCTACAGAAGCTCTGTTTAATTCATACATTGACTTGAATGTTAATCTCATCATAATTTTGCATGCTATTTATAATTGATGCTGGCATAGTAAATACTGCTTAATTTAATTTACAAATTTTGTTTCATTTGTGCTTTTATATATAATTCATCATGTAATTCTTGCATAGATGCATCCTATACATATCCTTGCTTTTTGCGATCGTATGAATCCAGCCTGAAATGTCATTGAAAAATATTTCCTTTTTCAGAGACAATGATTCTCTTATCTCCGGATAAGATTGGGATATCAAACCAAGTAGGCCTATACATGGATTCTACGTGGAACTGTTTGCAAGTGTGAAGGCAATTACTGCACAAGGAATTGTTTAAGTGTTGCCGAACTGCAGTCAAACTTCCCAGGTACTGTTATTTTAGTCAACTATCCCAGGCAGTGTTACTGTGGTACGTGGCTATAATTTCATGAAGAATAAACCTATTATTTGACATGTTTGACTTTTCTCTTTAGTTAGGATCCGCCCTGTTGCTTGTAAAAACGGGCTTTCATTTAATCTCCAGCTAAAATACAGAGCACTGGAGATTAAATGAAAGCCCGTAAATCAAGCAGCAGGGCGGATTTTTTTTTTGGAACCTCCTTCGGGTACACGAGCTCGTACCGGTTACGTGACGGTAGGAACGACCCGTTTACCGGGCCGAGTTCGTGTAACGAACACGTACCGGAGGCGGGCGATCTAACGGGTTCGAGCACTAAAATGCAGACTGATTCTTTCATAAGCCGGGTCTGGAAACTGTAAGTCATAGAAGTTCGGCTTCATGGTCACTGTTAGAGTTAAAAAGATTTCGGGAACTCGAGTTTACAACCACAAGTCATCTGGAAAACATGTAGTACGCATGCTGTGAAGCATGTAGCTGCTTCAAATAACTCTTGTTTCGCAACCGACGTCGTCAACCACTTTCAGCGACAATGCAACATCACATGCTTAATAAAACTTCCTGCTAAAGTCATGTCTGACGATCAGGACCATAAATCAAAAGAAAGCAATGGAATAATTTTTGGCCAATCGAATCGAACCGATTCGAATTTTTCTCGAATCGAATCTCGAAGCGTCGCAGGTCCCTATGAAAAACTTATCATAAACTAAGAATTATCACACGACAATTGTCATGAAATAGAAATGAGTTGGAACTTTCACAAGACAATTAGGAATGTAACATTATACATGGACATCTGGTAACATTTGTCATATCATATTTTAGATAATCAGATATCGGTGCGATAGTTGATACTAGTCTATGATGCTGTAGTTTTTTTTCTAATTTTCGATTCTTCATTTGCTCTCATTCATGCGATATGCTCACTCTTATGTTTCTTACCAGTGTTCAAAATTTTCAAAATTTCCCAAGGCGAAAAATTTTGAAAATTTTGAAATCTTGAAATCAATGTTATTTGACAAATGCTACCGGAGAGTGATGCATATCGGTGGGGCTTATATTTCTGAGTACGATGACAGAGAAGTGAGTGACAGCAAAATAGCGCCTGTATAGCCATGCTCTTCTTCATTTAATTTTAAGTGAATTTGCAAATCCTTGGCCGGCATAGCAATCGTAAAGCTTCCGTAGGTACGGACATCGCATTGCCTTTCATTCTACTACAAAGATCATTTTAGCATGAACAATGAATTGGTCACAGTGACATTGGTCCAAGACTCTGGGTAATTATGCTCAACGAGTTGGGAGACGTGTAGTTCTGCTTTAAATGGCTTATGGAAATGATATTTCAAGTTTTGTTTCACAAAATTAAAACTGCGCTCCCTTTCTTTTTAAGCCGAAGTTATATTTATTGATTTAAAAGAAATACAGATGAGACGGGTCGACCGGTTTCTGCACTCAGTGCCTTTCTCAAGACCCAACACTTAAAAAATTTTAATTTTGTGAAACAAAACTTGAAATGAAGAACCTCCCGTGTGCCACCATCAATTTTATGGAAATGATAGCCTCTCAATGCACACATGCACCAATAGTCAATTTTGCAAGGGCTAACCTTTGGCGAAACACAATAATTAATTAAATCACAAATCGCACTATTCAGTAAATAAAGCCAATGTGAAAAATAAGAATAAGGCATAAATGTAAATGCTGATAATATTCAAATGGCAGGTAATGAAAAAAGGCCTGTGTAGATATAAGTAGAGTAAGAGATAGACATATGGGATATTCAAGATAGGATATAGACAACTGACTTGAAACTGTCCAAAATTGTCCGTACGAAATTGACCCTTTATTGGTATGCCAACGTATAGGCCTAACACGTCTAGCATGTGTTGTTTTACTATCCTGTTATATTTATCAGCTCCACAACGACCGGCTGTTTACGCCCTGACGCTGTATCAGGATTCCCGAGTTTTCAATAAAGGCCTAATCGCTAGGACAGTAAAAGACCACAGACGTGTTGGGTGCTGCTTCTTCTCTTCGATTATTCTTCAGTTCTTCGTTGTTCATATTTTACAGATGACTCAGAGTTTTAGTCGACCTTCGTCATCGCAATGTTGCATTTAAAAGATACCGTTAAAACCGTTCGCGACCAATGCGTACACAGCACTTACACATGAAACGTTATAAGTCACTGCCATAAGGGAAGACATCATTAGTGCATATTTAAATTGTGCGTGCAGTGCACTGACTTCCGACAATAACAAATTTGCGAATGAGTTTAATGAAAACATGATAGAATAGCTGCTCTCCATCTCAGCTGATCGACTGCAGGAAGCAGTCTAGTGAACTTAGAAGGTGCTCATGAATTTATTCGAAACTTGTGAAATATGTCATGGTATTTACTGAATTATCAGCAGCTATAAATATTTTTTATTATTTCACTGTATCTTTGCAAAGCGTTTAATTAGTGCGCATCCTTTTAAAGATCATTGTAGTATATAAACAAACACCTAGACATTTTAAATGATCAATTTTAGGTAAAATGCACTTTTAGATTTAGCCAAACATACTTACTGTTCTGCTATAAAATGCACAACTTTTTAATGCGCATACTGCGGAAGCATGCTGGTTACTACTACACCTACTTCTAGAAAGATGTTATTTATCAACATTAAGGATATTTTCTTATGACTAAGGGTAAAATATTGAACATAAATCACTTTAACACTTGAGATATTCATTTTAAATACTTAGAGCAATCAGACATCATAACGCGGATTACTTTTTCTGAGTAACTCAATAAGTATTCTTAGTTTCGCTCATCCGAAAAATTTGCGTAAAGCCTTATTGGTTAGCTTCTTGGTACAGCCCGCAAATCCAACAAAATAATGGGAACATTGATTGGAAACTTTTATCGTATGTCTTTGTAGCCTACAACGTTAAGTGGATCATTTTCCCGGATTTCAACATGTAAGCAAAGATTGACATCTAATGTCATAATAACCTTATGCATGAAATCAATTTTTCTTCTCGGCAGTAATTAAATTCAGTCAATTTTCTATCATCTCTATTCTATTTGTTATCATCTATAGGCCCTATGATATGAGATTATCCAAAAATATAAATATATTTGTATTTTGTTCAAATGTTGGAGTCCTCTTTAATTCATTTTATTTTGGTATTTGTCACTGTCATGTTGTAAAAATCCATTCAGGAAAACCCGTTATGACAAGAGAAGAATGTCATTGGCCTACAGCAATGTCAATTTTTCATTTAATAGAAATTAAGTTGCTTTGTGTTGATTCAGTCTACCTATGATATTCAAAATTATCAAACTATTCTATGGAAAATCAATGGGAAAGTTGATTATCCAAAATTGGAGACATCTTCTTTATGATACATCGGTGAGACAGCACGGCATCTAGGTAGGAGATTTAAAGAACGAAATTGTGTCAAGATTGTGCCCCATGACTTTGTTTGATCACATACTTGAACGTAATGGCTGAAGCAAGCGAAGCATCATGGACAATGCCACTATATCCTTTACAGGACTTATTTCGTGTGTATTGATGAGGCCCTCTTCATTGAGAAGAAATCTCTCATTTTTGAATGATCAACTTCCCCAGTCGGGCTCTATTTCCCTCTGTCTTCTATTTACTGCCCTTTTTACTTTTACTTGTACATATGTACATGCACATGTATATACTCGTATCATTGTTTTCAGTCATTTTTCTGTTTGTCATAGATTTAGATTTTTTTGGGTTTTCATGCACCCCATTGCTAAATAGATTCGTTTTGACTAACTTAGTTGACACTGAAGTTGAATAACCTATATTTCTTTTACAGTGTGAAAAATCTGATAATTTGGATGAAATATGATCATTGAAACGTGATGATGCCATCATACATCGTGAACTCGAATATGCTAGCATTGTATCTCTTGGGGAAAATCAGTGGGCCTAGAATGAATACTGACTAAAAGTGACTAAAAGTGAACTGACTATCCACATCACCCCATTAGAATTTATTCACATTTTAAACGAGAGTAACATGAACACGGAATCATGGCAGTAATGTTTGTTTTATTCCTTTCGCTCTGTTTTTCATCAGTTACAATAAGATTTTTTTATATCACACGAAGTCGCAGGTGATGGTATTTTAAAATCTATGAAAATTGCATTTAGTTCAATAAAGTCTGGTCGGATACAAGCCTGAATTAAGCAGATCAATTAAAGCAATAATATTTCATATAACAATCCAGCGGAATACCTGGTCGACAAACGATGCCCGATGTCACTGGTCTTGGGACTTCTGTAGGTCTATTTTATTTTTTCTCTCTTCTATGAGTTGTATGATGTTTCAGCAGTAGACCTAATCATGAAATGCCGATCCAGAATACAGCATATTCTTTCAGTCAGTCAATGTTGAATGATATTGTCTGCAAGGGCCGACAAGTGAGCAATGTTGAGTGACTTTTTGCTAGGGGTGGCAAATTGTGTAAACATGCCCATAACCGCTTAAACTTCAAAAAGCGAGTTTTCTCAAATTAGTTCTTAATAAGTTTCTGTTGTTAAAAAGGAACTGGTGTCATGATATTCTTTTTCCCTCAAATCTAAATTGCTGGCCCGAAAGATCACATTAGAAAATCGCTATTGCTTAATTTCCACTCGGAAAAAGAGAGGCAAATAGATTCCTCTAGAAGAATCTTTAAATCAGTCTAAATCTTAGCAGAGATGTAACTGCAAACTTAATAAAGTCTCCCAGAAGCCTCGATATCTGAGTATTGTATCTTCAGCTTGAATCTTAAAAGGATTCTCATCTCAAGATAAAGAGGAGAGAACTTGGACAACAAGGAAACTAAGAGTCAACTTACAAAATTTGCAACTGCGTTTCTCCCGAAAATTCTAAGCTTCACACTTTCCTTCCGGGAAATGAGAGCAGAGGAAAGTAAGAAGAAGAACATCAGTGTTATGATATTCCTTTTCCCCTCAATCTAATTTGATGACCTGAAAAAGCATGTCAGAAAACCGCTAATACTAAACTTTCCCCTCGGAAGAAGGGAGGCAAGTTTAAACTTAGTAAAGTCTCAATCTACAAGCCTCGATATTTCAGTATTGTAACTTCAGCGCAAAGAGGGGGAGTTTATAACACGACAACCAAGAGTCAACTTCCAAAATTTGCAACTGTTTTTCTCCCGGACATTCTAAGTTGCACTTACACTTACCGCCCGAAAAATTAATGCTAGTGTGGAGCCGGTGCCGGTATTTAATCGTTGGTGTATGAATTTCAATGCGAGCGCTATGAGAGGTGTTATATCGGAGAGACGCGCCGTCACTTGCAAACTCGCGTAAACGAACACATCAAAGGTCGTCCACTGTCTGAAATCTCGACGCACATTCACCCGCCAACACATTGGCTTCAGAATACTCATGTGCACAAAAATAGCAGAAAATTTTCATTAAACAATACAGAGTAAAAGCCTACCAAACAACCACAGCACAACAGAAGAATTGTTTTTATTTTAATTGGATTGATTTGATTTTAACTGGTGTCATCTGAAATTGCATTTATTTTGCTTTTTACCATTTAATTATACTTGTAGATGAGTGGAGCAGCTCGATAGCGCTCGCCCAATAAAGTGACTAAGTTTCCATTTTTGTATCATTACAGAGCTCACAGAGACGCTCTTCATACTTCAACCTATATATAACTTCCTGTAACATCATATAATTTATGATTAGCTTTTGTGCTAAATTTCAGTGTAATATTGATATCGCTACAGTCGAGGTACTTTAAGCCTAGATTCATGTAAGTTTTCATATCGCTCGCAAACAGGCACAGTTCTTAACAACTCAGATCAGAATGACTATCATTCGCTCTGGAAATTGGTTTTTACAATCCTTGAATATGACTTGTTATTAACTGCCAACTGCATATCCCATAATTTAAATATACTGAGTGAATCGTGAGCAGTTGCTTTAATTGCCAGCACCATATGTTCCCTCTATCACGGGTCATCAAAAATTAATTGCAATTATTTGTGGACAAGAATTATTTAACTTTTAGTGTAGCAAGAATCAATCAATTAGGGGAGGCACATTGAACCACAGCCTTTTCTCCGAAGCCATAAATTGTGGAAACTTCATGTTTTACGACATTGTTTATTGTAGCAATGATAATTCCTATGATAATTTCAACTGCTTATGCTATACAACATCATTTTCAAAGAATTTCCCAAAATTTCAATAAGAAAGTAAATTTTCAGAAAATCAGAACTTTTTGTTTTAATACAACCAACAACTTGCTTATATTTTCATTAGACAGCATTTTTCTTAAGTATTACCTATTTATCAATTTTATTGATCTGTTAGTTAGAAGTAATTTGAGTGCAGCTTTATCTGCACACGAGCACGTTTTTGAAAACTTGACGATGTGGGGCACTTTGAATATGGCTCATTGCCCCACTTCGATGCTCATAATTTCGTTTATTAAGTGAACGAGGTGATTTATAGGTTTTGACCTGTGATTATGCTACAAATTGGTCATCAACGCTATCAAATTGATTGTAGTAATAGCTGGTAGTATTTGAGTAGTCATGGTGCTCGCTTTTGTGCGTTGTAACTCTTTTTGAGAACAAAGCACCGGCAGCATGGCGAATAATTAATATTCAAAGAATAAATTGATAAGTTGATGTGATCAGAGATCAGCACCTCCCTTGCTGGTCAAACAAATTGAATTGTTAATGCTGCCTGTCTATGGTGTTTTGCGATTTCTCAGCTATATTTCTTAGGCCTACGCGTGCAATTCCTACCGGCATGCTTTAATTGATGCTCACAATGATGAATATCAATCAAGTATTAGTGCTCATTCGAATGCTCCTCTAGCATCAATTATGCTATACTAATCCGAGAACTCTGACAACATTTTTCTGTCAGAAATTAGCATGTATTTTTCACATCAAGCATATGCGATCATTTTTGCCAATAAAAGTCTCAAACTTGAAATTCTGTGGTTTGATTCTGATTATTTATGAACTGAAATTATAGATCTGATACCCGGTGAGCCCTGCAGCCCACGCTCCAAAAACCGGCGCCCGCATGGAAAGTCCGATGTTCCAGCGAATCGAGCTGCATGCTTTGTAGTCAAGCACTATATGAGGATGTCTTAAAGCTCAATGGGTCAGCTGTAGCTGCGATGCGCGCTGTACGGTACCATATGTTTAGACTGAGGAATTAGGGATCAGGCATAGCTTCATGGAGATCAGAGATCTGATGCTATTGTCCTCACTAAGTCTAGAGAGGACAATTGATAACTAGGATGCCACCAGTTTGCAGGATTTCTCTGCCTATTTCTTGAGATAACTCCTGATGCCGTATAACCTAAAGTTTTCACGCAGTCGAGTAAGATTCACTTGAGAGATGTCACATGTTTGAATATCAGTGAAAATGTACCATTCATTATTGACAAAGTCTGTAGAGACGCATGAAACAAATGACCACATAAACATTGTTGAATCGATTTTAGAAAGGAAATCTTTTTGAAATTAGCCTACAAATTGCACAAAAATGAACGTGTATAAATGTACAGGTATCCATGCCAATGGTCAATGATCCTACGTGATGTGTCCAACTGACAATTAGCATTGTAGGTGTATTTGGCATTCTAGTAAGAGTCTTGTAATTCTTTGGTCTATTCTTGATTGGGTTCAGAATCTTTCTTCAACAGATTTTCTGTTTGAAGAATGTGCGCATTATAATACTTTTAATGCATTTTGTTTACAGCTTGCTCCAGTGTTATCCAGATGCGCACTAAATATTGTCAACCAGCAAGACTGTCAAAGTCACCGGCTTCCAGTCTAAGCTATGGGAGGTGAGTGTCCCTCAGATATTCTTAATCATAGATGTCCCTGGTTGTTCTAAAATTGTATCAATTCAATAACAACTACTTGTTGTTTAATAATTTCCATAATTTAATATTTAATATCTCGCAGTTTCCATACTGTTGTTCGGATTTTATCTACACCCATTCTTAGACAAAAAATATCGCATGAGAACATGGGTCTACCTAAAAATACAATGCCAAGTTGCTTCAGAAAGGAAAAACGTGCTTGCATGCAGGCATTTTTCCTTATTTACCTTTGACTCAGAATAATTCAGAAAACAAAAGCTAAATTTGGAAGGTCATAGTTCTTATAATATATATGATCGCATAATGTAGGTAATTTATAATTACTGATTTTTAATGCGAAAGTCACTTCATTGGTCCATCGGTAGACAAAAATAGAAATTAAAAGAAATTCTTCTTAAAAAATCGAAATATACATTGTACCCACGCAATTGATAAAAAGCGCAGATTTTGATGATGTGATTGATATCTAAGGTAGAGATACAGATTCATAATTGATTGCCATCGTATTTACTTGCATTTTCGTTAAAATAATCAAATTATTAATATGTTTGCAAGCAATACCTCAAATATTCTAAATTTAAGAAAAATGTCTCCATGTGGGCACATTTCATCTGATAGAAATTAACACCGTGACTGCAAATCATGATGGTTTGTAAACAATTTGTTTACACCGCTGTTAATTATAATTTGACCAAGTACCTACATGTAGGTATAAATGCCTACATGTAGGTACTTTTCTATTGATCTCACTCTTCAACAATTTTCGTGTTGATAGAATTGCTCGAGTGTGTAACAACTTATACCACTGAAAAGATAACGATCAAACAATTCAGAAAATGTGTTTGAAATTTTCATAGCTTCATCTCATTTGTAAATAGATGAAGTCAATTCGAAACAAAAAAGTGGGAATTTCTCAAAACTTTCACAAAACCAACTGTTTTCTCAATAGCGTTTTATCACAAACTACAGCGCTGAGATTTGCAAAAATCACACCATCTTTTTCACAAAGCCTTCCAGATTAATATTGCGACATATTATTTACCTTACATGGTTCCCAAGAGACGATTACTAGCAGTTCATGGAAAATAACTGATGAGTTTTATGAGGACTAAATATGTTTGAGAGTAAAACCATCATTTAAAATACCGGTGACGTGGAATTTTTCGCGTTGCGCAATAACACAAAGAATGGACAATACTACTGTACCATTTAATTGGTCTGGAATGCAAGTTACAACTTTATGGAGCATCTGGAAGACTTCGACTGAAATGTACCTACATGTAGGCCATTTTAACTCTTTAACATTTTTAGCCTATAGGCTGATAATCCTGAAAATATTTAGTGCTGTAATTTTGATGAGGACAAATGCAGAGCAACCATTTGAGTATAGATTCATTTATTTCATCTTAAGCTAAAACTGAAATATGAGATGGAGTGATAACCTATTTAAACAAATCATCGTTTCTCTTAGCTTCTTTATCAAAATATCCTTTCTAAGGTACGTTTCTCACTTATTTTAACAAGCTGATATCATTTACATAGCACTTATATCAAATATTCTTATCATGAAGCCCAATATCCAAATTGAACGAAATAGTTCAAATTTTAGAAAATGACCTACATGTAGGTACTTTTGTTCTTAAGGATTTTTGGACAAATTGATATATAATATAATGCATGGCTATTGCTGTACAATCATTCAAAATGCAACTATGGATTGGGAAGCCAAAATTTTACTGAAAAGCGCTTATTAAAAAAGCTAGATTTAAAAGATAACAATAAATTTTATGATTCCTTATGCTTATTCATTCATAACTTAAGGCAAAGATTATTTTATCAACTATGTTCAGTTAGGCTAAGGCCTATACAAAAATTAACTGAAAAGACATAGGCTGCTAACAAAACGGCATTGTCATTGATTCACAAGTAAGAACCAGAATATCTCTAACAGACACGATGCTTATTCATGTAGCATACTGAAACTACATAAACAAGTCACATTCAATCTAATTTCAATCAAATCTTCTTATGATGGAAGCGTCTTTTCTGCGGCATTCCTTTCTGAACGTGTAGGGTCCAGCAATCACGTGTAGTCGGAGCACAGATGCGGTAGTTATCATCTTCTCTCCAGTACATTCGTCTTTCTGGCAGCTGATAAGACTCCATTGAGTAGAGAAGTCCGAAGAAATGGAGCAGCTCTGAGAATGTCAATTCTCGAAAAGTGTTATCTGATTGTCCGGCGTGACGATTAGTGGATGGTATCATCACTTCTCTCATGTGGACTTGAGGAAGAAAGTGAAGAAAGAAGTCTGGTTCAGCGAAGTCCGAAAGGGAATCCATATTCAGTCGCGGTCCGTAAGATCGATTTCGTCCTCGTTCTCTAGGATCGATTGTCCATCCTCCTCTAGTCAATTCCTTATCTTGCTCAACTTCCTCTGCATTTTCACTTTCCGATTCTTTAGAGCTTGAAGAAACGTCGGCCTCACTGTCCTCACTATCGTCAGAAGAACTTAACTGCAACCCTTTCCTCCTAAGCCTTGTCTTCAGACTGTTTAGGTTACTCTTCCGGAGGAGACTGCTACTATTGACCTTCGCTATCCTTCTCTTCTTGCATGGAGGTTCTTGATAATCCTAAAAAAGAATGAAGTTGGGTTCATATGTTTAGACTAAATTCCTAAATCTTTACAGCTTACACTTTTCGCATCCTCGTCCAAATCAATGTCACTTCCTGCACTTTGAGCCTCATCATCAACGGAAGATGACGTAGGAGGAATCTGCAAATTTAAATAGGCCTATAAACGTATAGAAATATTTGCAGCAGTCCTACTTGACCGAGTCGACAAATGATGCTGTTATATAAACATCATTAGAATAGAACCAGTAGTCTATACAATGTATGAAACATGCTGTATGCATGCATTTTTATTATGATTTAATCATATTTATATGCCGCATTGTAGGCCTGCGACTCGTTTATATGAAAGTGTATGATCACAATCAATCAAGAAATAAAAAATTAACAAGGCATGTAGAGAGAGAAATTGCCCGTAGCCTCAATACTACTGCTTCTCGATTAATACATGTATAACTAATTAGTTTGCGTGATAGGCAAATAGGCAAGCACGTACAGAATTGATGGAATGCGGATGAAATCTCATAAACATTTCAATATTAATAATTGTGCATCAGGTCCTCTGACTTTGCTGCCACCAGGCGAATGGACATATCGCGTTCATCCTTATTAATAACGAAAGACAGAAATTATATAGAGTAGCAGATCGATAGTCAGCTTAAGCCACTTGCAATACTCGTACAATAGATCAGTTAGTTGCATACGGATGCACATACAAAGTATACATGCTCGTAAGTACGGCGTATAGCATGTAGATGGAGCGCTAACTAGTATATCACAAGCTTGTGTAGTATATAGAGTAGACAGCATAAACGGTCACTTACCTGCTTGGGCACATCATTGCTTTCTTTTGTGAAGTCTTCTAAGGAGGCGTTTGAGTATTTTCCATCTATATCCCATTGAATGCGTGCTTTCCTAGTATTCCAGTAATAAAATTCAACTGCGTACCACATATTTTCTGATACCCATCAGGAAGGTAGCTTGAGTAAGAAACTAAATCTTCTGGTCCGTCGAAGTATGTTTTTGTAATAGAAACCCTATCACCTTTCACCAGAATTTCTTTGCTGCGCTTCTCACTCATTGTGGATAAGATTCGACGCATATGAGGACACTCATGAGCTCACGAATACTATGCTATGATGCCAACATTACCATGATCGACAGAAGCGAATCACGACAACTTTGGCAGCCAATGAAATTCCGCTTGTGTCCTTAGGGTAGAGGCTACTTTAGAATAGAATACAACCTCGCGGGATCGCTTGGGACAGCCAGGTCAGATTCTAACATTGATATGAGTCACAGAACAACGCTGACATTTTGTTTCCTAACCTTCAAGGACGCATGTGTCTTAATTTTGAGATGCGACGGAAATGTGAAATGTACCTACATGCGTAGGCCATTTTCCCATAGCGCCATTCCTGTCTACAAATGTATATAGCCTATGTGAAGCAGTGATTGATTCAGACCACCTGATAATGTCGAACTGTAAACTCATGTAAAGAATTTCGGAAGCATGTTTCTTGAAAACTCATATTTATGTGATGATTAAAGAAAAAAGAGTCTTGTAAGATAGAATATTTGTCTTTTTTGTTAAATTCATTATGCTTAATATAGTTTGAAGTGAGAAAGCAATTATTTTAATAACCGTAGTCGCATTATGCTCATATAAAAACAAATTTCCAAACAAATATAAAGAGAATTCGGTATTCTTCTCAAGTAGCACCATAATAAGAAAACTACCTACATGTAGGTACAATTCTTACTAACCTTTGACCCTTTGGAACTCAGATGAGAAATATAGGTACATGCAAATCCAGCTATCCTAAATGCAAAGTTGTATCGCAGAATGTTATTTTTAGATAAAAGTCATCTCAGTGAGCCATCTTCAGAAAAAAATGCGAAGCAAATTTAATTTTTGTATGAAAAGAAGCAGGAAAAATATTCAAAGCTCGATTATAGCGAAGTATGAATTAGCTTTAGGTAAAGAAATTGCTTCATTATTTATTATTGGTATATCATCGATGTTCTTATATTGAAAAGCAAGCTGACTACGGCTAGTAAGAAATATATCTTGACTAGATACCAATACATAGAAAATTACCTACATGTGGGTACTTTTCTACCGATCTTCAAATAAATGTCATGGATTCAATATACTATGTATTCGTTAAATATTACAAATTTAGGTCAGGAATACAGTAAATTCCATCAGTACAGCAATAAAGTCACCTTTTTCAATGCTCACTTTTTCACAAATGCACAAAACATCTAATTTTAGAATATTTTTCCTCGGAAAAATTCAAAGTGCTATTTTTGAAATAAGATTGCTCGGCAAATATTTATTCAATAACCAAGAAATTGTAACATGCGTTTTTTGGGTGTATTCTCATTTTTGAACTCCTTTCATTTGCATAAAAGACGCATAGTTTAAGAATGACAGTCTTTTGAAAAGCAGTTAGAAAAGTACCTACATGTAGGTCACTTCTTGGTCAAATTATCATTAAAGCTCATTAGACATAATTAAAAAAATTTTGATTTAACTAATTAGGGAATGCCCTAATTAAAATGACTCTCCATTGGATTTTATGAGATATTCAGAACCCAAATTATCCTCAATTTTGGGAAGGATAAAAATGGTTAATTTACAGACTTTAAGCGAGGCATTCGCCGCATCTATTGACCGCACGCCATTGAGTAGGAGTCATATTCCTTCTATCTCCCAGAAATTTTCAACACATGGAAGCAAATTCAGCACAAATTGATTTCAGAACTGTTTTTTGGTTGCATTAAAGACCTTTGAAAAACCAACAGAAAAATGCTTAGATGCAGGCATTTTGGCGTATACAAGTTGTCATTAAATGCTCAAATGTACATTTAGTTACCATTTTCCTGAGTAAGTGCACATTGAAAATGTTCACAAAAAAGGTGCTCCTGCAGTTATGCTGTGCAACACGCACATTGTTATTCTTCGCCGTCATTATGGCGAATGCATGTCCGATGATAAGTACATTTTGTATATTATCTGTTGTTAATAAAGAACGGATTTTCTCTCAAGATCACAGCTGATACTGTAGGCCCATATTTTCTATATTTTGGTGCACATTAAGTTTTATGAGTCAGTTAATGCTGAAAAACATTTTCATCATTATGCCGGAGATGTAACCGCACTTCAAAGTAAATTCTCAAGTCAGTCGGAAATAAGAGCAAGTGCGCTTGGTTTCACCGCATCAAGTCATTGTCTTTTGCCAGAATGATCTGTAAGCCTCTGAATCCTAATACTGTACAGAATGATAGTAAAAATTCGAGATTGTTTCACAGCATGATTGGTTTATTTCAACTCATTTACGATGTCAAAGTAGAAAAGATTCAATGGATATAATAATCAAGTCACAGAAAAAATGCTAAAAATTATTTTCATCTAAAAATCAGTCCTTGGCTACTTTCTTATCACGAGGAGACGTTCTCCTCTGACAGAGGAAGAAGTCTGGAGAATATACAGTCCGCATTGCAATGATCGTCGGCAAAATCACCACCAACAGATTCGTAAACCAAAACCCGGCAATATTCGACGGCATTCTGGTCTCCGTTTTCCAATGCAACGAGGCACCAATGTGACTAATCTGGGCCTGAAATCAGAATGCAGTTGAAGGTCAATGGCACCATGATAATGAACTTTAGACTGATGATTGACTTACCTGCGCAGCAGCGCCTGCGTGGACTAAAGCTAAGTCCAACATCCATTGGCATCCTGGGCGAAGCAAAGCCAGCACTGACAGACAATAGGCAGGAGTGAAGTAGAAAAGATACGTCAATATCTGAAAAATGACTTTTTGTTAAATTTCATTAAGTATTTAAGGGATCAACTTTCATTATCTTCAGAGGGACTTTTCGCCTGACTTTCATTACATATTCAAGGAACTATCTAGTTCAGTGAAGAATTGTCACTGCATTCGTAGTGATTACGATTCAAAATGATTTTAAAAAATTCAATCAATTCTTATGCGCGGAAAATTCCAAAATCAAATGAGTATATTCTGACAATGTCAAAAGACAAAAACTTCAATTTTAATTGAAACCAGTCGGTTCGTTCGCAAGACAATTTCGCTATTCAAAGATATCAAATAGTATATTTATTTCTATTTTCAGTTCAATGAAGATTAATAATTATAAGTTTTTCAAACAAAAGTTTTGAAATCCTTTGATCTAAATTATGATCATTAAAATTACTTAGCGATAAAGCAAAAAGGTCAGCAGTGGACCTTTGCCTCCTGAAGAGCATACTGTACATAGCCAATCGGTGGAGGATTATTCCTTTGAAGGATGGATAAAAGCAAGCCTCTAGCTTTCTCTGAAACTTTCATGATTAAGCCTCTGCTTCCACTTTCTTCTTCAATTCAGATTTATGAGTTGCTGGTAGGGATATCACTGACTAAATGCAACGACTAACTACAGTATGTGCAGCATGTGGTTCAGGACGCAAAGTGTAAACTTATCTTACTACTCAAAATACATTAACATTTAAGTGTTAACCCTTTTCTTCATGAAGACGTGTACTACAGTCTTTTGATCAAAAGACGACTAGTTTTGTGGAGGAAGACACGCGTACTACATGTTTTCAATGTCATTATCCATCGGTTAACTGACGACTACTTGCTTGCCAAAATTATTGATTTTATCGAGCAATTTTTGACCATTCATGCATAAATTTCTCGTCTACAGCGATTTATCATTGGGGCACACTTTCAAAATACTTCTAAGAATTTACGACCTTGATCTCAGAGAGCAGCAAACAGAAGTATACACTGAATCAAAAAAACGGAAACCCCTGTTTGTCATATATAGAAACTTTGTTTTAAGTGTAAACTTATCTAGCACTTTTGTATTTTTTGATTGTATCTGTTTGCTTACAATTCATAGCGTTCAATTAATCATGATGACCTTTCTACAATATCTAAGTTACTAGACAACAGTCACAGAGTTGCCTGATATATTACGCAATAGTGACATGTTGAAAGAAACAACCATGCATGCATTGTAATGCGCGTTGATTGTTTGTGAATTGTTAGCGATTGATTAAGCGCACACCAAGCTGAGATCTAGATCTACCAAATACCGCAAATTAGTGACAGTGCTAGAAACCAAATGGTAGGGATGTGGAAGGCAGGTGCAAGCTTGCGGGTTATTGGATTTGAATTTGGAAAGGGAAAGGGGAGTGTATCAAAGATTATAAAGAAATATCGACAATATGGGTCAACGGCTCATCGAAAGGGCAATGGCCGTCCCAGGTGTACCTCGAGACGAACTGATTCAGCTCTAGTTCGCTCAGCGCGTTTTAACAGATTCATGCCAGCCACTGTTCTTAGACACCAAGTCCCTGGCCCTGTTCCATCTGTTTACACTGTTCGACGCCGGCTGGCAGAAGCGAAACTAAGATCAAGGAGACCTAGAAAAAGGCCACGTCTCACAACATCGCATGATTCCAATCGAATGAGATGGGCCATGGCGCATAGCCACTGGCGGGAAAGACAATGGCGAAAAGTTATTTGGATGGATGAAAGTCGGTTCAAGCTCATGCGAACTGACAATAGGATACGTGTGTGGCGAGAACCCAACCAGGAGTGGTTAAAAGAGAATGTAGCCGAGACCTTAACAGCCGGTGGAGGTAGCATTATGGTTTGGACAGGATTGGGAGAAAAGGAGGACAATTTTGCAAGAATGGTGATTGGAACGGTCTATAAGGATAATAGATATTTTGCACCTTTTTTGCGTTTGCCCACCCATCCTGGGAGAAATCCAGTAAACTGGTTGTTGATGGATGACAATGCAACGCCACATCGACGCCGTGTTGTCAAGGATTTCAAGGATGGCATGGGTATTCGAACTTTACGTTGGTCCAGTAAATCCCCTGACTTGAATCCCATTGAGAATTTATGGGATATACTGAAAACAAGAGTTGGCCGGAGGAATCCCATGAATTTGGAGGAACTGAGAGCTCTTCTAATTGAGGAATGGGACGGAGTTCCAGAATCATTGCTCCACAACTTGGGTGACAGTGAAACCAGAAGAGTTCGGGGTATACTTTTGGCGAATGGCAGCCATACAAGGTATTAACATTGTTTTGAGTGCATCTTCAATCAATATTTTTTGAATGTTTTCTGGTTAATACATACTCCATCTGAACGAGCATGATGTTTTCTATGTCACCTATTTCTGAAATTAACAAAACGATGAAACAGCAAATCCTAAACTATAAAAGACAAGGATAAAGAAACTGTAATCCAAGATTGAAGGGGTTTCCGTTTTTTTTTATTCAGTGTATATGTTGTTGATCTATATTGGTATCTACAGACAAAATAAGCCCTGGGCTATCTATTTATCACCAAAATGCTTGTCTATCTTTTCTATAGTAAAAAGTCTAATTTCTTTTGCAATTTGGAGAGGGGTTCTTATGAGATTCTGCTTTGTTCGCTTGTGAATACATTTGTTTTAATTCGTCATTATTTGAACACAGTCATTTTAGAGGTTTCCACCAAAACCCCATTAGTAACATCCATTAATGAAATGTCGGGTTTGCACTTGCGCAATCTGCAAGTCTTTGGTTCTATGGTCTTTATCAATCATGTCTTATCGAACATAGTTGTATCGAACACTTCTATCAGCCCTGAGATAAACACAGCTGAGCATCAATTAAAGTAAACTATTAGACTTATAGCATTTACAAGGCACTAGCAAATCTAAGAGGGACGTCCCCTGACTTAACAATTTTGCGCACAAAAATTCCGTGACAGCTGTGTTTCGCCTCACTGCTGGTAGGAATGGCCCAGGTTAGCTTAAAATATCTAGAATTGGCACTCTTTCATATTTATGATTATCAGCCGCACGGCATAGTCAGGATAGATAAATACAGAGCAGTCCATTGTGCAGTCCTTGAGATTGCTCAGGCATTCCAGATATTTTATTTTAAGCTACTTTGGGCAATTCCGAGCCCCTGTAGGGAGAGAAATACAGCATCTACTGCTGCCAAAGAAGTTTTGTGCTTAAATACTTAAAGTCTGAGGACATCTTTCTATTCACATCCTTCTATTCTCTCATCATTCTGCGAACTGGCACTCTACAGTCTTTATAATTAGCACATCTGCAAGTGCAATTGTTACCGGGTTATGTTCACAGTATGCATGTTAAATGTAAATCAGGCAGTAATACGAATTGCTATTAATGTATTTATATGATTTCAATGAGGAGATATAATATGACTGAGACATACTAAGCTTGACTGCCCGGACATGTATGATTCGTTTAAATGGTGTACCAGGCCTATGCAAACGTGCCTAATGCTATGGTCTAATGCCATGTGCGGAGCTCCCATAGGGATTTCACATGGCAACTCTATCTATACGTGATCTCAGGAACGAGCACCCGCGCATTGCAATTATCTCGAAAGTGTGAATAGAAACATTGTTCTTACTTCATCAAGCAAGTTTCATTGCAAAGTCACGACAAAAAATCGCACGATTCCTGGTCCTTCAAGAATCGCGCAATTAATTCCGTCGCACGATTAACTGCTCCCGCCACGGGGCAGTTGGAAATGATTTTAAAAAGATCAGTAATACATAGACTTGAAATTCTAACATGATTTACAAATAAAATTGACTAAGCCTAATTTACTTAAATTGCCATCATTCTTCACGATAAAAATTGTAAGCTATTTATGAAAGATCATTTTTGTGATAGAAAACCCAAGTAAAAGCGATGTGTTTATTGACAGTCATCTATATAGACGACTTTCAAGAAACACATCGTTTTTACTTGGGTTTTCTATTACACAAACAATGTGACCTGTCAGGGCTTATTCTCATTAAAGAAGAAAGATCTAGACTCTCCCTACATCAGACATCCGGAAAATAATGGGGTGTGCTGTCTTCAGCTTTAAAATGGCCGCTCACATGTACTCTTTCCCAAGTTGAAGGTTCGTTAAGTAGTGATGTTTAACGACATAGGCATATTACATCTCATAAAAGTCGCCAGAAACCCTGCCGACGTGAAGGGGTTAATTAGAAAACTCTTTTGTTCCAATCAATGGTAGATTACCTAAAAATGCATTTTATATAGCTTCCACACATGAAGCATACTTCGAATACAGTGCTAGCAGTAGTTAAAAATAATCCAAAGCAAACAGGCTGTTCTTGCGTGAAGGAAAAATCGAAGGTTCATATTTATTAAGTTTAATTTAGTGCAATATTTCAATATTTACGTCATGCATCGTCGCCTTGATCAGATGACGCATATATCACGGCAGGGCGAAAAGCTGAAGGAAAATAGGACGTCCTATTTCAAAATATATTCCATCTCAAAGTAGCATCTGTTCATTGAGAGTTCGAAGTCCAGTTAAGTTATTCTGAAATATGAAATATATCTTCAGTGCTAGGCTGACATTCTACAGATATTAAAAGCATGTTTAAGTGTCACCATCAAAGCAATCTTGGAGCTGCTTCACTGTAGTGACCATCGGTGATATTTGTGTGTGCGGAGACTTTAAAATGCTGACGAATGTGATGGGTCTAAAAAGTGGGTTTACCAAAAATCCTCGCATCTTGTTTTTGTGAGATAGTTGCAAGGGAGGCGATCATTAAAACTGAAACAATGGTCACAATTGTAGCAATTCTACTACCGGAGAACATAATGTGGAAAACGAACCATGGAATCCAACATCTGAAGTGTGATGCTAAGCCTTTACACATTCAACTCTGGCTTGCAAAATAGTTCAAGTTATTTAATCCGAAGGTGCTGCGCGTAGGTGTTACACTTCTATTCAGTGCTGCAATCATCTGAAATATTGAACGAATGAATAGGAAAATAGCTTAACTTTTTTCTCATAAAGCAAATTTCATTGAGCAGCCACTTCGCAAAAGAAATTGTCATTCAGGAAGCGCGCGATTGATTCTGTCGCACGATTAATAGAGCTGTCGCTGTGCAAATTGATTTTCCAAGAAGAGTTTGCAGCTGATTTTAGATTGCTACTAACTTGAACTAAAACTGACCGAGGATAGGGCCGAGACCGGTTCCTAATCCGGCAACGAGAATGAAAATGTGAAAGCAAATACCTGCAGTTTTGAATAGCCATGTGAGTCTTTCAGGTAGGGTTCCACGCTATCGATGTAGTATTGAAAGATTTCCACTGAGCTGCCAAGAACTGCCTGAAATTGAAATGAAACAAGTTATGTGAACTGAAGCAATCACATACTGCATCAACTTACAAATCCGCGTACAAAGGCAACGACAATAGACACTGAAAGTCCAACAAGGAGAAGCAAGTCAAATGGACGGGAAATAATGCTGCTCCGAACCTGGAATGAAAATCACAGATAATTGAAGATAAATTCTCGGAATCCGAGAAATTCAATTAAAACTTTCAAGGTGTTTTGTCAAAACGTAAATTGAATTAAGTCGCTCTTTTTTACAGATTATTCAGATAATAAGAGGTAACAAAGAATGAAAAGCGATAAATTAAATTGTTGTGCAGAAGATCAGTAGCTGATAGGACTCGAATCTCTGACCCCAGGTTACCTTGATCTGTCGCTTTTGAGCAACGACAGCTTGCATGTGACTGATGTAAGTTGGTAGGATCTTGCCCTCACCTTGCAATTCAATTGGCAAAAAAATGCGAAGTCGCAGTTTGCACGTGCTTTGTTGAGTCTGAATCTCAAGTGTCATCGGGTCCAACCGCTGATTTGAAAATATATCCTCTCGGAAGAACTTACCTCGACATCGAATTACTAATCTTTGGTGTTCAACCATTAACTGCGAGGAGCAAACGAATCAGCAAGAATATCTGGTGTTTTTTTCGAGGAACTCGAAGTCAGAGAATAAGCTTTATGTGGAACAAGGAGTTGAAATGAAGTTGTTTTGCCGTGTTCGCATCTTTGGCAAAAAAGGGATGACTCTTATGGGAGCAAGAAGGTTAATTTACACTATTTACGAACTTTATAAGCATATATTGGTAAAATGGGTAGAGTAGTCTAATATCTTGTGATTGAAAATGTTACGTGCCAAATAATGTATCAAAAAGATGAGTTTTTAGATTTACTATAAAAGTGCAGTGAATGCCTAACTGGTTGTAGTCCAAGAGGATCACATCGTAGGAAGTCCCTGGTTTGCACATCCGATGAGGCCAGAAGAAGTTTGCGGATCTACAACTTAAAGAAAGACCTCCGTTATCTGCAACTCGACCACAAAACTGCGCAGGATCGTGGGGCGTGGTGAAACGTAATCTAGTGAATCTTGAATCGACAAGACATGCTGCCCAAACTCCGAAATTGAAGAACTGAGGGCGATGTACCGGGTAGCAGATGAATATTTTGTTTAGTAAGATATAGATACCAAATAAGTCATGCAGAAAATAGAAAGAGGTCTAGAATCTTTCAAGTTATCATTACTGATAAGATGTGTACATCTTATGTAGATTAGAAACATCTTAAAAGATCTCTGAGGGAGCAATGCTTTCCCCACCATGATGAGTGATAACTGCAAGCAACTTGGTTGGTGATGTATGAGGCGGAGAGGAGATGCAATCCAAAGGAGTTAAGCAGTCTATCGACTCACTCCACTATCATTACCAATCATTCGATCAAATCATTGCAATTATTGGCTGACAGCAATTAGCAAATTGTAATCATTCGATGACACATATCAAATCAATGATTATTGAGCAGTCCATTGAATTAATAGCAATGCAGTTAATTTTTCATAATCCCTGGTAACAACACGTTCAGCGGTCAACTTCTCTCAATTGTTGTGCTATCATTTGATTCACAAACAGCAGATTGCGCAGCGCAAATAACGATTTGCGGTACTGGAAGCGCAACGCTTAACATGTTCAACTCATGAAAATTAAAAACTAGTGATGACCTCTGGCGGGCGGTAGCTAGGCATACAAAAAAGTGGGTTTTCTGGTGTCTCAGCAGTGCCTGCTAGGCTACAGATAGTGTGGAATGTTTATTCTGCTTCATTACTTGACTCTTCAACATATAAGCTCATCATGAAAGGTCAAACCGTGATATTTCCAGAACAATGTACATCAAATATCAATGCTCTAGCATCATGATGTCATTACAAGTTTAATAGAAAAATGATGAAATTTTGATTGAATGCTTATAAGTAGAGAGATCATTCTTTACATGTTATCAGTTCATACTTACATTTAGATGCTCCAATCACCTCATCTCTAGATCTCACCCGCATAATGTCATCTTAAGATCTAGATCCAATCATGCCTAGATGATGTCCTCATTGGACATTTTTCTTTAGATCTTTTACTTCCTTGGACTTCGTTTTGACGTATTTAGATCTTACTCTAATCAACCTACAATCACATCATCATTGGATCTCATTACAATCTCGTTCTAACCCAAACCTTACCTTATTCCCGTACGTTTCTGTACGGATTATCGCCAATGTCCTATAATCGACTAGAAAGCCCAACTTATTGGAAACCCACGTGCCGGAGACCTATATTGCAGAAATCCTCTGAACGGAAAACACACTAGATGTGAAGTCTGATCCACTGTCTCGTCTTGTTTATCGATCTTGTTAACATATGCAGACAGCTTTTACAAGTAATTGAAATGGGATAAAGTAAATTACATTCAGAAAATCATCTCCAAATTCAACAAATTCTGCAAGTGTAGAAAGCCCGCATTCTAAAGTTGCTAATGTAAGTATTCCGTGACAATACTCGGGACATAGCGATCATTAGACTTAGAATATTATGAAACATTGTGGTATCCAAAACTGCCGAAGCAGAATAACTGCATATATTTTTATATCGTTTGATCAATGAATGAAGAATACCACCAGGATAAAGGTCGGTTTCATATTTAATTTTGGTCTTGTTATTTGATCCTTATTACAATAAATCAAGTCTTTGATGTTTGACTTCAAACATTTCGCATTGATTATGCGATGTTTTGCTTGCTTCAAAAATAATCATTTTGATTAATTACAGCTGCATTTTCATTGATGGATAGGTGAAGTACAAAGAGTGAATGAGCGCTTGCATTGTCTAGCATGACGTCATATCTCCAGAACGGATCAAATCTGTTGACAGGTTATCTGTTGAGAACTCTTTCAGAGGGGACTGGTCTCTTCTACCTTAAACGAAGACCATATTTTGCACACTTCTTAACATGATTGATTGATTGTGGACAAGGCAGTAGACGAGACTACCACCATTCGGGAGTTCTGGGAGGTGGGCTTTCGCTAAATGGGCTGACACCAAAATGATGACAAGCAGATGAAAGCAATGACCGCATTGTAGCGATCCGTGTCCACCTAGCAAGAACTGCATCAGATTTAGAGACGAACCATGTCAGATTCAAACGAGTTAGTATGATTCAACCTTTTAAATATCGTCATGATCTGACCAACAGCAAGTTCAGACCTCATCCGAACATTGCAGACACATGTAATGCGCCCCACACTCAAGCCACATTCAGATCCATCTTTTTATGTATTTGATTTGAAATACACATGAAAATGCTGAACTTCTTGAAGTGATGTTGAAATTGAGCTAATTTTTGCTTACCTTTTCTGACACGATTTTCATTGATCGCGGTTCATTTGTAACTCGTGACAGAACGTACAGTGGTACAATGACGTAGGGGACATTGAGAAGATAACTCAGATGTACTTTGGACGTTCCAATTACATTTCCAGGAAGAAATACAATCAAGGAGTGGAAAATTGAGCCGAACCAATAGACAGCAACGTTTCGAACACGCTCGCTGCAAGAAATGGCAATCAATCAGTTTTACTGCGCGGAGTTTTTGGATCTCAATAAATTCACATTAATCTTCTATCAGTGGTCTAGTTCATTTGGCAAATAATATAGGAAAAATAGACAAAACCGAAGATCGACAGCTTGACCTTAGTCCTCAAGTGAGGAATCGTTCAACAGATAAATTCCGTTGAAGCGTTCACTCTTTAATTGAATGAATTAAACTCATTACATTGATATTTGACAGAAGCAGAGAGATAATTGGGAAGAGCATAACTTTATTCTCAGCAGCAACATGACAACTGAGAATTATTCACATCCGTAAAAGAGAACGATCTATGTCAAACTAGTGAATTCCTAATTCATCACTCTGTATAGAAGGTTGACTTTTACATCGCGTTGTTGTCGCTTAATCTATCGATAAATTGCAGATGAGATACTGTCAATATAATTTTTATGCATAGTACAAATTGAATAATCAGATATTAATATTTGAGATACGCAATTAGCGTATTTATGACATGCTAATGGCGTATTTCAAATTCATCTGGGCATGGCTACAAGCTTAAATATGGAGTTGCGTCGATGTTGAGAGATATAAACGAGGCCTGCTGATGATTCTTGATATTAGATAAAATGGCAGCTATTCAGGTCTCTTCCCATCTTTCAACTGAGGATGCAACTCAATACTTAATTATTATTGTGCTTGTAAAAAGCAGCATTTATAAATTCATCACAGGCGCACTAACTTAGATATGTCAGTGGTGTGCTAAACGCAGCATCAATGAACAGCGTCGAAATTTCACTTAACATGCTAATTGCGTATCTATAAGCTTTCATTATCGCTCCTGAATTCGATAAAGAAATATGTATTGCATGACTTTGACGATCCTCTCTCTAAATAAGCAAATAAAAACTTTAAGCGAGTTACCGGCAGCTAATCAGTAGGTTAGTCACCGATAGGATAACTATCGTGAAATGATTAAGCCGTCAATTTATAAAGTAAATCGATCATATTTCATCGCAATCCCTGGATTAGTTCGATCCCTGATCTCAGGATTGCATTTTTCCCCATAAACTGATAATGTCATCCTTGTATCATCATACTTGAAGTTGCCAACAAGCAAAAAACTAGAAGTATCATTTATCAGCAAAATAAAGATTCTTCAATTGGTTATCAAAATGATGTTGACGATCATATTGAAATGCGATGGATGTATGCTTTGCTTGAATATATGGTAGATACATCTTCGTCAATTATTCATAGTTTCGACAAAATTTTGTTACTTTGTCAAATTCTTAAGCCTGAGTTTCTAGCCACAAATCCCGAGATTGATATACCTAGTCACATCGGATGAGACGGATAATGCCGAACCATTGGCAACCCTGGCAAGGATACTTTATACTGATATTTGCTCCTGAGTAAAAACTGTATTTCCTAGACTGTAGTTTCAATAAGACCAGTGAAAACTTCGGTTAGCTACACTCATAAATTCAAAGTTCAAATTACCTGTCACGTTTGCAGATGAAGAAAAGGAGAACTCCATAGATAGTGTAATGACCAAAGAAGTCCCAATAGCAAATCATGATGCCATGAGCTGTTCCTAGGTACGGCTCACCGTCACTGAGATAGAAGTCAGTCCAACCAGAGATGCGACCATCACCCTCTAGCGCGATCAGAAGATCCACACAGGAAGAAAACGTGCAGATCATCAAAACTGAAAACGTAAGCCAAGAAGAATTGTCTAAAATCATTCCAATGAATAAAATAATTATAATGAGCGACATAATATGCACAGAAATGTCGGTAGATCTTCGAGCTCGCTGGTTTCTCATATGCGTATATGTATCAATACTCATTGGTTAAATCCATTTTAATTGGTGAGTTACAGAGAGAGGTCCTCTCGAGAAGTATTACTTTGGTCTATTTCTAGCTGCTATTATTGTGCCTGACAAAAATTGAAAATAATTTTATGATTTTTATGATTTATATTCGACAGTAAAAATATTTTCTGATCTCATTTCTTTTCATCCCAAATCATCTAAGTGAGATTTATATTAGATCACTTAGTTTTGACCAGATGACCACTCCTTAACCCGAGCACAAGCCTCATTCAGGATAAAATATTTTTGACTCATCAAAGCAACATTTCAGTGCCGGTATTGAAAAGAACATCAGACTCCTACAACCATGTCAGTCGTGTGAATTGTTGGACTTCGCATTGTCGATAATGGTAAAATCCTTTTTCCATTCGCCTCAAAAATCATTTAGGGGATAAGGATTTGAATACCAGTTTATTGCTGACTGGCTCACTAAACCTGAAACACAGTTATGCGTTAACTATCGTGTGACAAGTATTACTCCTGGTTTGTGATCATTGCGTATCTTTGTAACTTCGCTACCTGTGAATAAAACCTATTGTTTGTTATTTGTTGTTTTTGACGGCTCACACAGGAGTGACATAACTGGATGGAAAAGTCAATAATATTCGATAATAGATAATTTTATTCGCTATTTCGAATAAAAAATCTTTATTTTTGGAAACTTTAGTTGAAGCTATTGTCCAACAGCAGCTGACGGTTCATCTTATTCGCAAGGGGAGAGATCCAGACGGTGATTGAATGCGCGACTTTATGTAGAGCGTCCATTGTCAGAGCCGAGGATTAACAGAGGTGGAGACAAGGACTGTGTTTGATTGTTTGAGTCAGAAAGAGTATCAAAACGCATCAGTATTCAGGTATGTCACAGGCAGCAGGAGAAAATGCCATTCAACTAACTCTAAACTTCTTTGAAAAGTGAGGGTCTTTCAATGTTCAATTGTTGGAGGTACCCCTTGCCTCGTGGAATTGACGATTGTGATGGTCGTGACCATCCGAAAACGCTCGTCTGTATAGAGATTGTTTTTTTACTATTACGCCTACCAGCAAGGTTTATGGGGTCTCTCCAACAGTAAAACGTCAACGGCGGATGACGGAGCCATTTTGGAAGGTGCTCTGCTATTCGAGCGCTCATGCTCTGACCGCTCTGCCGACATACCGCATTCCACACGGGCAGTCAAATCCTTTTCCTGTTTTATGACTAGGCGTTTGGCACCCGTTGCCCTCAAGGATGTCGTCCCACCTGCCGATTCTCATGCATTATGCTATTCGTTTTACTGTCTGTGTGGAATACGGTTTGTCGGCAGAACGGCTAGACACTTGGGACCTCGAATAACTGAGCACCTTCCAAAATGGCTCCGTAAAGGAAAAGAGAAACGCTCGAGATCTACGAATGTTCCGTCAACCACAGTTGCCAGACACTTGATCACTTGCGACAAACGATCTCAAGCTTTGTGTGACGAGACTTTCAAATTTTTAAATTTAAAACGTACTCAGTTTAAATTTTCACTGCCAATTTTAGTAAGTGTTTGTATGAAACTCTTGAGGCCACCTTAGTGTGTAAAGACAGTTTCTTTTCAATTTGAGAATTTTGTGACTTTCTCTTACTAACTTGTTACTCTTTTTCTCCTGATTTCTGCTAATTGCGATGTATGTATTTATTTTTACTTCTATCCTTTGATCCGTCTCGGTTGGTTCTGCTTCATTTTGATTGGTCAAGTGTTTCATTTGTGATGTTATCCGCCATTGCCAATATCTCTGTGCCTTCGTGAGTCAAGTCATGTTCACATTCTGTCCAAATGTCCGATGCAATTTCATTCCGCATGTAAATTTAGCAAGAGAAGCGGCGTGACCATGAAAAATGAAATTTGTTTCATAACAATATTGTACAGATGGGCACAAACTAAATGGAAAATCACTTCATCAATTTTGGCATTGAGAGAAAAGATGAATGCGATTGATTCTGATAAATGTTTTGAATACTTAATACCCAGTGTGCGCCCATGGACATAACCAAATATAGCACCTACTATTTTGAGGCACGCGCGGTTTTGCAACGCCCTATATCTGTTCTAACGCATCACCATTATCAATCCTTGAATGCTGGTTCAGCTTTATTCTAAACGGCTTTGGTTCTTTTGAGTATGATTTCCGTTCACGGCATCTAAGAAGTGTGCATTTTCAGTATAACCTGAGTACTTTTTTTCAGGAGGAAAACAATTAGACACAGTGAATGTTTTGAAAATGTAATGTTTTGCAATGAAAAAAAAACAGTCATATAGCTGTCGCAGCTGAATTCGCTGATTATTCTTGCATTAATAAGGAATATCAAAATTTAACCAACCATTAAACTTACTACAGTAGACAGGTTCGAAAGGCTGTCGTTTATCCCTGATAAGAAATACCGGGACTAATATTGCTAGCAGGCAGGACACTCCCACGCCCAAGATTGCTGGAGGAGACAGCTGATCACGATAAACGGAGCATATTCGACAAGCGATGACACCGATCCATCCGCCAAGAAAGACAATCCAAGCTAATCCTTTATCCGCGACTATTCCAGCCTGTAGAGAAGCAACAATTTGCATTAACCGATCGCAGACGAGCAATTGAAGTCAAAAAATACAAGTCAAAGTGCGTCGACATGGAAACAAGAATTTCAAAGCTGAGCAGTTGTATTTTTACACAGCAATGAGCTCTACACTCCAAAATTATGTTGGTGTGTGAAACAGAAATGTGCCTGAAAAAAGACAGACGGCCTATTTCAAAAGTAAAGTGTAAAATTTATAGCCTACAAGTCTGTTATTTCAATTAACGTTATTGATCATCATAATTATAATGACAACTTCTTTTTTTAATCAAAGTTAATCAAAGATTGAGAGCTTGAGGGAAGAGGATAAGCCTATACATCAAAGGTGTCCCTCAGTAGGATTAAAGGGAAAGACGCACAAAATGTAAGAAATGTGGAGATGATAAAGGAATATAACTAAATATCTAATCCATTCTGCAACATGAAAGCAAAAAAATTGTAACTCATAACTGTTTAACTGCGTACAAAAACACTGAAAATTAATTCAATGTGGTCTATTATATCATTATGATTATTGCAGAGGTAACTGCCACTCCTCAGTATAATTGACACAGTGTTCATCAAGTAAGAGCTTGATAATTCTTACACTTCCTACAACCATCCTGAATAATACTTCAATAGCCCTAATTGAGAACCGAGGAAAACATCTAAAATTTCACGACTTTGATAAAAGTAAAATTTTTGCAATTTTTGGCTTCATTCTTTCTTTTTTAAATAAAATTTCGATGCCGATCACGAATATGATAATGATCACAATAAATGAGCTGAGTTAATCACTGGCGGCTTCCGCACGGAGGATTTTGTGAAACAAATTGGCTGAGTGGCGTTTTAGATTGACTCAAATATAGCGGCATGGTGTGTAAATTGAAGCATCCTCTTCTCCTTCTCTGTTAAATCAGTTAAATTAATGACCGAAATGCAATTGCTCCCCTTTTAAAGATGATCTAGTTCACGGTTTGAATGACATACTACATTCCTATTTGCTGCACATCGGCGAAGTTGGAATTGCGCCGATGGAAGGTGAATGAACGCAATACTACAACATGCTTTGATAAGGGGTTCAAACAAGAGTGCTGCTCTGCATGTACTTCAGTATTGTTAGTTGACAATCGACACCGGACTATTCACGTTCTAATACTGGGGGAGCGGTCTTTTTAGAATCAGAACACACAGACGTTTAGCCGTTCCTGAAGGCACATGTGCTTCCAGGGATTCAATATTTCCTTAGGCTACATAGATTAGACACAAAGTGGACTCATTTTTCGTTCAAATTTGCTGCGCTGTAGCTAGTCTGTCCACTAGAATTTTCCGCTGATTCCAATGTCTTCTGAAGGAAGAGGTTCTCCATTATCTTTTTATAGATGGATCAAATTATATCGAGGAAAAATGATTGTCTTTTTTTTAGCATTGATAAATCTAATTTGACAAAAATGTTATGATAATAGCCTCAGTTATTCGTCTAATATACATTGCTCACAAGAAGTGGATTGTCAATAACGGAATTGCATTTGTAATTCGATAAAGTTAGGGATTTCAGGTGCCGTAAATGCAATACCCATTACTATCTGCAAACAGCTTAAAATCAAAGTGTCTGTTGATCCATGAAAAAGGTCTCTTTGAATATTATCAGTTACTATCATCCTTATGCACAATGACGTCAAAGAGATGTAGATTTTCGCTGCCACTTTCATAAGTAAATTTTATCTTGCCGTCTAAATTATTTAAAATAATTAGAAAATCTTCTACATTACCCTATGAACTTCGCCAAATTATAAAACAGCCAACGAGGTATCCTAGTCATGAATTGCAAACTAAGTCGCTTAAACATTTCCTTAGTGAATGTATGCCTTTTTTCTTCCAAATATCCAACAGACAAATTAGCATAACTTGGAGCAAATTTGGCTCCCATTGCAGTGCCTGAAATCTGTAAGTAAAATTAGGATTTTAAGGTAAAATATCTATTTCTCAGGATTATTTGAACAGATTCCATTATGAATTCGGTTGTAAATTTTTCGTCAATTGTGTTTTTGGACAACCAATGTTCGATTGCTGATCAATCTCAGGTATGATTAATGCTAGTGGTCAGGAATATGATGTTAAAGGAAACAGTGAATCATTCGAGATAGGCCTACCTTTAGGTAAGCAAGAGATAATATCAAAAGTGTATTTGCTTTTTAAAGTCCTACCGACAGGCTTCCTAATCTCGTCCAGAAAATAACAGATGACTTGTATGACCGTTCACACTAGATATGAGTGATAGAATTTTGATATATCTGGGATATTCTGTTCTAAAGCATCCAAGGTCATTGTTTTAAGATACTGTCAATTTGTGCACTTCGGGTAGGACGTAAAAACATGTGGTTGAACTCCCACAAAAATAAAAATTCTTTCTTTGTCAAACACCTCCTTAATTTAACGCTAAATGTTTTATTTGGTTTAATGTGTTCAGGATATCATATTTCTGAATCATTTTATACGTGCGTGCTTTCATCTCATAAATGTTCTTTGTGAACACTTTCTTAATATTGATTGTAATTCTGTATAATAAACGAGCCTATCTTATCAGCATTCGTAATGAAGAACTCTTCCAAGCCTGAAGAGCTTTCGATGAATAACACGGACACAACAATCTGAAGAAAAATGTGTGCAAACGTAATTGTGAAACCAGCAATCGGTCGGTCAACCTTTGATATTGCTCATTCAGGATCGGTTGACGCTCTTTTATCAGACGAGCTTCATCAATTACCAATTCCCTATGGATGTCGCACTAGACAGTCTTTGCTTCTGTCTCAATGAGATTATGGCCTGGTTTGATGCTTTTTGAACAAGCAAGTGTGATTTGATTGATTCATTTGACACATGTTGCCTGCATCTGTGTGTGTCTTTGTCGTGAGCAAATGCCAATAGGCCCTATTTGCAGACCCTAGCATCGATCAATCGTCCAAGGGACAATGTTGTTGAAATTTGGTGTACAATGCAAAGAGTAACTACCTTGATTTGATTTATGTTTTGCAGTTTGTGCTTAAACTGCATCTTTTTATAGCATGTTATGGTCTTGACTTTGTTTCTTCTCTCAACCGTACGACTAACGTTTGTCGCTATTTTATTCAATCACTGATTTTCGGGAATTGAACTAAATTCTTCGTCAATTGTAACAAAAATTTCAATTCAACTTCATGATTGGTCGTTTCTCATTTACCCCTTCTTTCTAGAAATGTCCCTGCCATCTTTCCATCCTTGCTAGTACCCGAGTATTTGTATAATTCTAATTATTGCCTGTTGAACGGTAGGCCAACAGGAGCAAAGACTTAGGGTTCTGTGAATGTGAAAGAATTACAAAGAGCTTGTACGCTTGCAGTCCAAAACTACCATGGTTCAGACACTAGCTTGGATTGTCGCTTTCCTGTATTCTGACGTTGCTGCTTTAGAACCACTTCTCGTGAAATCAAGAAAATTCAATTGATCATCAGCATCGTTATCATAGATGAATTTCTGACAGGAGTGTCCCTCCAAAATTTTGTTCAATTTGCTCAATGTCTGAATTTTTATTGTTAATCAAGAAATAATTAAAGATAATAAAACCAAATCCAAGTTATCCAAATAATCGATAATAGTAATTGATCTCTTGCACGCTAATATATATGTGCCTGGTGGGGCCCAACAAGGCTGCAGGAAAAGTGTATTTATGATGCTCATTTTAAAGATGAAATAAGCAACATTTTCGTGCGATAGTTGGGATCCCAGGAATTGATGAGCATGATTGAAACCTGTTGAGTGGCATTAACAGCGATTGTTCAGCACCAACAGGTGATATGGTGACCATCACAACATTGCAGTAATTTCATGGCTTGGGATGATCGGAGTCATGGAGAGATTGCTTGATGTTTGATAAATAGCACTTTTTACAAGTGGAAAGTTGCATAGCCGCGGGTAGACAGTCCCCGGCTCAGCTAGAATTTTACATGGTAGAAGCAGTCTCAGACGTAGGATGCGCTCGACATCATCCCGTCGATAAGAACACTGCAAAACTGATAAATCTAAGTTCGGATGTTCATTGTGACTATTAATTGATTAACAGTAGCAGTGACAGACAAGCACAGACAGCAACCATCAACACATGGTAACAAAATTAATAACGTCCCATCTGTTTTTGAAAAATAATTTTGCTGTAGAGTCTATGTCAAATTGCTGAGACAGACAAACAAAATCAATTGGGGGGAAGCTCGCTTTCAATCAGTTGTTCCAAGCCATTCACAAAGAGTTAGTTCACAGCACTTGCTCTATTGCCATTCACTATCCCAGCAATTTTTATCTACTTTTCACTGAATTAATGGTTGGAATTTTCAGTGATTACAGACAAGTGACTCCTTCTTTCAAGAGATGAAGATCAAGATCAGCAGATGGCGATTATGAAAGACAATGTATTGTTCATTGTCCATCATCTTTGATGAAGGACAAATTATTGATACCACGAAGCCATAAATGCACCACAACTTGACATTATTATGCGTATCTGATAATGCTTCTTCTACGTGTGACATGCATGTTTATATTTCAGTTGGAAGATAACTCTGAAAGTGACTTGAAAATGACATCAGTAAGGCACGACATAAAAGTAAAGGAATCCAAACAATGTACACCAATTAGGCATAGTGTTTTAGTACAATAAAAATGAAAACTGTACATTGTCACATTTACTTGAAGAAGCAATCAGCCAGCTGACTGATCTTGGTAGACATCCGAAAATGACCAATGTCAAAGGCACTGTGAAAAAGGGCATTAATATTGGAATCAAAGCTTTTTTCAATTATGAAACCGAGAAAATTGTACAAATAAATAGCTTGAGGATTGGTATAATAAATCGGTTTATTCAGCTGTGCATAATTGCTTACATTATTGGGTGAGTTTTTGCAAATGTTTCAGAAGAAATGTATATTGTGTATTTCAATGATTCTAGAAGAACGCTGCTCCAAATTTATGTTGCATGCAGGCAACTTCTGCACATGCTGTTGACTGAGTGGTGGCTATAGAGCCGATATAAATCCTTTACTCTAACATGCGCACTCCGTTTGTTACCTGTATCATGTTTTTTGCGTCTTGTTTTGACAGAATTTCAACTATATTATGACAAAAAATTGCATTCTCACTAACACTTAAGTCGACATCCTGCTTTACTGAATAGGCCTACGTATCACATCTTAAGTGTGCTATGAATACATACTCTGTCAATTTAGTCAAAAAACTCATAATGACTCATTAATTCCTGCTCGAAAGTAAAAGCCCTCAACGGAATACTCATCGAACTCAAGGATTCTGATCCCGGGACGACAATCGAAGGCTATGAAGAGTGAACTCACAATCATGAAGATTTATGAACTGTGTATGAACATGTAATTTTTCTTCATTGTAGCTTTTTCGTCTTCTCTTGTGAAGTTCATCGATATATATATATATATATATATTGGCCTCTATATGTTTATTTAAAATGCTCAAAAGTAGTTCCAGGCTCCCACGCCGCATCCGCTACTATCCAACCTTGTGAGAAGAGGCTTTTGCTTTTTGTGGAAGACCGGTTTCAAGATCTATTCTCTTTCTCAATTCCACATACACTTTGCGGTACAGGACACAATCTATATGCCATTGTCTATTTCAACTTCGATGCCTTCACTTAAGATATACTGCGCCTAAATAACCGAAAGGAAAATCATGCACGAAGTTTGCCGAAAAACTGCCACACCTGTGGTCAAGTCCGTCCGCATGCCAATCACTTGAGGCGGAGATTGTGTGAAACCAACTTCCGCGTTCGATAGTGTGGTCACTGAATGAATGGGACATCAAGTAGCTGTGAAATCTGATTAAGGGCAATATGGTTGGGTCTCCTCACCTCAATACGGGGCTCCAATCAGAACTCCTGGAGATGATGATGAACAACGACCCTCAGACAGACATTGACTCGTGGCCTTATGTGCAGCCATGAAGTCGATTTTCAAAGAGTACTGCGATTCACATAAATTATTTCTGCTGGTGCAAGTCATGAACTTCAGTGAGATCACCTCGCTTTGCGAAGTACAGACGGCAATGCACATTTTGCTTAACCGTTCAAAAAGCACTTGCGATCAGTCTGGGGACCGAGCCGGAATTTTCTCCACCGTTCCGAGTGTGATCTTTCATTTTCTACCAGCTCATGATTTTCAATTTCAAGGCCGTGCGCTCGGCTTGTTCTATTTAGTGTTAGTAAACCAATTAAATACATGCAAAGTTGTAAATTGTGCTTGAACTATCAATCATCATATTCAATGATTCTCCCGAGATGTTTTCCTGTTTAAAATTGAGGCATGTGACTAGACTATTCACATACTGGTAGGCCTATAAATGGTGTGCATGCAAGTGCAGTTTCTGATGAATTTTGTAAGCATATGTACAGAGAAGAAAGTTACGATAGAATGAAAGAAGAAATTTGGAAGAAGTGGAGAGACTTGCCCTGGTACTGCAACAGGAGCAGAAAGAAAGGTGTCTCAAGATAAATATTGAAGATCGATTTGGTGTGACATAGGTTATTGACAATTGAAGTGAAGGCTTCAGTGGACCTATGTGTTTCCAACCCCCGCTAATTTGGCACGTTGGGGAGCCCACGTCAGTGTCACTTCTGAGGCATGTGTGCCAATCTTCTTCAAATCCTCTCTGGCTGTCATGCGGCACTTGAGACAGGATGGCACACGCACCGGCACGGTTTGGTCCTGCAAGCGATTGTGTAAGCAGTCTCGGATGCAGTGATACCCTCCAGCTATGTAGCAGGGATTGACTTTGTGCCGAGTGGTCAAACAAAGACACAAAAATCTTCGCGTGTGTCTCGATCTGTTCCGCGGAAGTGGGAAGTTTGAGTGGATAGACAGCTGACTATGAATTGTCCTTATCTGATCAACGGCCTGATCTAGTGTCGATCAACGCGGTTGGGATGAGACTGATTATGGGCGAACTAACCGTTCTATGGTAAGAGAACGTTGAGGACGCCCATAAGAGGAAAGCTGGCAAATGTGAAGAACTTGCCGAAGGGATTCGGAGGCAAGGGTGGAAGCGTCAGCTCCACGGTTTCGTTGCTCCATCGGTGACGAAATTTCTTGAGAAAGTCGGTGTTAAAAGCGTAAAGATCAGCATCAATACGTTGAGTGCAAAGGCGGAAGAAGTTAGCAGGTTTGTGTTAAGAACCAACGAGCTGTATTTTGAGAGATACTGAACTGAATGGGTCGAAATCTCGGTGATGGATGCGCTCAGCTGATGACTCAGGTCTTCTTGGGTGCAGCAGTTGCTTTTTCACATAACTGTAAATTGCGATTGAATTGTCAGTCATAATATCTCAAGATGTTTTCCTGCTTAAAATTGAAGCATGTGAGTAGGCTATTCATAGACGGGTATCATTATAGAGTATGCATGCAAGTACAATGTCTGATGAATATTGGAAGTATATGCATTCTTTTCGTGCTCATAATTCGGAATTTGCAGACGCATGTTTGCTTTTTTCAAACCACTATTGTGACTTGCGCTCTCATAGGAAATATCTATGTTATCAATAACTTGTAGGCCAATGCAATGCTGAGAAAATGCTTCCGTCATTGTAGACATACTACTTGCAAACTGAACTTAAACTCGACTGTGAACCAACGCAGTATTAAAGAAGTGTGAAGTTTTGAAGGATCTAATTTCACAAAATTATCTTAAAATCGGATGCTTGGGCCCGGTTCGGCCCGGTGTTTTGAGTCGAGCCCGGTTCCCACTCTGCTAGCGGCAGGCTGTCATTAAAAACGCAGAGATGAAATCAGCCCAAGCTTGACTTGTGCTTACTAGGAATTCCACGTTCCTGGAGAAGAGTTAGAAGCACGTATCCCTGACAAGAATTTGTTTCATCAGGTTGTCTGACGACCTTTTTGAACAAGGAGGAAAAATCGTTATGCTGTTCAGTGTAGCGCGTGTGTCCCCAGATTTGTGAAAGGATCATATGCGTGTTGGTCTCAATTGAGTCTGGCTTGAATGTTGCTTATCTTCCAAAGAAGTCGGCACTCACACAGATGAATGACGACATCATTTAGACCCACTAGACCAGAGTTTCGTTCGTTGTTGGAATCCACCCGACAAATCGCTTCATCAAGAAAGAACGGCCATACACCACATGATTAGTCGATTTGTGCTATTCGAATAGCTTAATCGAAATTTCCTCTTTTTGCTTTCGATTTGTAACGTCGCACACATGCTCTAACTTCACGTCTTTTGCACAAATCGAAATCCTTGCGTTTGTTATTTTGCACACTGTATGTATAACATGCGAAATAAGATGCACCAGTTAAATCAACGGGATAAGGCGAGAAGCATGAATAGAGCTTTCAACCAACGATGGCTTCATTTATTCAAGTTTTGTGCATGAAACGTCAACCGAACGAAAATGCATAAGTAGTGAACTCTATGTGGTTGAAATAGCATTTCCCTTTATTTCTCTTCTTTTGTCTCTATTTTTCCATCTTTTTATATTTCTATCAGTGCAGTGAAAGCGCTGGGAAACCTGCTTAATGCAGTGTTGGTCGTCATCTATTTTAAGTAGTGTGTTCAAAATGCTCCTTTTCAAGGATTGAAATAAACATAGCGCATAACCGCTGATATTGATTGCTGTGTGTTCTTTATTTAGTCGCTCTTTGGAGTTGGAGAGTCGTGTCATCTGCATTCATCACCGGTTTGTCTAAAAAACTAAAAGTAATTTCTCAAAAATCATGAAATTGATTCTCAGATTGCTCATAAAGCAGAAAACGAGTTAGTTCCAAAAATTACCCTTGATGAACTCCACATTGACAAGCTTGGTGGAAGACTCCTGGCCATCTAAGACGACAGATATTTGTCGGTCACCGAAGAAAGAAGGAAGCAGTTTATGGAGTTGATCAACATGAGAGTTTATGCAAAATCGCTTAAGGTTGTTCCGTACGGTTCACTTCCAAAGAATGCCCAACTGCAAGTGGTCGAGGAGAGTAATCGATCTTGAGGTATCGGGTCTGAACATCAAAGACGGTCTAATGAAGAAGTGTATGCAACTCAATATCAGGAAAGATATAGAGCTCCTACATTTCAACCCTCGACTTCCGCAAGAACGAACGGTGTGGAGGAGGCGCACACTTACGAACGAGAATCGCCGTGCCCCCAAACCTGGGGCCCAAGCCGACAATAAACGAGGAGTAGGAGTCAGTAAGCATGAGATCCAAGCTTCTTAAAAATCCCTGATTCCAGAATTCATCGAATGCCTCCGGAAAATCTGGGGAAGTTGATCTCGTCTCATTTTGTCTGTCAAGAACACGACTCACATGTTCAGTGAAATACCAAAGTAGATCTGTTGTCGATCGAGAGTGCCTGAGCAGTCCGATACTGAGTATTTTCTGTTTCTTTTCATGTCATGTGTAAAATAGGCATTCATTTGCATATTTGTCTTATCAGAAAGCGTTATAATTTTTCTATAAAGGAAATCAATGATTGATCAAATCACGGGCATAATGCTTTTTCTGTGTCTGACGTAAGTAGGTTTACTCAATTATTTGTGGATAAAACTAAAAATAAATTCTCAAAAGTTATGATATTGATTCTCAGATCGCTCATGCTTCAGTCTGATCTAATTGATCTCTGATTTATTGAAATTGAATCACTGACTCCGCAGATAAACAAATTGAATTGCAGATTGAAATAAAAATAATCATTTGACTTTCGACCCATGTTTGACCTTAAATTTCAAAACAGGAAGCTTTACTAATTTGTCTTAATGAGAATTTTCATTTTATGTCTGATTTATCGGGAGATGGCATTTAGCGGTTGAAGTATTGAAATCATAGTGGAAATTGTTTTCTTTATTTCCTTTCTGTTCGTTGTAAGGTAGAGAAGACGCATAAGAAAGCCCGAGTAACATCAGCTATTCTAGGATGATAGCATAGACAGTGATAGGTCGCAACTCATTTGATGCTCAAACTTATACATGTATGGTGATGGCATTGCTGTATGATAATGTTCAAAATATACTTATTGTCATGGTCGTCAGGTCTCTTACTTTCTGAATTGAAAGAACCTGAATATCTAATGTGATTACAGACATTTTGCTAGAATGAAAAAAACTTCGTAGAGGCTATATCAGGGGTGCGCAACCTGCGGCCGTAGCAGAGGCAACGTGCGGCCGTGACAATGAGAAGCAAATGAAAAAGAATAGTGTACATGTATATTGCAAATGCTTCTGGAGTTCAAGTCAATCGAAAAACAATCGGAACTATAGTAGCATACTAGTCACCCTGTAACTGTCGAACACCTTTATGTCCAATTGTCCATGCTGCTTGGAATAATGCGCGCCCGCCGGCGCAATGAAGGCGTTCAAGCAGTTCGATAACTCATGAACAGAATATTTTAGGGAAGCTACATTCATGTGCATTCATGGCTAGAGTCATCAGCTAAAAGAAACAAAAGGGACAATTGTAGTTTGCTCGAATTGTTCGCGCGCGTGAGCTTCAAGTCCATGGCCTGAATAAGGATGCCTGCTAGATCACCGGCCCAGTGATGAATGAATGAATGAACTTTGTATAGCTCGTGACTCCTTTATGAATTATTACAATAGCTTATTAAAGTGTTTTCTCCTTCGGTTGCCCTTACATGCTTTCAACTTTTCTAGTGCTGATAACACCTTAAGCTTAAAATCTTTTCGGATCAAAAATGACCGTCGATCGTATATGGGTTAACTTGCCAACTTATTCTTTATGAAGCAGGCCTTTATGCCATTTTCACTGCGTCATTCATCAGGGAAAGCTAATTTGAGTGGTAGAATTTAAATAGGATTGGCTATTGACTTAGTTGTTTCCACACATATTAAGTGCGGCCGTGATTATTTCGGCCTTCGAAATAGCGGCCGAAAAATGTAAAAGGGTGCGCAACCCTGGGCTATATTATAGTAAAAAAAGTTGTTGATGTGATGTATCATTTATTCAATAGCTTTCGGTCTAGCATTAGCATAAAACAGAAAATCAATTCGGTATGCATGGGCTATAAAAAATATGTATGCGCATTATTAGTAATCTACCTATCAATTTTCAGTACTGATGCACCAATGGATAGTCATAGACGTATATATGTTTTTCAATATTTTTCAAAAAAAAATTGAACTAACATTGTTTCAATCATACATTTTGACATTAAATTTCTCTTCGTAGAAATAAATTGCAACCTGCCGGTTTTTGCAAGTGCTATATTTGGTAATGAATAAGTTTTCTATGATAATCAATTAATTTTTATTTTCTACGAGAAACTCATATGACCGGAACTTTGCTGAAGAAGGCATTTAAACAAAACACTTGACAATCTGTATCTGAGGCATATTTTGACATTGACTGTAAACAAATCTTAAGGGTCTCATCATTTCTGGAAATGAATCAAATTTGATTTTGGACATTTTGTTTTAAAATGACAGAGTTAAAAGCAATGTGCAAACTTCATGGACTCCTTGCATATTTGCAGTTGTAAACAGATATTATCATGAAACTACACAAACTAATTACAGTAAGCAGTACATCCAAAACCACATTGTTCAGCGAATTTAGTCGTTTTTATTTCAACTTGAATCTCAAAGTATCTTGAAACAATTTGGCATAACAGAATTGATTATTAACAACCATCTAAGTTGGTAATAGGTTATATTGAATACCGATTGACGATATTTGTGAGTACATGGAATTTTGATATCAACCTGGAAACTTAAAATTTTGTGAGCACTACTTCATTTTGTATGATGTTTTGTGCCAGGCATATTGTACGCGCATTATCATTCCAACATTGCATGAAATGCACTACCATTGAATTTTCACTCAACAACAGAATAATTGTCATTGACGCAATGCTTGAGTTTATGGGTCATTCAATGTGCTTAAACTGTTATCGGCTTCTGGGCAAAGTCCCTCTTAGTTTTCAATAGTTCAAAATTACTCAAGAATCAAAAGCTTATAGCATGATCTTCATTTAAAATCAATGGTTTGATATTTACTTGTCAGCTGATTAATTGATCCGTCTCTTGATTTGATGCTACCTGTCTATGAGTTATATATCTTATCTGCATGACTTGGAATGTGTCATATAGTTTATAGAAAATGCATGTTTTAATCAATTAACATCATTAAATCGTCAGCTCAGTTATCAATTATTATCAATTTGAATAGTAATCCTTAGTAAGAATTCAAAGAGTGACATACTGTATGAAATATATTTGAAAATGATTTGTAAATTCTTCGGTTTTGATCTACTGTTAAATTACATACTATCGCCATAATCTTCAGCTTTGTGAAAGATGACTAATAGGAGTCATGACTAACCTGACCTCCAAACATGTGTATTCTCGCGAAGATTTGCTACGACTGAGACCTTTCGCCCCACACAAACTGGCGAGGCGTACAAGGCGTTTCCTATGGTTCAATCGCCTCCTCATGCCAACTCCATCTGTTCCTTCATCCACCGATTTCCCCAATAATACGTCATTTCAGCAGCCGCATCATACCTTGGTCTCTCCCCCCTGCGAACAACAGTATGCTATTTCAGATGTCAACTCTGTCTGTAACAGGAATTCCCACTGCAAGGGAAATCTGAACTCTCCTGTAAATAGCAACTCTTATCAGTCTTCCAGTTGTCCTGACCTTTTCTCTCCAGTTTCTGAAATTCAGCATCCCATCCCAGTTCGTATTACTGACAGACATTATACTCCTACAAGAAAAGTTGATCGTCATCGAATTATGGTCAATTTAACTGATAAACGACAAATCCCTCAACGTAATCATGACGAAAACAAGGTAAAAAGGAAGAATCCTCTGGCTATTCGAACGATATTACTTACTAATCTACGGTCAATTTCTAACAAGATAGATGAAGTTGCGATGTTGATGCATACAAATAAACCAGAGTTCACTGTTCTAACTGAAACATGGCTAGACGATTCTACCCCAGATGGTTCTATATCGATTCCTGGATACAGCGTTGTAAGGCAAGATCGTAATGCAAGAGGTGGCGGCCTGCTATGCTACGTCAAGAACATATTATCTTTCGTTACAGTGGATATCAGTAACACTAACATCGTACCGTGTGCCTCGGAAATTCTTGCCGTTATTATCAAAGACACTAAAACGCTTATTATAAGCGTATATCATCCTTATTGGAATCATGCAAAAAATGATTCTGATTGTATTACATCGTTGACAAGTATAATCGATCATGTTTTTACAAATATATGTGACCCGAGGAATTTTCAGACAGTAATATGTGGTGACTTTAATGGTTTAAGATCACAATTTGACAATATTGAAAGGCTGACTGGTTTGCATCCTGTAGTTTCAGATCCGACACGTGGTAATAATATTCTCGATCAGATTTTCACTGACATTCCTCACTCCACTGATCCTGATATCCTTCCTCCAATTGGTAGATCAGATCATTGTGTGGTTCTTTGGAGAATATCAACAACGACTTCCTTGACGACATGTGTGAAGAAACGTGTGAGAGTGTATTCAATGGGCAACAAAGTGCGGTTTCACAACATGATGAACAGCTATGACTGGTTTTCTTTTGTTAACTCCTTCTCTTGTGTTGACGAAGCTGCTTTGTTCTTTCAAGAGTCCATCAAGTGCATATATGATGCGTGTTTTCCACTCCGAACGATCAAACTTCGATCAAGTGACCCACCTTGGGTAACAGACAGCCTAAAGGTGCTCATTAACGATCGCGATATAGCGTATACTCAGAAAAAGTGGTCTAAATATCATCGTCTGAGAGAGGATGTGATACAGCAAATTCGTTATTTGAAATCTCAACAGATCGCCAAAGCTGTCAACTCTGGTAATGTTAGGAATTTGTGGAGTGTAGTGAAGGAAATGGGTCGTCATTCGTCTGTCGTGTCGTCATCATCTACTAATATATCTCCGGATGACTTCAGTGCGTATTTTTGCTCCCTATTCCAAGAGCAACGACTATCTCCATCTGAAATTCAAATGAGTGATTTGCGTGACACCACTATTCCCACCATAACTGCACTGGATATTGAGCCTCTCTTGCGAGGCCTCAAGAGAAAAAGTGCCGGTCCGGATGAACTGCCGTCGTTCGTCTTTCGTGAGTACTTTGACGTACTAGCCCCTGCAATTGCAAAACTGTTCAACATGAGTATTGAGTCTGGTTGTGTTCCTTTGTGCTTCGAAAGGGCGAACGTTGTACCAGTTCCTAAATGTACCAGACCTCGTGTTGTATCTGATTACCGACAAATTTCACTACTACCAATACTTTCCAAGGTTTTGGAAAAAGTTGTTTTACATTTTCTGATACTTCCATCGATCAAGAACAAAATTAACGGTTCACAATTTGCTTTCATACCGGTATCTCTTCAGGAACTGTTTCAGCCTTAACACTGATGAGTAACCGTATTCTTCAATTCTTGGATACCAGCTCTGGAGCTGTGCGAATCCTTGCCTTGGATTTTGCCAAAGCATTCGACAAATGTATGCATAACGTTATTCTATCGGCTGCAACTAATTTCGGATTGCCTTACATTGTCTTAAAGTGGATCTCAAGTTTTCTGAACGATCGTGTACAGCGAGTTAGATGGAATGGCGAATACTCTAATTGGGAATCAGTAACAAGCGGAGTTCCTCAGGGCAGTGTGATCGGACCAACGCTATTTGCTATGGTGGTTGACGATCTTGAAGCTTTATCGCCCAATTCACTTATTTTGAAGTACGCAGATGACGTTACGATTCTCCATTTCATAAGAAACGCTTCTGACGATAGACTTCAACAGGATTGGGATCATTGTCTCAGTTGGTCTGAGGCAAACCATCTACCGTTGAATATATCAAAATGTAAAACAATGGAAATTGTGACGGGGAAATCTGTGACAATTGACCCTGTGATTGTACAGCAAGGTGTACTTTTACCTCAGGTAGAAGAATTGAAAGTTCTAGGGTTGACCTTTTCATCTACCATGAGATGGAATGCCCACATAAGTAACATTATCAGTACTGCCTCACGTCGTATTTACTTAATAAGAAATTTGAAGCTCTGTGACTGTCCCCCCGAACTTATTTTTCGTGCATATGTTGCTTTCATACGTTCTCTTATACTATATGCATATCCCGCTTTTTGTAATTTAACATTATATCTACAAAAATATCTTGTCCTCATTGAGAGGCGTATTTTACGAATAATTGGGCGTGAAATGAATCAGTCTCGCTTGTTTACCATTGCCGATGCATCATGCAGAAAACTATTTAGAAAAATTGAAAAAGATGTTAATCATCCTCTTCGAATTATTTTTGAAGAGCGCCCTTGTCCCAATGTAATGACTCGCAATAGATGTTCATTGAAATGTCCTCGCGCAAAGACCAAACGATTTGGTGAATCCTTCATCAAATTTTGTTCTGCTCATAACATGTGAAGTTTCGTGTACCTAATTTGTGTGAATTATAATTGTATGTAATGCTCTCACGGATTTAAATGTGAGTCAATAAAGTCATTCTCTCTCTCTCTCTCTCTCTAAAGTATCTTTCGATTGTACGCAATATCATGTTTGCATATAGAGAATAATTGTCATGAAAATTTACTTATAAAATTATAACATAAGACATTGAAGAGCCAGTCAATTACTTGATATCCCCATTTCGTCAGTCAGTTTGCTTGGATGTATTTATTGTTGAATGACTGAATGATTGTGACCTCATTTGATTACGAACTAACTGAAAAATGGGAATCCTCATATTTCATGTGCTTCTTAATTTTCTGGAAAAATGTCAGCATTGGGTATTAATCACAGAGTCACAGTTATACTTTCCATACAATTACTGAGAAAACAAGCTGATTTGCGAACGAAGTATAAGAAAAATCGTAAATTTGAATAGTTTGTCTTTAAATTGTATTATGTGAAAAGTACAACTCATTATTCAGTGTAATTGTCAAAAAACGAACACGCCACGAAATACGACAGTGGTCGTGTCACGAAGGCAGACCCATACTGTGCAAAATTTTCCTGTGCGAATGAAAGAACATTTAACTAGCTAGGATTCAAGCATCGACAAACCTTACCTGATAACTTTTTCCATCTGAAGATTTCTAACATGGCTTGTGATTTCGCGTTTCAGAGAGTAATAGAATCATCAAGACCTACTCTGAATAATAGAGATGGAAACTGTGTACTCCAGACCTAGACATCTCTATACTAACTTAGACTTTGAATCTTTTGTATGATATATTTTCTGTTACCAGGCCATCATATAAGCTAAAATTTAGAAAATGTTAATTTCAGTAGCAACATATGATATAATCAATTCAGTGTCCATTTTATGAAAAGCCATCTTTTCAGTCTTGACTTCGATTCGAATAATGAATATGTAGGGATTTTACTTGATTTTAAAAGTATTCATTTTTTTTATCTTTTGTCATATACATGTAGGTCTCAAGAAAATCTCTCGAGGTTCAGTATATATACTTGAAATTTAAACATGACCAAGTTTCGACAGTTTTTAATCCATTATCATCTTTTCTTTATTATTGATCTCGAAATATATTTGAAGAGCGAAAATGTATACATGTCAGCAGCATATTATTGAATTTTAGATACGTTCTGATCTACAAAAAGGGATATCAAATAACAGGTACAGCAACAAGTGGAATTATAACCAAAGTTAAAGGAGTTTCCTACGTCAATGATTCAAGTATTCCAGAAGTATATCAAGGAGTATGGGATGTCGAGGAAATCGTAGTGCCTCCGATGGTGAGTGAGATGCTTGTGAGTTACTTGTCATACAATGCATCTTGAGTTGTCTAATTACAGGAGAATGATGCCTTTTTTGTGACTACAAATATGATCATCACAAGGAACCAGACACGGTCCACTTGTCCTGAGGTAAGTCACACGTTTTGCAGTAGTTAAATAATAGAAATATGTCTCGATCTGTCGGAGAGACAGTCGATGATATGGCGAGTGACTGTGATGGATGGCTCTGCAGTAGATCGCGATCGTCTTCGCTGCTGCATGGTCCAGGACGGAATGTGTTCATCGAAGCTTCGCTGCAGCCATCACTCCATCCGTCCAATGTAGTTGTCACTACAGTTCAAAGTAACTGCCACTACAGTTACAGTCGAATCGATGAACAAGGTTGGACGAATAAGAGAGTGGCAACACGTCCTTCAAAGCGACCTGATCGGATTGCGGCTTGTGAGGAACACAAAATTCTACTCGACCTCTGGATATGCCAGAGCCGTTGCCGAGCGGACTCGTTGCTTCACCTCAACGCAGGAATTGCACCAGGTCAAGATCGTATCCTGTTGTAAATATCCGTATCCGGGTTTATGATGAGATGCCCATGGTCATTAATGTTGTGGAAAATTCTATTTAACGACAGAAGTTATGAAAGTTAACCTCAAAACTTGTTTTTCTCGTTACTCACTTAGACTTGGGAGTGGCAGCCAAGAATGCGAATATAAATCTTAATATAAATGTAACTGATAACTTAGTAGAAACGGTATTGAATGACCATCTGTTAATGTGCAAAAAAGTTGAAACAACTTTTTCATGCTTTGCTCATTCTTATTGTCATGTTGCCGTTGTAGACTTGTAACCACTGCACCCGCTTTACTAATCCACACTAAGGTATAAATGGACATCCATGACTTTCAAAGCTAATAACATGAAAAAGAGCCATTGTGGTTCTCCAAACATATAATATTGATCCGACTACCTTACACTCAATGAACAATGGCTGTAATTATAAATAAGTCAATAATGGTTGGATATGCGCATATTAAGTTAAATAAGCACAAATAAAAGCAAGTTTGCTGTCTTTTCTTTATTTTAATAAAACACACTCGTTTGTCGTTGTTGAAATTGTTTTTTTTGATTGACAATCATGGTAGATATAAACTTAATTAATTCAGAAATTCAGTTACAGCTATCATGTATTAAGAAAGAAAACATATTTATCTATGCTCAGTCTCAGATTGTATTACCGATATTTTAGATACTTGTAATCATCCATTGATATTAAGCAATGATATTTTGTAAAAAAGGTAATAACAACTAAGAACCAGAGTGACAACTGCAATTGGCGATAGCAAAATCCTAGGATTTCAATATCACTTTAATAGTATGTTTTTATGTATTATGAGACGCATAATTTAAACTTAATCTCAGGAATCAGACTATTCAATGTATCATGATAATGAAAACGAATTACATGCATTTTTATCACTTATGATCATAGGATCCGGGATCCGCCCGGGTCTAGGAGCCGGATCCGGGTGGTTGCAAAAACCCGGGCATTTGCAATCCCTGCCTCAACGGCGAGCCTGTCTCCCAGGAACGGAACTATTAGAAAAAGTCGGCTTCTTTTCTGGTCTGTAGATCTCATCTTTGGGTTGTGGCTGCGAAATGTACTTCGCAATGAAGGAAGGAGGGTACCCATTCATCAATAGTGTTACGCAGAGGAGCGACAATTCAGCTTGCAGTTGACCTTTTGAGCAGATACGCCCGGCTCGATCGAACTAATTCCGCACTATGTAGGCTTGCGGTAAATAGAGGCTAATATACTGCTATTGTTATTCTTGATAATGATAACCAATACATCGAAAAAAATAGTTTGCTAGTATTCGGCAATTTTGCAAGTTCATTTTAAATTGGGATAGACTGAATTCAGCTTACTAAGAAACGGAGAAATGTCACACTTTTTATCAAAAACTGCAAACGTGTCATCAACATAGTGGTAATAATGAAGAGAGCCACAAAATTTCCATCGGGAAATTTTCTATGAAAATGTCGGCTAATATATGGCCCAGCGGACTGCCCATATCTACACCATCCTTCTGGAAAATTATTATCAAAAGAGAACTGTAGATTATAGGTGCATAGCAGAATCAAGGACTTTAATGTTTCAAAATCCATAGGTGAGCTAAAATCAAACTTATCTTGAATGACGCCAATTAACTCGACAGTTTCATTAAGCGGAGCGTTAGTAAAAAGATATTTAAGTTCAAATGAGCGCTTTTTATTCATATCAACAGAATTCAACAGACGGAAAATAACTACGCGTCTTGGTGGATTTGAACCACCGGCCTCTGGCATTCTATGCCAACGCTCTACCAACTGAGCTATCGACGAGCGATAGTCCGACATAAGTCCTCAATTGAAGAACCCACGTAAGAGAATCAGATGGCTTCAGAAAGACAACATAGCATTGATCGTCAATCCAAGCTACTGAAGCAAGATATCAGTAATTCAATGGAACGCAGACGACTGGCAAAATCAAGAGAATCAACCACTGTATAATTGGAGACGGCATTATGCATTGGGCGTAGGACACTTGGTAAGCTGCTGAGTTGGCATATTGCACATGCTGAGAATGGGACGCAACGGTATGCTATCTTTGTGGGTTTTCGGTTACCCGTACATACGTGGGAATGGTGGTGATCGATAAAAAGTTTTATGATATTGCTTACTGTGCTTTGCGATGAACTTTTGTATTTTTGATTACTATACCATTGCTTCTCTAAAATAACACGCGTCATTTGTCTTCGTGATCAAAACGCCTTATATCAATTAATTCTACATTAACAAATAGCGTTAAATGAAGCAGAAACAACTTTACTATCTCTTACCTTATAGAATTTTATGCTTACCCGCTACAATATGTTTCACTTTCTACAATCACGGTTCACAAAATCAGCTGCATATTATAATCAGTCATAAAAAGTCCTATTTATCTCTATCTATTTGCAACAAATTCGGTTAATAAAATCATTTCACTTAAGCATGGTGCGGCATGGTAATTCTAGTAAGTGGGGTGTGCTATATGTCCATACCTTCACAAAAATATACCAAGTTCTACAAAAGATGTTATTCTCTATGCCAATACTCTATATAGTATAGGCCCACTGATTGTGATGCAATATTTGAATAGCTTTCAATAGGCAAGAAATAGTGTTGTATAATTGATTAAATATTGATTAGAATTATTATAATTAATAACACTAATTATTAATATTTATAATTTGATTACCTATAACATTGACTCAAAGCATGAAATTTTGAAAATTCACCGGGATCCCGAGAAAAGTAAATGAGTAATTCTTATTCCTGGTCATATGCGAAGCTATACAATCGACGGCTGATGACACTGCTAGTATGTTTATTGTGCATGTAGCTTCTGATCTTATCATGATAAATGGCTATGCGTTTAAATATATGATCTGGGATGCTACTGAAGCATCCATTTGTTAAAGATAGTTTCTTTTGAACGAAAATTAAGACCTTGATCTGCATAATATCTGTGGGTCTGTGGTTTTAAGTATCCTAGCGGTCATTCGGTCCAGAGGTCGAGTGTCATTGGAAGTCGTCATGAAAGGCATCCGGACTCACAACGCTCCAGATTAAAAGTCTGACTATGTCAGCACCGTCCAAGTCCCCTGTGAGGGGGAGGGATGACGTTAAACTATTATTCATCAATCTACATAATATACTATTTTGCTAAGGCTTTTTCACAAGTTGTTCGATAATAGTTATCCCTTGCCTTTTATTACCAAATAATGGAAAAACGAATATAACAGCTCCAAGTGACCAATTGAGACTCGTTAACCCGGTTCCATCGCGGTTGTTAATATCTACATTCACTCTGGAGAATGGAGACAATAATGCTGTTAGATTTCTCTATTCACTTGGTAGTGTAGTACCTCACTTGACAAAGGACGAACAACCGTAGGGTGGTGCAGAAGTTCCAGGGGTCGAGTCTGTCCGCGTGGGGAGGAACCACTGCTCTCACTGGAGGCTGTTAACACTAAGTTGGTGGGAGTTAGTGAGTTCATGAAGATGGCCCTACCCTAGCTTGCTATCATGGCTTAATGCCTTAATGATCTTATCAGAACTCGGAGTCTTGATTGAAAACTATTTAAGTGATCTTACAGAGATTGGTGCATGTTTTTGATACGAGAATTTGCATTGATTCCTGATAATAAATGTCTCAGAATTTCAGTTTCCAAGCTTGCACTTATGTTTGACTAACATTATGTACCGCTTTTCGTTTCAGGACCCGGCAATTTCGGGAGTTAACTGCACTGAAGACTCACAGTGTCCTAAAGGGAAAATATTGCTTTTAGGCAACGGACCATTCACCGGACGATGTGTCAATGCTGTTGATCCCACTAAAGGGAAAGTATGTGAGGTGGAAGCGTGGTGTCCAGTTGAAAAGGATGTTTTACCATCTTCAAAGAAGCCGCTATTTTCTAATATTCCTAATTATACTGTTCTTATCAAGAACTCAATAGAATTTAATCGCTTCAACGTCAAAAGGTAAGTTGATGGGCATTTAATTCTATGCATACATGTTGTTATTCTATCTGAATGTGACCATGGTTGTTCTCTGTGTGGAATGCAAGTTAGATGACGTAAAACGAAGATGGATGAAATTAACAAAGCCTCACTAAATAATGTTTGATACCTCTATTCTTCCCCCCCATTTTTCCAAATTCATCGAATTTCGTCAAACTTGGTCACATTGGATTTAGAATGGGCTTGATCTGTCACCGAGTGATAGCACAACACCACTGGGAAGTCTTATATGAACCTTGGGATGAAGGATTGGTCCCTTGGATACTCTGTTAGACTGCAAGATAGAGCTAGCTGTGATCATGAACTTCGTGGGATTGCTGTCTACACTCACACTGAACGACAAAGCAGGTGCTGTAAATGTTCTACAAACCAGAGGAATTTTACACACTCAGTGCTTTTGCGACGGTTGTGAGACCACTTAGGAGCAAGAGAGGATCATTGACGATGCAACACTCGCGGGTGTCAACAAAATGAATGTGTGGGGTCAACAAAAGGCCAAGCAAGCATAAACCATAAGTAGTTTTGGACAGCAGAGACGTGGACGTTGAGCGTTGCGTTATTGTCGGTTGCGCATCAGTGTCTACACTTTCATTGTTGAAGTCTGCGAGGAAGGTGTTGAGGTCACCGGAAGAACTAAACTCCTCACGCCTGCCGCCTCTAAACAAACATTCTGACGGACTAATATTACCGAGAAAATTTCGAATTCTTCGAATCAGAACGAATAGCGACGATCAAAGGATCTTGAAGGAATTTACAGCAATCCGCGCAAGCAATGAGCGACTATTTTCTTGCTCTAGTGTGGCATTAAGAATTTCTCTATTAAGAAACATGTTTCCCATCAGCAGAAATAATTTCTCCTGCTATGTTTTGTGATTTTCATAATTTTTGAGGAGAAATTTTGCACGGCAATTGATTGACTTTTTCAGTGCTCAGTTCGATGGTGATTGTTTCCTGGACCTGCGGATTTCCAATTTGCTCATAGTATTGCTCCATATTCTGATACTCGTAAAAGCTGATTTTTCATTATAATTGTGGAGTTTCCCCATTAACACCGTGAACTGTAATCGAGAGGAAATGACAATTAAGAGGTAATGAAAATGCAGTTTGCCTATTCATGGTAAGCTGTCTAATATTAAATTATCAGATAATGACGGAGGTTGCCGATCCGCACATTTGGGTCGCTAATCAATTGGCCTGTCGATCATAATGAAGGAATGACTAATGGCTGTATGTGGCTAGTAATGGCTATTGAACGAACTAGCAAGTGTTCATGCAATGGGACTACAGACAAGAAATCAGATTAGTGCTGGTACTGACGGGCCACGGAAATAGACAGGCTTGTCGGTTGGACGGAACCTCCCTTCACATTGCAACTGAAAACTGCTTCCCGTGCGATTTCCATCCCATAAAACTAACTTTACTACAACCCTTTTCAATTTTTATGACTGTGTTTTCATAAATTCAGCAGATTTTTATTATCATGATTTCATCTTCATGCTTTCTATTTTGTTGTTTTATTATGCCTCCTGTTTTGTGGAGATGGATGTTTGACTGTTATTAGGAGTTCCGCTATCGCTATTGCATCATTATGTTTTAATTCATCCGTTTGCTAGTACAATCCTTCTAAAGTACACTTGAAGGTAATATTTGACCACAGGTCATGCTACATCCCTCCGAACATTTGTGGTCTTATGCATGGAACCTATTTGCACAGTTTGCAGTTCCTTACCCATTTTATGATCAACAAGCCAAATGATTTGTAGTCAAAGATTTTTAGCTCCCACCTATACCATTGTGTAGTGATCTATTATAATCCCTCCTAAGAGTGTGGACGCTTTCTGCCTTGTCATCGCATCTCATGATGATCATCTTAAAATTTTAACTGACTATGTTTTCTTTATGTTGACAGGAAAGTATTTTTTGCATTAGATTGCACTTTTTGGTAAACTGGCGTTCTTGAGCAATATAATTCCGCTAATATAGATGATAACTTCACAAAACTATTGAGAAATAAAGTATATATGGGATAGGAATGGAACCTCACACCAACAAGCTTGCTATTATTACACGTTGCACTGTAGCATCCATTGCCATTCAAGAAATGTATAGACAACCTGTTAATACCCTTGTAGGCGAAATATCCTCGATTCGTATACCAACAAGCAGCTTCAAAACTGCAGCGACGAAAACGTCTTCGACCCTCACTGTCCAGTACTGCGTTTGGGCAAAATCTTCCAACATGCTGGCGTCGATTATCAACAAATTGGCATTGAGGTAATCTTATCATTCCTTTTATTTCTTTTTAGATTCAATTTACTGCCCTGGATGACCAAAGATTTCCTGGCTAAATGTCGATTTCGAAACGATAACACCTCTTACCGCTACTGTCCCATCATTTCTTTGGACACTATCTTCCAAATCACCGGAGTTACACCGGAAAACGGACTGACAAAAGTAGGCCCATCATTGATGTTGATTGCATTAGGGAAATCATCCTTATTTGGGATTATTTCTTTGCCTCTGTTGTTTGCAAAGCGGTGTTTTGATGGTGGTTTTGTAATCTCCAAAATTTGTATGTCAATTGTATTCCCATCATATGCTGACTTTGCGTTCTATTGAACTGAAATCATGGAAAGTTAATATTGGCATGAAGATATTCCATTGCATTTTGCAAATCTGCTTAGTTCCTCGTAAAATCAACCAAACGCCGGAAAACTTCAGAAACTTGTGGATTAGAGTACATTTTATCTACACTCACTTACAAAAAATAATCTGATCGATATTCTGAACTAATTATAGCGCATCAAGGTTACGTGAAGTTACCGTTGCCTGCTGATTAGACGTAGAGTAATTTTGCATGATATTGCATGACTAACTTTTCCACTTGTGATTAAGCGAGCATGCATTTGTTGTAATTGTTGTCTTATTTCACCGTGTCTTCTTTTACCAATCATTTCAAATTATTATTGCCGGTTTAATCGTATCAGTAATCATAGAACCGCTTCATGCGATTAATTAACTTTCGCATCTGATCACTATTTATCGCACACTATCCCCGGCCTCACTAATGCCCATTCAATCACGAAATACCCATTCAATCTAATTAGTGACCTAGCATGTCGTTGGAATGAACATATTCTATTACTGATGCACAGTTAATATAGCAATCAATTGTGCAGCACATTGTCTCTCTCTCTGCCAACTTAAGCAGAAGTTGGTCAAATTTATTTTGAAAAAAAGTGCAACTGATGAAGAAACCTGTGTATGTAGTAAGAAATGGCATGCAACCAACCTAAAGTGATTTTTTCGACTTAAATCATTGTATTCAATTTTCGCAGTTGTACAGCAAGTCATAATACTCTTCAATGAGCCGCAATATCAATAGAAGTGATGTTGAAAAGTTTAGTTGATACATTTGAACATATAATGGGTGCTACTAAAGTTCAAGTTTGAACTATGCCCGCTTTAACTTTAGAGATTTCTTACAATGGGGAGAGAGAAAGGAGACACGTGTAATGCTTAACTGTACATGCAGCTTAAGGCAACAGCTAGCATATATTGAGCTACCTAAAGCACATTTTGAGATCCATTAGCGTTTAAGAATAATTTTCTTTCATGATAAATGCTTTCTTGGATATGAACGTATTGTGATGAACTGTATGAGTAATCAGATGACACTAGAAATGGATTATATGCATAATTGCTGTAAGTACGTCCACATTGCCCTGCATCCAGCAAATTACAAAGGGCTCTCTTTAAGGGTCTGCATTCTTTGTGACACCCAACTACTGGAGTAAAAGTGGATGTCAATTGACTTGCAATAGTATCCTTGCAATCACCTTTAACGACATTTTGAAGCTTCATGCAAAATATGCAAAGTTGGATTCTGATGTTCTGAGTGCGTAACTGCTGAGTTAGTCCATTTTTTAATTAGAAGCAGCGGTGTGAATAATTTCTACAACTTGATGAAGGAAATTATGACTTCTTGTGAAAAAGAGCGTCTACTGTGCTCTGTCATGTTGATGGATATGAGACAGAATGCACACTTATTAAACTTTTGATTACAGTGCTTTTAGACACAACAGTAACTACACATTTTTCGTGAGTTTTATGAAACTTAGATAGAGCTAGTTAATTACTTTAGCTTCAGGGTGTGGGATGAATATAATGTTAAGTATTCTTTTAATAACGTTTCTGATGTTTTCCAACTGAATAATGTAATGGTTTCCTATATATAACAATGATAATTCATTCCTTTGATTTCCTCTGCTACGTCGGTAGTTTGTCCGCTTTGTTAATTCATCAATCAATTGATTGCGCGTTTCTTTTGTCATCCGTGGCGGTAATTTGACATTTTTGCTATCTTTTCTGTCGCCTTTAATGTCAGACTTTTTAATCAAGAGGCAATTTTCAGGGCGCTGTAATTGGTATTGAAATCGACTGGAATTGTAACTTGGATTTTGGAGAAGATTATTGTAATCCGACGTACGCTTTTCGGAGACTTGATTCTCCAACAACAAAGATTGCCAAAGGATGGAATTATCGGTGAGTGCCAAATTATTCCGATGAAAAATCGGAAAGAAATGATGCAGATTCATTTATTTGACGATATCGGAATTTATCGAGATTTTGAACATTTTTTAAATTTCATGGATATTTGATTATCACCACTGTAAAATGAAAATGAAAAGTATTCTCCGTGGCACAATGGTTAAATGCTTTGCCTAGCGATCTACTGGTCCACAGGTCGAGCCCCGAAAGTCTCAAATGAAGTCGTCAGGAGTGGCATCCGAAATAAAAGATCACAACGCTCCAGATGAAAGTCTGACTATGTCAGCTCCGTCCAAGCACCCGGTAAGGGGGACTAGTGACGTTAAACCATCATTCATCATTTTTGAAAAAATGAAGGTTTTACGTCACTGCTCCCCATACTTGGGGCTTGGACGGTGCTGACATCGTCAGACTTATGGAGCGTTGTAGTACTTTTAGTCCGGATGCCCTTCCTCCCGACTTTCCAATGACACCTTCGGGGCTCGACCTCTGGACCAAAAGATCGCTAGGCCAAGCACTTAACCACTGTGCCACGGAGACCACTATTCATCATTTCATCATTGTAAAATGAAAACATGTAGAAAAGACGCATATAGTTACAACTCATGATGCTGGCTAGGATTAATGATCATGCAAACTTTCAATTTTTTCATCACACTTTCGCGACACAAAATTAGATTCGCACCGCCACTTAGCTTGACTGCATAGAGCAGTTTTTGGAAGTTACTGAAAAGTCAAAACTTCAGTACTGGAATATCTACTGTCAGTCACAATTGCGCGATAAATGTACAAAATATTTATTTCAACGTAGAAAAGAGCGTTGAAGAAGTAGAATGTCATTTTTATCGAAAGTAACAGTAAACATCCATCTGATTGTCAGAATTGTCACTCACATGCTTACGTGGATCTTACGCATTGTCAATTTGTCGAGGCTGTCAAAACCGTTGCACAGCAACTCTACTAGCGATTCAAGGATCAATCAACAACTAGGTGTTTCAAAAATCTATTCTTTCCATTCTAATTATTCTTGCTCTCGCAAAACGGGCGTACAGAGCAGAAGAATCGTTGAGCTTGCATTGTAATGTAATGACTAAAACCTAGATCCAAAGAGATTTTCCAATAAACTGCATCTTTAAAAGAATTGTTGTAATTGTAATGATATTCATATACTATTGAGTCACAAAACGCTCGAATTCATTTTAATCCTTTTAAAGTCTGATTGTAGTTGTCAACTCTCTCAGCTAAGATGTCGCCCCTACCTACTCAAAATGACCGTTTGTTCCAGTGTAGAACTCTATGTTTTCCGGTTAAGCTCCATGACCACTCGATGACGGGGTTAAAATCCATATTTGATCCTCTAGTAATGTAATGTTTGCATCTACGCAACTGTATGAGTGCGTCAACCATGAACTATTCAACTGATTTCAGCTCTTCAGTATACTTGGGGCAAGAACTCAGTAAGCATTCATGTTCTTAATTCATTGGTTTGAGAGATTTGTGAGTGATTTGAATATTCTAACACCTCACTGATTCCCTCTATTGTATTATCTAACACATACGTAGATTATCACTCTGTAGTCATGCAGGTAACATGTAAATCTTAATGTTTGTGGTCTGGTGATGGCGTTCGTTCTACATTCAAGAAATGTGTGCTCATTATGGATCACTTCAAACCTTCATCCTACGACCCAATTATATCGCCACATAAGTCAGATAGCTCATCCTATCGCGATATGAAACATGAACGAATCGCGATTTAGACCTGTCTGTGTGTCTGTATAGCCACCGCAGGCTTATACATGTACACATGAACTGAGCACATTCCTTTGTATCCCATGGTCACTTTCACGTTCACTTACACGATACTACAGTATACATGGGCACATTACTAGGTATGTTACTCAAGAAAATTATATAATTTATTCTTGTGTTGCTTCAGGATAAACTTTTATTGATGCTATTATGTAGATGTCACATGTTATTTAAGGTGAAATTGCACATGAGGCCCCTTTGTTCATAAAATGTTTGATACTATTCTATTTATGAAGCTGTGCTCATAACATTTTAAGCAATAAGCTCATGATAGTTCAGCCAAGTTCAGCTCATTTTTTTCTAGCGTCTTTTATTTCAATTTGATTTGGTGACGCTCAACAGGAGTAGAGAGGAGACCGGGTCTGCCTGATCTTCGTGAGGAAGAATAACTAGACTTCTAAAGAACTGAAAAAGAGGTCGTCAAGTGTCAATTCGTCTGTGCAGAGATTAGTAAAATGTCAAAAAATTGAACAATTCAATCACGAAATAACGCAGTGTTTCATTCTCATCTATGTCCTCGGCAATGTTGCAATAAATGAATGCAAAGCAGCCTGCCGTGCTATTCATTAGCTCATTCATATATTCTGGATGCTATAAGTTGCTTCTCTTCTGAGCTGTGCTGACAAGTGCTTCTCGAACTCAAGAATTTCGTGGCCTAATTGCTCAAGTCGCTGGACATTTATATTAGAGAGGGCCCAATTCTTTCAGTCTCAGTTTCTTGGTAGTAAACGCAAGTGGATGCCTACAAATGATCGACGTACAGTGTATGTTCTGTTGACAACGAAGGTCTGTCGCATGATAGTGGAGTTGAATATCTACAGAGAATGACAACTGCTAAGCATATAAAGACACCAACACCCTTGATTCCCCGACCGCACTCGCCTGACTGAGGAATCGAACCGAATACCACAGTGGAGACTAGCTCGAACCATCTTCATTAGTCCTCGCGAGTGGTGTGTTCCGTTAAATGGCGAATATTAAGCGGAGGAATTATAGAAAAATATGCGGGTATTCTTTAAAATGCATTGTGACATAGCAGATTTTGAGAATCTTCCTAGACATAAAAGACACAAAATAGGCCTATGTTGTCGAAGTTGTGGAGATGCGGCTTGAATATTGCGGTCATTGTTCCTTCGGAACTTAATTCCTGGTCTCACTTAATTCCACAGAAATAAGCAGAGAAGAGTTATCAAATGCCTCGCCTGGAGAATAGAGAAAAAGACATTGATCGAAGAGGGATGCGGAGAAATAATATTGTTAAAAACTAGTGCACCGTTGCTCCACGATCAGTTCTTTTCAGATCATTGATCCATAAAACCCAACACTTCGTGTATTTTGAGCGCATTTTTTCCATAAATCGTACACGTTGAATATTAAGTATGTGCTAATAAACTCATTGTATATGTCTGCTTGTCACATTCAAAGACTGAATTGTGCAGATGTTATTAAACAGATGTTGATTGTTATAGAGTGTAGACATGTTGGAAGAGGATATTGAAAATCAATTAATGATCTTGAATGAATAGATCCGGTAATGCCAGCAATGAGACAATATCGGCAGAAATTTTCTTCTTTGGTCAGGTTTAATTCAAAGCAAATTTCAATCACGCAATCGATCTGTTGAGGGATATGAACTAAACATCTGATGATTCCTGATTTTGGATAAAATGGTGGGTTGTTCAGGTTTGTAACATCTGCGTCGTGATATATTTAGTTTTATTACATTTTTCTTTTGAGGACATAACTCGACATTTAGTAATTCTATTTAATTAAAGGTAGACAATCATACGAACAGCCATATGATTAGTAGAGTTCGAATTAGACATATTTAAATGTATTTCATAGTGCCAGTTTAATTAAATTTCAAATAACTTGATGACTTAATATCTTGATAAAATGTAACTGAATGCTGCAACCGTCGAAAGTGAAAGCAGAGAAAGTATGCATTTATATTGAGTTGTATCCTCAAAACTGGGAGTATTCAATTCGTACCATGTCTGAGATCATTAGCACGCCTATTCAACACAAATGCCATACAAGTAAACTCATCTTATGGGATTACTCAAAAACCATTAAGGCGATAATGAAGATCATAATATATGAATAAAACGAAAATAATTATCTCACAATACTAATTTCGATTTTCATTAATCAATTTGTTAGTGCAAATATTTCTGATGTGTCATTTTCCAAATTCTAGCATAAGTTAAAATTTGACAGAACGGATCTGTGACGAATATGCTATTATTATCATATAATCGCTGGTAAACAAGAACTTATCGCACGAGAACTTTAGCGCGCCAGATTGCTGTAAGATAAATCATGTAGCCGTTTTAAGCATGTATATCTAACTGATTAGGATAAACAAGATCATTGAACGCTAAACGTCGCAGTTAAATCTCCGAAATGAATAAATCAATCATTCGAGTACATGCTCCCCTGAAGATCCACTCTCACTAGCATTGAGCTTTTAGATAAATCTTGACTGATCATTTTCTCATTTCCAACTTTTATTCTCCAATGTTAGTTTTGTTGACTGGGGATTACAATCCCGGAATCCCGTGGGTTTTTGCACGAAATCCACACATGCTTACGCTTTACATGTATTCTATTACTAGGCAGAAAATAGTAACAAAAACAATTTTTTTCCTTAACCTTTGATTCTCTCTAGCAGTAGATAATTTGTTATAGCCAGGAACAACGACGTCATCGAGTCTGTCAATTGCTAGATTATATAGCTGTTATTGTTAACTGTTAGCCTATATGATGTCGGTGGTGGTTCACTTCATCGACAGGGTCATTTCATCGGTACTATATTGGTTCATTCCACCGACAGGGTCATTTCATCGGTACTATATTGGTTCATTCCACCGACAGGGTCATTTCATCGGTACTATATTGGTTCAGTTCACCGACAGGGTCATTTCATCGGTACTATATTGGTTCATTTCACCGACAGGTGGATGATATTCGCTCGAGAACATCATGCATCCATAGATACTAGTTAAAGACACAAATTAACTCAACAGTGTATAGACATCAAGCTATGATGTCTCTGAGCTCCAATGTCTTCTGATTCTGGACATAGAAATTGATGAATCGGTCGACGAAAAGACCTTGTGAATGAAATGACTCATCTATGATATCTACGTGTCGATGAAGTGAACCACAATCATAACATCATACTCAATGAAGCCTTGAATCAGCCAGCACCTTCCTCTATAACCAATAATTTGAGGAGTTTGGGTCCTATGCGTTTTCGAAAGGAAAGCGCCTCGTAATATACGGTCTCACAAAAGTAATATGCAATATACTGTAATATACACCTTCAGAAAATCACAGCTAGCGGCCGTTCTAGACTGCGTATGAAGTTCGCGTTCACTCTCGGTTAAACTTCATGGAAAGTCGAATAGGACTATCATAAAATTATTTATGAGTCATACGATGGTTCATTGAGAGCAGTTTGAATAAAGGCAGAACCAGTTTCAGTATTGATTAAAGTCAATGATATCTATCACTCTATGTCTTTGACATCGTCCTACCATGAAATCTTTCTAATAGAATGCATATTGACATGATGAAGATGAAGTTATGGAGACATCGATTGCCATGAATTTAAATTTTTACGTGAAATGACGATATCAGTTATTCTTTTCATTAAATGCTCTCCATTTTTGCATTCAATTGAAAAATCAGTCGGGTGTCTGAAAATCATCACTAAAAGAAGATATAGGGTGGTTGTATGGGGCAGTTGCATCTCATTTTGGAATTGCAAGATCTACTGTTCTAGACCAGGTGAGGCGCTATGCTGAAACCGGTAGCGTTGAAGACAGGTTGAGATCACGACGACCCCTTGCAATGCATTCTGACGATACAGATCATGGTGCAGATTTCATAGCGACTGCTGAAAGCAATCCATTCGCCACTTTGCCCGAACTTCTAAAAGAACTCCGCAATAATCTTGTGACAGCCTAACAGTCAACGATTTGTCGTCGCCTCCGTGCTCGTGGACTCAATAGCCATCGTCCACTTCAGTTTCTGCTGCTGACCGAAAGGCACAAAGTCGACCATCGACAAGAGTGGTCTCGGCAGCATCTTCCATGGTCTGTAGATCAAAGGCGGCAAGATGTTCTTAGTGATGAGAGTCGTTTTTGCTTACGTTGGACTGAAAGGAGAATTCGGGTACGGAGGCTTCGAGGAACGAGACTGACTAATCAGGCTGCAGTGCAGGTGTAACAGAGCAGGAGGAGGCGGAGGTTCCATAATGGTGTGGGCCGCCATCAGCTGGAGACAAATCTGCCATGGTGTCATAGACGATCCTTTAAATGGCCAGAAGTATCGTGATGAAATTTTGGAGCCAGTCGCGATTCCGTTTTGCTTGGAAAGCATTGGTCCTGGCTTCATCTATCAAGACGACAATGCCACACCACACAGCAATGCACATGTCAATGCTTTTCATGAAGGGCGGACAGATTACACCCACATGGAGTGGCCAAGAAAAAGTCCGGATATCAGTCCCATTGAGCAGTTATGGGATCAACTTGGATGAGGCGATCCAGCCGATCCATGCACAGCTTTTCCAGGCGATCCATCCGAAATCTCAAAGACTTGGTGCCAGCATTGATGGAGGAATGGTCTGCAATACCACAAATGCGTGTAAGAAACTCATTCGATCGATGAAGTGATTCCTGCTTCCGGAGGAGCAACTCGATATTAACTTTTTCCTTTTCTTTCACATCAGTTTTCTATAGTTTGTATTTTCTAATTATATCAAGAGCCATCTGATAACAAATTTGTTTTTACACTAGAATGAATGTCTTCAATCGTCATAGACATTGCGGTCAAGCTTCCATAGCCATCCGCATTCCCACAACACATCGCTACGATACATGATTTTTCAACTGTACGGGAACATTTGCAAGACCACAGCAAGCTTAATAACTAAAGACCGTTTGCAACCTTAGTAACTAAAGTTGATGCTTCCATCTGCTCAACTAGGCTTATATTCTTTTGAAATTCACTTTATTTTTCATTTTCATGCCGTAATAGATTTTAAATGCTGCTGATAGACCATACCAATTTTACAAAGGAATTGTTTGACGTTGGAGGTCTACACTGATAGCACGAGTATAAACTTAGATATTTCTGATATTAATGGGAGTGCAATTCAACATTCTTCAGTAGCCAAAATTATCTAAAAAATTGTAAATGTAATCTATATTGTGGAGGCTCAATATACAAGTTAGCGTCTCACTTCATCACAATAGATCTGCTCACATCACTCACACTACTTCATCAGACTATCTGCAATGTGCCGTCGTTTTTTTTAATTCAACGTCAAGAGGGCCATTAAAAACAATTTTCTTCAACATGTACCATTCGATGGAGCGACTTGTTTAGAACTCCTGGGGTCTCCGGGACTCAATTTTTCGGTATCCCGAAATTCCTGGATTGGAAAAAGTGCATTGGATTGCAATCCTTAGTAGTGAACACGTACACTGAATTCTTAGAGTTTCTAATCATAATGTATGTTAAATATTATCTGGAGACAGAGAGGTGACACTAGATATTTATGTTGTGACACTTCATATCTTGATTTTTAGTGTGTTGGAGTATACGTTCTGCTATGTTTACAGGTACTTTAAGTGGGAAAACTGTGCATTTTACGATAATGAAATTGTATCACGACATTTTCATACCAGACATCAACAACATCTCATTTCAGTTTAGAAATACAATAGATTTTGGAAGTTCGTCAAAAAAATATGAAGTTTAATTTGGATGATTATTGTCACACAGTCGTCAGACATTATCACTAATTGTCGGAACATCAGCGTTTAAGAGCAATGCAAGAATAATCATGTGCTCATGCTAGGTATATCATCGCTATTGATTGTAACTGTCAAATTCAATGACAGTGAAACTACGGCAGTCTCTGCGGTTCACGGTGAAGTATAACACGAACTGAACAACCTTTGAAATTAATGAGTAATTCGAGTGCATGCATTGGTGCTGATTTACTTACACTCACAGTGTATATCATCTGTGATTAATCTAACATTAAAGGTTTTTGTTACGAATACATTTTAAGCTTTCTGTTTATGTCAGAATTTCTATTTATGTCTCAAGATTACCGGGTGCTACTTAGATAGAGAACTGAATGTGATGTTCTAAGGATAACCTAATTATGAATCTAAATAATTATGGTTCGCCAATATAGGAAAGATAATATAGGCCTATTCATGTAGCCATTAGTGTTTCAAATCTTTTGCACTTAATTTCTGATGTGAGAGAGGTACCTGCGCCAAGGCATCAAAGTTTGGCCAGGGACGAATGCAACCGTCGCTTCCACATCGGACATTTGTCAGGAAGAATCGAATTGTAGTCTCATCTTCGAGAAATGGTTGTGCGAAAACATATACTATGGTATTTAGGGCTTATAGCTAACGGTTTCACTCTCAGTGTATAAAGATTCAATCATCTTCTTGGAGGCCGAAAAGTAGACCGCCCTGGACATTTTTCAGTGGAAGAGGACTGGGCTTTCGAATGAATGCTCTGTTAAAATGTTAAAAAATGTCTCACTCATTATAAATGTGATTCATTGTCAAATAGTAAGCGATGATATGGATTTCCTTAGTAATGGATTTACGTTTTTCCTCTCTACGTTTGTCATCCAAAATATGCCGGCCTCGGACGTGGGTTGAATTTATTGGATATTGTGTTGACTAGAAGATGCCCTCAGGATTAAATAATTTAATGCCTTGGCGGCCACTAGTGCTGCGATCATGTACTAATTTTATTCCCGCAGTCTGTATTGAATGCATTTCATTATCGCTGTTGAATTACACGTCACTCTTGATTTTAGTTACGCAAAATCGTATTACAAGAATGACGTAGAATATAGAGATCTTTACAAAGCATATGGCGTACGATTTCTCATTTTCGTGACTACGAAGGCTGGAAAATTCAATATGGTCCCCCTCACAATGAACGTGGGCTCAGGTCTGGCACTATTGGGAGTGGTAAGTGAGTGAATTTGATTGATATGAATTCAATCCACTAATACAACCATCTTCTTCTCAGGCTACGTTGCTGTGTGATATGATTGTTCTTTACTGCTTATCAAAACGAGATAAATATCGATATGCCAAGTATCAGAACCTCAATGATGATGATGCACTGCAGGTAAGTTGAATGATCTAGAAGATGCATGTACTTGCTAATTTGTAACTGTATCTGAGAGTTGTATGAATTCGAAGGAGTCTTTTTTTCATAGGTGTTTTGAAGGCTTTCCAATGCATTCCGGTCAGGCTCATGACGGCGGCGTGCATTGTGTCTTAATCAACGGCATGAACATAGATAAAACGATCGAACTGCAACATTCTTTACTTTAAAAATAACTTCTCAAATACTACTGATGTAAGGAGAATCTAAGTAGACAGACATTGCTAGCTAAAAGATCAGAGAGGAACGGGAGTTAAGTTGGAAGAGTGGATTGGTTAGAGAGTTGATGTGAACCAGAAAGTTTAACTCTGCACGTCGCACGAAACATTTAGTCTGGGAGCCCACAGGGATTTGTTTAGCATTGCGCGTACCAAAAGTTTGATGACTGGACTATGTTGAGTTTGGTTAAGGAACCGTCAAATGTCTTTTCTTAAGTTTCCTCCCCTGTACCAAAAAGTGGGGGACCCCCTCAAAATACCTCAAAAAAAAAACTTTAATTAGCATAATCGAGTACATCAACGAAACCTATGACAAAGTAATCATTTTAAGGGTCTAAATGAAGAATCACCTTTCTTAGGTGTCAACTCCTGTAGCGAGTCCACTTAAGAACAGGGTGTTCACTGTACGTGAAATTCACGTATGTACGTGAATTGTACGTGAATTTTGAAAATTATGAAAATGTACGTGAATTGTACGCGAATTTTGGGAAAATGCGAAGGTGTACGTGAATTGTACGTGAATTTCAGCTCAGTTGCGCAGATGGTGGTATCCACTGATTCTTGTTACATGTGCTAATTTTTTTTTCTTCCGTTGTTGCACCAACTCTGACTTGGTTCTACAAAAAAGTATGTTACAAGAAAGAAAGTCATAAACATGTAGATATGTTCATATAATATAGCCGCTACTAACAACGGGTCTGGGTTCAGACAATGAAAATTTGTGAAATTCTGCTAAGCAGCGTCTTGACATCTTTGTGTCCTGAATTATTTCATGCTTTTTGTAATAGATGCATACATGTGTATTGTGCAGTCATATACTGGGGCTTTTTGTCTCTATCAGGCCCATATATAGATGTACATGCATATGTGGCTACGCAAAATTGTCAATGCTTGGCCAAGGCCAGCAAACAATTAGGTCGGTTGAGCATTCGCAACATACGCTACAAAGCTGCATTAGAAGCGAAATAGAAGGATGTCGCAGAAAAGCAGCAAGAGGAGGCAGCTCGAAAAAGGAAAGCTATTGAATTGAATGAGGCAAGGAAGAAGGAGAAGGAAGCGGAAATCTAATACTTATGTGCACAACGGAAGCGCCGACTATTGGAAGACTTTTAGATTGATTAGTTTTTTTGCTATGGTGGACTCAGTCTATTGTTTCTATCCTGATGTTTTTAAAAGAAATAACAAGTCATCTCCTTGAATATGCACACTAATATTCTTAGTTTTAATCTGCTTCTAGAAATCTAAAAACACAAACCCTATTATTATTATTACCCTTGATTTTTATAGCCGTGAATTATGTTGTATTTAGAGATTACTGAATGACCAAAAATACCATTTATTTGTGAAATGATGGCTTCAAAACAGCATCGAATGCACTTATATTATTATGTGTGCAGTGTGTGTATACAAGATAATTCTGAAGAACTATCTTTCTACTGTAAAGATATCATTATTGCATATCTTTGAGCAGTTGCTGCGGGTAGTGTTTTTGAATGATTTTGACTCAACCAACTGTCGCTTGCCGGGCAAGTAGGCCTGAAATAGTGGTACGTGAATTTCTTGTCATGTACGTGAATTGTACGTGAATTTTGTTTCTCAGATAGGGTGGACACCCTGTAAGAAGGTCACTAATTAGCGCTAATTAGCACTTTAATTAGCATGATCGAGTATATCAATGAAACTTTGAAAGAAAAATATTGAAGGTTATTTCAATAAGAAACGCTGATTCGTAAGTGCAAAAACCTGTACGTTGACCCCTTAAGAAAATGTCAGAGGTCAGCTGCACATCACAGTCCAGAAACGTGCACAAGACTGAGCAACAATACGTTGTTGTATCCTACGACCTGAACGCAGCCAAGCATGCCATGCAGATTCAGGCAACAGAAAGCCTAAATTTGACAATTGTCTTTGTCATGCCTGGTACTTTTCACTTGGAACTAGAATTTGTAAGTCCGTGGGAAAGATGATCTTAGACTTTGGAGGGCCTGATATGCTCACAGATACGGACGTTCTTGCCCCAGGTTCATTGAAAGGCTTCCTTATAGGCAGACATTTCAACTACTGCCAGCAACTGCACCCCATCTTGGCTCTTGCCTTCGAAATTCTCCATTTCAAGACGTTCATAAAGTCTTTCGACGAGAAACACAAACTTGAAGAATTTACTACAAGTGCGAATAATGGATGTACTACATTCTAACATGCGATGAAATCTGATAATTTCAACGCTGCTTCTGTTGCCTACTGATAAAGCAAGACAAGGAATGCATAGACGCTTACAAGACGCCTACTTCTAGATGATGTATGTAGATTGCATTCCACAGCATCACAACCTGGAGAAGGTTGCCAGAACCAATGACATTGATCCATGCATCTACACCACTTGCCTCCATTATAGGTATTTTCTTTGCTATTAATCATCCGAACTATTCTCGTTGGTTGACAAAGTTCCAGCTTGACCTAATAATTCTTGAAGAAACGCATCATGGACTTAGAAAAATACTCGAAGATGGAGCCATCACTGTACGTAAAACTGAGCATCATTTCAGCCGTGCACCTGTTGACCTGATACAGGAACAGACAGTAAATGCTGACGCTGCATTTCGGTTCACAGGATTAGCATCTGTGACAAACAGAATTGCTCAGCTAGCCTGAGGTAATCAATTCCTGAGGTTTCAATTTCTGAATTGCCAAATCTCCAAGACAAAACGAAAGACCTTTTCCGATGACAGTGCGAGAAACCGTAAGACAGTGGACAAACGAATATCTGAACTTAAGGGAACTAGAGACTTAATGGGTCGCCTTGTAATGCCAACTAAAAGGAATCTCGGCTTGCAATTTGCATTTGAATTCCCACTTATTCCAGCTTCTTTGTCCTTGTTAAATACAGACGGAACAATGGCGAAGACAGACAAAAGTACTCTCTTCAAGTTGCTTGAGTCAAAAATTCAGGGAGAAGATTCCAGTCCAGGTTTGAAACGAACTTGTATCACTGATGGCCAATTTCTTCTCCACACTCCTTCCAAATCTGCCATCCACCTATGGAGGTCCTGCAAGAAGTGTTCTCATCCGTGCCGTAACTTCATCCAAAACAGAAGTGCACCTTTTTGACGACTATCCATCCACAACCATCTCTGAAAGATTCCGGAGGAGGACGAAGAGGCATAGAGAACTGGAACTTTGCGATAGCTGGACCAGAGAAAAAACGACCGAAAGATATAGGAAATAGGAAAGGCGTTGGAGACTCCAACTTGGAGTCAAGATCATTCAAGATACAGATGCCTAAGTTTCTGGCCAGATAGTGGCAAAACACGGCATGCCAATCCAAAATCAGGGCTGTCACCTACATCTTGACATCTGGAGAGACGCTCCATCATATTGTTAATGGTGATCTCATGTCAGGCTGATGATGACCTTATAAATAACCATCAAGAAGTAGACACCAAGATTCTTTTTCATGCAAGGGCAGTCGAAGATGATGACAAACAAGGGGATTGTTTCAGCAGGAAAGCAGGAGGAAAGCAGTCATCCTCCTCTATCACAGATTCAAGCCGCAATTGCGGATAGATTTCGGAACGGCATCGAAAAAACAACAGGAAAAAACAACATCTGCATCACTTCCATATTTGAGTCACTCGGACCTCAGATTTGTTCTGCACTTCTGGGATTCCATGCTTTTACTGGTAGTGATTACACAAGCTCATTCGTTCGTAAAGGGAAGATCAAACCTTTCACAAAGTTGGAGAAAGATCACAGAAACCCAAAGAGCTTTTCAATGTCTTGCTGCAGAAAATGCTCAAAGTCGAAGAACTGAAAAGTCACAAATGTTCACGACAGTCGTTTGTCGAGCTAAGGACAACAAGAATTTGAATCAGCAGAGATACATGATAAAGAGTTTTGGCCCTAAGTCCTCAGCGAAGAATCCACTGGGGAAGTTAAAGGGAATAAGCGCCAGCGGCATCCCACCTTCTGCGTAAGAACTTAAAATGCACATGAAGCGTGCCGCTTTTATAACTTCGATGTGGGCCAATGCTGATATAGCCGATATCCGACAGCATCCAGGTGCAGTTGGGATCTCCATGAAGGATGTTACACTTTAATGTGACATGAAGTGCTTCAGATGCCAGACACCGTTACTCTTGTACAAGATGAGATGACGATTGATGACGAGAACGGCGAGTATGTAAACATGGAAATCACTTCTGACGACGAGCTTGACTGGACTGAAGATGGTGATATTGTGTGAGAAGAAACATTTGTGACTTAATGAGTGACTTTAGTGACTTATCGTAAAAACTTTGCCCTTATACGTTATTCCATCACTAAACTTCTCAAACGAAATTCCAATTGGGCAAAACTTTGTGATTCGAAAATGTCTCGACAAAATATGCAATGCAGCAACAACTGTACTTGAAATAGTAAACAGAATATAGATACTTGCATGTAACTGCAGTCTGTTGAGTCAGGCCTGTCCGTAGGGGATCAACCATCAGGATTTGGCGTTGAAGAATCAACGAGACTTGCAAGGTCTCTGCATGACCAAGATTTCGTTGGTGCACTCGACCATGCTAATCATACCATTGACTACTTATTATACTTACGAGCACTTACTTCCTACATACCTACAGCTGACCTTTGACCCTTTCTTAAAGGGGTCATCAACGTACAGGTTTTGGCAGTTAAGTGCTTCAATATTGTTCTTACAAACTTCAATATTGTTCTTGCAAACTTCAATATTGTTCTTGCAAAGTTTCGTTGATGCACTCGGTCATGCTAATTAAAGTTAACTTTTGGGGTATTTGAGGGGGTTTCGCACTTTATGGTACCAGGGAGGAAACTTAAGAAAGAACATTTGATGGTTCCTCAACCCAACTCAACATATTCCAGTCATCAAACCTTTTGTACGCACAATGCTAAACAAATCCCTGAGGGCTGCCGCCTCTTGCCTCTAGTTCTGACAGCGCGACGTCGACTCTGGTTTTTTAACCCACGATGTGAGTGATTTACTATCTAGTTTATGTATTGTAATACAAAATCACAATACGTATATGCAAAAGAATAATTTGTCCGAAGTAGCTTATATCAGGTATGTTCTCAATGAGATACCTACATGTGACTACTTGTGACTTTTGTGTATAAATGCCCTCATAGACATGAACCGGGTTGCCATTGGTATATCACATCAGTCAATGACCTGTACAATCACCGCATCTACGTTCGGTAACAAATAATTTAACTGTCACACCAAGATTCCGTCTAAGAACTGCAACTAAGAAGTATTTTATGTCTCCTCTGATTTTTGTCGAAATAGTCTGCCCAGTGTAATTACAACATCTAAATCACTACGTTTTTCAAAATATCAGAAAGCGTTTTTCATGACTGATATTTTTTACATGCACTCATTTATGCTTTTATTTATTGTGCACGGTAGCCTTGAAGCTATGTGTCATGATTCTGCTTTACAGTGAAGCTGGTGATCAAGCAGAAGTCACGCCTGTTCGAATTGTGATAAAAGCATCAACGCTGATCCATTTTACTGATTATGGTGGCTGTATACATATTCTGATATTTCTTAACTTCTATTAACCCAATGCTAAAAGCTTTGAACTGAAAAGTAAGACAGTTAGACCAGGTTCGACCTCTGAAGACAGCAACGGGGTAATCAGAATGAAATCATCATTAATCTTCAAACTTCCGACCGTGTTATCACATCATCGTTCAACCATGCTGTTGGGAATCCATTACGACCATGAGTTGTTCACTATCATTTTTCGTGTAAATGTCTTTGAATAATTTATCATACAAATTTCTGATATCCGAAATTTCTTAACATTATTGCATACGATTGATAGTGTGTGTTTAATAAACCTCACAGATCGATAACCTTCTTGTAGTTCGTTCATGAGATAAGTTTGCAGTCAGAATTCTTATCTATGGTATGGAAGACCTTATCAAGTTTATTCGACGCTTTGAAAACGTTCGGTATTTTAGCATGATAGTAGGCTCAGCTAATGACAATGTCGATACGGGTAATCCGGGTTGTGAGGATACCAGGATTGACATATTTAAAAACTCCATTTTTTTGAATAGGAATTTTGGTAGGGTTTTTTTAATAGGAGGCTGGTCTATTTGTAATAGTAGATGCAAGTTGTATATCATCAAATCGGAACTTCAACATGAACGACCGCTTAATTAGTTGTTTTAATTACACTTCGAGCCTAATTACAGTTCTAAAGGAGCTACTGCGGAGCATTCGTATCCATGAGAAATCACCTGTTTTCGGCAATAGTACTTATTTTCCTTTTCTGATTTCGTAATCTGGTATTATTATTCCGTATAAGCCTATAGTTTTGTACTGTAGTGTGTGTTTTTGCTATAGTGTTCCCCTTTTCACAAGATTTTTCGTGTTTTACTGTTTTTGTAATTTGTTGCATCTTAATCATATACAGTCTACCCTACTTTGAAACTCCATCTGGTGAATGAGTATGGTCTCAGACTTTTGTTTGTAGTTGTAGAGACGTATTAATCTGATTAGTGAAATTTTATAATTATTCTATATTGCTGTTTCTGAGTGCTTTAATCAGTCTGTTATATCATTTAATTTTCACGATCGTAAGAGTTTCCATACCTTTTTAGTAATTTTTGTGATAGTCACACTTTCAGTTATGAACAATTTTGGATCATTGCTTTTATTATGACAAAATCATGCACGTGATATTATACGCTCAGTTGTGCCACTAAATTTGTTTTCATTGGAATAAATGTTAAACTAGATAATCTGCTGATGTCAAAGGTACTTTCTATTTCATGTGGATACATAATTACGTGTCAACCCATTTGGACGTTAAGCCTCAATTATGTCTTCTTATCTCATACCGAAGAATTGTCTCGGTAGTATAAGAAGAATAAGACGTGTATCTCAGATAATGAAGAAATATAATGTTATGAGCAGTTTGATACTCAAATTAGAATACACCATTGAGCTTACGATTTGACATCGGACATAACCTACTATCAATATCTGTCTCAAAGTCGATCGTACGTCTATCCATTGGTGAATGTATTTAAAAAAGCCACCTATTTGAAAACCCAGGGAAAAGCACCACCTATTTAAACCTTACGGGTTTTTTAAATAGGGTGGGTTTTTTACCAACACTGGAAGATACTCGACAATTAATACCATTGCGTATTACAGTTGAATTCATATGCGAGGATTGAATGATTGCTGCGGAATTCCTCTTGGGAAACTGAAATTGGCTTGTTTTCGAGGAACATTGAATCAAGTAATAAAGCTATGAAGGTGGGGATTATGAGGAGGGGATTGGAAGCGTCCAATTGATGACATTTGGAAACTTTCGATAAAGACGTCTAATTTCCAATTGTTTCTGATGTTTGAATAAGCCCTGGTTCATGATTCTGATCCAAGTTGTGGAGCCACGTTGAATCAGATGTTCGTTTGTGAAAAAAACAAGTTTTCATTGCGAAGCACTATGCATTTCGCTTACCACCGATAAGCATGGAACGTTAGTGAATAACAAACTGGGGAAAATGATGGAAAATAGCTTTCTTTCCTTTAGTAAATTCAAATTGCAGCACTTGGATTTTCTGTCGTGTCCCGATGCTTGGAGTATTATCCCTGGTTGAATTTGTAGCGAATTATTATTTCGAGACAATTAAAAGCATCCGTCAATGTCAGTGCAGCTTCTTGCATGAGATACACGGAAAATTGGTAAAAAATATACACATTGCTGACAGTCATTTTCAATTATGAAATTTCCAATTTGTTGCTGCATGTATGAGACCTGCAGTCTTCTTAAATTTATCCTCTCCACGTCACGAACACGAAATACAGACCTCGTACGTCTGATACGAGACTCATCTGGTCAGAAATTCGTTTAAAACGTATAATTCAATGCCGATCAGTAGCTCACTGGGCAAGACTACACTAGATTCATAATAGTTTAAATTCGATTAATGTTCAGTGATTACTGCTAAAAGGATGTAGACATGTGGCCTATCTGATAAAAAGCTGTTTGTCAAGTTATCTTGGACTCAGAGCACACCCTCCGGTTGTTGAAAATGCACGTTCGCATGTATCGGAAGTGACTGGGGTGACAGCAATGGCGTGCACTTACTGTCTTACTGAAGCCAATCGCATCCTTATTGGAATGCGGCTTACCTTGTCATCTGGATCCATCGCTTCCGGTCTTGAGCCGCTTGTTCCCATCGCTTTGGGAACTCGTCTCGCCATCTCTTTCTCTGCCTTTCTCTATCTCTCTTCCCCTCCATTGCTGTCCAATTGGTGAGTTTCGTTGTCTATCTTCCATCATACCGCCTGATTACGTGTCTCGCCCATTTCCATTTTAGTTGACGAGCTTCATGTACCACTCCTTCATGTTCGTTCTTCTCCTGATCTCTTCATTTTTTATTCGGTCCTTTCTGGTAGTGCTGAGAATTCGCCGCTCCATCGCACGTTGCGTCACTGCCAGTTTTTCCTCCAGTTTCCTCGTAAGGGACCATGTTTGTTATCCATAGGTTACTGCAGGGAGAATGCACATTCCAAAAAGGTTTTTCTTCGTAGTCATTCGAATATCTTTGGCGACAAGGTAATCTCGGAGTTTCCAAAAGGCTTTCCATGCGTTCTGGACCCTTCTAGGAACTTCCTTCTCCTGCCGATCGTGGAATGTGATTGTTTGTCCAAGATAGATAAAATCGTCAACGGATTGTACTTCCTTTCCATCGATATATAAGTTACTCTGGGGTTCGTTGGTCATTGCTTTGGTCTTGTCCACGTTCATTTCGGGAAGTCACGTTCATCGGTCTTGCTCAAATTCGGGTAAGTGCCACACGCTGATGATGCACCTGGTTCGGCCATGTACTGGTAAACTACATTGGGTCCTTAGCTGATCTTGATGTGTAAGGGCAACAAATGAATGTTTATTCATCCTTCAATTCATCATGGAATTAAAATGATTTCTAGATAACTTGTCTTCAGCTAGAACAAGTTAAATCATCAATTAACTTCAAACTAATAGATTTGCAATGAATCCGTGACAGCACGAAAATTAAACACAACTGTAATTGTCAAGACACGAACGCGATGCGACAGGCAAGGGTCAACACGACACGAAGAACGATAGATGATGTCATGAAGGCAGACCTTAAGCATACAGCAAATATTCCTAGACTAACATAACATACGCTGCTTAGAAATTATGTGCACGTTTTGTCACAAAATTCGAACTAAGAATTTTGAGTGAATAGCACACATTTTCATCAGACAAACATATTCGTATTTGTAAATTGTTAGTCTTTTTTCAGAGAAGGTAGAATCAGAAATATGCAGGTCATTAAACTTGCCAATAACAAGCGATTTTCCCGACCAAGCTGACATATTGCTATCAATTTCACTCATGTTTTTCTCAGAGAACCACAGCATTTGAATTGAAATAATTTTCTTCAGAAAGTTTGCTCTCTTTCTATTGTTTATTTGGCCAAATAAACAATAGAAATGGAGCAAGCCTTCTGAAGAAAGATATTTCAATACAAATGGACATAAACTGAAGCAATTTTGAGTGATCTGGACACCTATATGTAAACTACGAATAAAATATTTTTCACTGATTTTCGCAATTTTCATGTGGATGCTTTATCTTTAATCTTATTTATTACATGATTTGCATAATTATATTTAATCTCTCCTATCATGAGTCTTCGCTCTGTGTCACGGTTAAAACTCTATTCAATTCTTAAAGTTCAATTCTAACTCCCTAGTAGATCCAAGTATATAACAGTGTTCGTAAACTGGCGCTCGTACGGACGTTTTTGGGAATTCATTTGACCAGGCGTTCGTACGGACGTTTTTGGGGAAATCAATTGACCAGGCGTTCGCTCGGGCGTTTGATGAGGAATTCAGTTGACGAGACGTTCGTACGGACGTTTGATGAAGAATTCAGTTGACCAGGCAGGAATTGAGAAGGAAGAGAAATAAATTCTAGGGCAGTCTTTTAATCAATACTTGCATAAAGTATCAAGCGTATCGCAAGGAAGGCGTTGAACAAAATTCAAAATATAAAAAAAACATATGTACCAGACAGGTATGCTTGGACTTGGTAGAAGTCCTCTGACATGTGAATAGCAGTAAGCAGAAATTGGACATAAAAGATACGGTGTATCGTCTGAGTTCACAGAATGATGCATAACATGAAAGATTCAATTGCTTGAACTCAAATGTAAATATATACATGCATATTGGACTGCTTACGTGTTTTTGTCAGAGCATGTAGCAGGTGATCACTGCTTAAACTGGCCAATATTCTACCGTAAATTCAAGAGCTTTGCAAGCAACGTTAGCACGAGTTCGGTCAATGGTAATATTGTTCCGCTGTTGGTTCGCTTGTTTACTCGAATTATTATGCAATTATGAAACTTACGAATTATCAATAATTGCGTCTCAAAAGTATTATGTCATTATAGTAGGTAGACTGATTTGTTCATTCTTCGAATGATTAATTTTAGAAAAGAGAACAGTACTGAATTTCGTATGTAAATATCGGCGTACTGCTTATACAGGCCTTGACGATTCATGGCGTACAGATGCTGTGGGAAGAAAGCCTTCGAACATCAATACAGTGATTTTAGATGAAATTTAATTGTTTTAGCATTTTTTTATATTTGTAAGATATGAAAACCCGCTGTATTGTCAAGTATGTATTTCTTGCTGCAGTTGATTTAGATGGTTTAAATAATTTTATTTTGATTTTGGGAGATTCCTCAAATTTAACCTGAAATATATTCCAAGGAGTTCGTCCATCATGCGTTCGCCTGAGACTAAAATTAGACAGCCATTAACAATTGATGAAATGATGTGAGTGCAAATATGAGTGGCATTCATCTTATTTCCAAGGTCTTCGCAATTTGTTTTCAGTTCTAACGTTGCTATGTCAACAATCAGGTAGGTCTTTGTTCTTTTTTCATGTTGATGGTTACTGCTGAAGAATATGGTTGAACTGGTTCAGATGTTTCAAGAGAAAAAAGAGATTGCAATTAATGATCTTGAATGATGCTCATAATGGGCTTCTTTGACTAGATTATTATTGCTTTAAATTACATTGCTGCTACATTTGCACCTGCCATACCTTTATAATGAGATGCCACTCCTCAATTATTATGGGCATACTTATCGTACTTTTCTAGAAACATTGATATTTTTCATGTCAGGATCAGTTGGTCATCAGCTAGAACATTGTTGCGTTTTCTATTGTCGAAGTTGACGTTTTGGAGTAAGAAGTTTGCACTGTCAATCAGAAGGTACTTTAAGGGAGTCTTTGTGCGTTCATGTCATGTTTTTTTGCCCGATTGTATTTTTGAAAAACTTATTTATGTGAAATGTAAAATCATGTGGTAATCAATGTAAATAAGAAGATTAATTTCAGAAACGTTTACATTATTTTTGATTGTTTTGTTATTGAAAAAAGTTCTTTAAGGATTATGGAGGATTGCCGTCGGGGTGATATGAGAATCACAATGTTGACAGAATTATGATATTGACAGCAATTGAAATAGCGGAATTGGCATCACTTCGCTTGTGAAGTTTATAAAGCTATTTCACTCTGCATAAGTTTTTGGAGTCATTGAGAACATTTGGACTATCAGTTGGTGACTGGTATAACATACAACCATAGACAAAGCTCTGACTATGTCTGCGGCTATAAACACAGTAGAAAAACGTTGGTAATGATGACGACACGTCATAGATGGGATATATCAGGTACCAAATCTTCAAACAATAACATTGGAGGCATTTAACAGGTTCATAGGAGAATGTTGATAAATTATTAGGTAAAGGAAAAAAAATAGTTTTCAAAAGCAGACTTCTTTGTACATGTGTCTCCGTCGTTGTATTGGTTGGAATTTAGCCACCATAACGACCAAGATACACTGGAGTGTTTAGCGGCCTGGACTTGGGTAGGTGGCTCCGGAGTTGATAATGCGTAGTGTGTCTGGACCGGATTCGGGCTCACATATCTGGTTCTGTTCCATCTACGATACGGATTACAGCACTATTGTGATACGGATGTATGCATATAACTTATTTTTATCATGGATTAACAGCAGCCATAGGGAATTCTTTCGCTAATGCAGTGTTCTATATATCAACAAATTGATTTATTTCACTGTGCTTTTAGTAAATTTTGATTCTGTCTTTTCAGGGTTTGATAACTGAATCCGTACAGGTGAGTTTACAATTTTCCTTTTACTTTCATCACAATGCAAATGTTATCATCACTCCAAAGCATTTATAAAATTCCAAGTACACATCTTCCAAGTACCTTCATCTATTAACCGGAAGCTCGACTGTTGAAGGCGTGTCTTTGTTTTCTCGCCTCATCAACTGCAATTTTTCACTAGTCATGCTCATCCGTTCTTTTCTAATTCATCATGGATCATTAAAGTTGTATGTGTAAACAGACATTGAGGGCTGTTTCACACATGCGACTTTTTGCAGCGCGGAAGTCGCGCGGGTGTTTGTTTAACATTACAGCCTATGGAGCCTTTCACACATGTCGCGCGTTTTCAAAATCGCGCGAAATTGGTTTTTGACCCACCAATGATCTTTAATATCATCTCAAACCGAGAACATTTCTGATTTCAGCATGATGCAGCGATCAAAACGCATTCCGAATTGCCAATTGTCATTAAGTAGAACCGATTTTATCTGGAATAATATCTTTGATTTCCAAAGTGTTGATGTTCTCGACCTTCGTGTAAAACAATCAATACTGTAGCCAATACCCGTGCTAACGACAAGTCAGTCATGGTCATCAATTTACATTTTGACCTCGTTCTCAGCCGTCAGTGGTCATACTCTGGTGATCCACACACCAAACTGATCCCCTGAGTATGAAGCAGTTGATGCCGCTCATGGCGTATTTCAGGGTAATATTACAGCCTTTAGAGCCTGTCACACATGTCGCGCGTTTTAAAAGCGGATATATTGTCGCAAGAAGTCTTCCGGAAATCGCGCGATTTTGAGGTGATTTTGAGCTTCGACTGACTACCGATCTAGACCGCAGAGTCAATCTGAGAACATTTCTGAGTGCAGTATGTTACGGTGATTAAAACGCTTTCCGACTTGCTCAATTTCGTTCAGTAGAACCGATTCTATTACATGCAATACGTTTGAAGTTCGGAAGTGCTAAGGTTATTGACCTCCACATACGTCAAACAAGCGTGCCTTCCATGCGCGTGCAATCGACGATGACTGAGGTCAGTGCATGTCATCAATTTACATTTTGACTTCGTTCTCAGCCGTCAGTGTTCGGATTTTGGTGATTCACACACCAAAATGATTCCCACAATGTGAAGACGTTGATGACTCAGATGGCCAAGGAATCATCACCATGGAGAGAATTATTTTCATAACATGCAAGACTCCCAGAGGACCCAGTCCATACACTATGCTTTACTGATTGACTTGACAGGAACACTTGCAAAAGCAGCGGATATTGACAACAGATGTAGTAGATTGTGAAAGTTGCTACTTTCTTACTGACATGATGAAAGTGGTCGCTTCGTGAAAATTTGTTGACTCGTGCTATGAATAGATGACGCAATCGACCACTTTTATCCATGAACTGATTGAATGGGTTGCTGAGATTTCTATGTCTTTCAAATGAGCCTACATGTATATCATGCACAGCAGACGGCGAGACAAAATTGCTGAAATATGAATATCTTACGCTGATTTTTGATATTATAGCGAAATATGTAATAAAGTTTAGATATTCTGATAGCAAATTTCCTACCATTTCGATGAAAACAAGAACAAATACAACTGAAGCCTGCCTTCAGAGTAATTTTGGTTCATGCCCTTCTCCAAAAATAGGCTAAGACACATCCACTTTCTATGTCTCATGAAATAGAGTTGTTGCACTGCAGCACATTCATGGATTTATATATAACACAAACATTTGCATAATTGACAATAGAAGGAGTGGTCTGTCAAACAGGCGAGTTGTTTTTTTTATTGAAGGAGAGCTCTTAGTGAAAATCGATGGCGGTCGATAGCGATTTGATACACCAAACGTCATAAATTTTGCATTAACTGACTATCTGTTATTCTAACATGATTCAACGCCCATTGAGGGCATACAGGATAACATGATTTTGTCATCCATTGCCATAGTTCATCACGAAATGCATGTTGCCGAATGATGCAATGTCAAAAGACAGCCACATGACCGCTCGTCCATGCAGTTTCCGACCCACAATTCATTGTAGGACGATTATTTAAGGACCCAGCCGTGTAGTCTGCCTGTTTCATCGACCAGTCATGAATCGTCGCTACATCAGAAATTTCAATCGTCGTCTCGGTTGATTCTTCTTTCAAAAATTACAGATTCTCCCAAAGATCCCACAGAAATCAACTGTTCATCCAAAAATGTCAAGCTTGCCGGGTATTTTTTTACATCCTTACCTACATTAAATATCAAAACGCATATTTCTCAAATCGAGAACACGAATACAAAATATGGCAAACAATGTTACAATTACGACTATGATGTTATGGAAATATTCACAGATAATTAATATCATGAAGCAGACAACGATAGAGAAATTAGGATAGCTCTGGAAGGAGAGGACATTGACATTGCACAAACTGCATTTGAATATAGTGCTACTTTATTATAGCAAGAAGTGCATAAATGATATTTAGAGGATAGGTTATAAATATTAATAAATATAAGCGGCCTGATATCACATTGTCAAGTTTTTAATTATTGAAAGTATCCCAAAGCATATTTTACATACCTATTTAGTAGGAGGTCTAATTATTAGGAGGTCCGGAACAGAATTTCATTATTCTATATGATAAAGTATTGTCACATATTTCTATATATAAATACGTATAAATATTCTCGCATATTTACTGAAATCATACATTTAAATGATATTGAGCAGCTGCTTACCTGAAATGGAGCACTCAATGTTGAAGCACAATTGCATACAATTCAAACACAATGTTCCGGACCTCGTTGACTGATATAGACTTCAGCAAATTCGACTGAGAGCGTTATTGCATGTCTCGGTTTTATGCAGTTGAATGATATTCATACAATCATTCGTTGCTGTAACAATGCTTTAGATCTGACTTCATTTGCTGCTTTTATGATTTTGCTTAACTTCACAATACCTACTATATCAATTTTCTGAAGCATTCCATAGAAATCTCGCTTTGTGATATTGACAAGAAATGGTGTTATTTGTGACCTTATTTTGCTATACATCGAACATTCAAAGATAAAATGAAATACAGTTTCTATTGTTCCATCATTGCAGATGCTACATATTCTGTCTTCATATTCTACTATTTCGATAAGCTCTTGTTCTTACCGCTAAATCATGATTTCCACACATTGTTTTCAGCAATGGTTCGATATCTTTCTGTCTTATGTTAAATGTCAAATAATGCTTCATTGTACAGTCAAATTGAGCTGATTCCAAGTAGCTAATACCTGTTTGACTTCTTTTAGCGTCATTTATCCATTCAGCTCTGAAATGTTCTACTAATCTAGTTTTAACAATATTCTTGTATTCTTTAATATTAAAACTTAAGTGTGTTGCTTTTTCCCATAGATATGATAAATTTAATTGTTTGAATAGCTTTTCTATTCTCCAAGACCATGTATATGAGTATTTTGAACTATTCAAATTACTTAAAATATGATCAAAGCAGATTTTCATGACGCTGTTATTGCTACTAGAAATAATTTTGATCCAAAGATTGATTGCGGCTTTGTCAAAATAATATTCAAGTGGTAGCAATCCAAATTCACCTATTAAACAGTAGTTTGCTGTTGTAGTTGACAAATGATAGAAACGTTTGTAAAATTGAAACTGTATTTTATTCAATTCAGACAGTTTGCTATAGAAGCAAAATTCTCCACCATATTGCATTTTAGATAAAGTCAGCATTTCGAATGTATTTTTTACTATTGTTCCGTTAATACTTCCAAGTTTTTACAGTTTTTTGGCTGTCAAATAGGAAGCTTGTTTGCCTTTGTTAGTAAGTGAAATTAGATGCTTCTTAGTGTTGCGAGAGATCCAAAATCCTAAGTATTTATATTCTTTAACTATTTCAATGTGTTTAATTTCATTATCAAAATTGTTCTTATGTAGTGATCATCATACTTAACATTTTGAATCATGATTTTTGTTTTATCATAGTTTACTTCTAGACCATTATCGCTACAAAATTTGTGCACTGTTTTTATTTGTTTCATTAATCCGTCTTCATCATTACTCATCAAGAGGATGTCATTTGCATATATTAAAGATGGTACATAAAATTTCTGATTACTGCTGCATTTAGTAGTTCAGTATTAGAATAAATTTCTTTGGCCAAGTCAATGTCATAAAAATTGAAAATAAGGTGGGAGATAAAATATCTCCTTGAGGTAATCCATTTTGCAAGTTAAATACATCGGATTCCACGCCATTAAATAATATTTTATATGTCTTTTTAGTTATCAATTTCATTAGAAGGCGGAGAATGTTGCTGTTTGGAAGTAGTGCTTATTATAGTAGTGTACATTATGGGCTTCATTGCCATAATTATCGGAACGACTCTTCCAAATCAATTTAAATCCTTTAATACAACCAGTTCCTCGCTACCAAGTGTAAAACACGAAAAGTAGGCAAGACTTCGAGCTTGCCTTTGATGATGTTGAGCATGTCATCTAAAAAGTCAAACTTGTAAGATAATTTCGTCAAACTAACTGTCTCAAGTCAGCTTGTCGTCAAAATCTTAATACGGTTACTAATGGTGATTGGCATTGATTGATTTAGACGAACTGGAGTTCTTAGATTAAGTATCAACTGTGACTTGTTCGCATTGAGGGTCTGCATGTTGTTCATGCGCCATGTGTCGAAATTATCTAATTTATCCTAGATTCTGAATCAGATTGCAATTGGGTCATCAGTTGCAGTGGATTTATCAGGGTGATGCCGTCTGCGTATTGCACTGCAGTCGTGTGAAAAGTCTCCAACACCAGTACGCTGGCTCAAAGATAGAGTCTTCAGGTACGCCATTGTTGACAGTGAAGAGCGTGTCCGCTGTTTGCAGCAATGCAGTTGTGTTCGATGCACGAGGGCGAAAATCTTATTGTTTGTTCCCATATAATGGAATTCAACTGCCATCATAATGATGAAGTAATGAGAGCCAAAGCTGCAACATATGTTACCTACTAATATAGATTTTATTTATTCACCCAATATTTCGGCTGTCACAGCCAGCCAGCTTCAGGGGAGCGAAGGTTTACAAAATCTTGGTTCATATGATTCTCAAAAAGCCAGCAAAGAGCCAGCAACCATGATAGCTCAATCTCAAGATCAGGTTACCCAATCATGTATTCACTAGCAAGCCACTAAGAATAGTGGCCAGTCAGAGGTATAACCAGCTTAAATTATGAGAATAAACGGAAAATAAGCTATCTAAGCAGCTGGCGCCTACAACGGCAACCGCCCGCAGTGAAGTTATGAGCTGATCACAGAAAAAAGAACATATTTTTTTATCTTTTAACGCATTACTACACTATGGGCCGGCTTCGCTCATTCTTTATCGTTTAAACTGGTTGTATCTCTGACTCAGGGTTGCCACTTGGTCTGTATTTACAGACTAGTCTGTAAAGTCTGCAAATAGTCTGTATTTTTCATTGAGGTCTGTATTTTTTTTAAATCAATTTTTATTCTCATTTAAAAGCATAAATTTTGTGTATAATTTATGTCAGCTAGATGCAATCTGGAAGTTATGAAGTCAAATTGGTCATAACGTTTCCAGACTCTCAAAGTCCCGAATCACATTGCATAAGATGAGTGTATCGCGACAACGAACTGCTAGCATGCCCTTTAGCTTCTAAGAAAAATGACGCAAATTTTTGCTTTTAGCAAAAGTTTGAAAATTTGTTAATTTGGGACAAATCCAACGAAGATAGCCTCTTAAAACCTCTGCTGCCCCTGGCTTCATTGATGTACAATGCATGCTCTTATCTCAAACAGATCGTGCATGTTGAAGCAAACGTTTGCAAGCAAGTACAATAGGAATACAGACGTGTAGACAGGTTAATTGATTATGTCAGGGAAAATTTTGTACTTAAATTGGGTGAGTCAGCCAAACATTCTGCTGGATCTGGTGGATCGTACAAAAATTCAATAATAATAAAGGGGAGAGGAAAAGAGCATCAAGTATTCGCGAACTTTTCTGAATGGCGGGGAAATGGATATTTGTCAATTTATTACGCAATTTATTCCTTATCATTTGTAGTTTGTCAAGCATTTGCCCGAATATATATTTTTGTTTTGTCACATGACGCTTTGTTAGTAGCTGCTCGATAATGGGCCACTAATAGAGTGTGGCATAATTATCTAAAGCAGCATCCATATGAGTATAAGAATCATGACATATTTTGAAAAGTGTGTTTTCACTTCTGCCCTCGTAATAAGTAGTGCTGTGCGCCACCCGCACCTGCTCGCTAAAATTTTACAGGCGAAGTCTGGTTTGAATTCAATGATAATAAATTATTTTTTCAATTAAATCTTTAAAATCTTGAAGGTAGACTTTCTATCTTTCATAATTTATGTTCAGATTTTCTAAAAGTCAATGGTAATCTTATTGAGTACTACAAAACGTGTAATAGTGCTAAAGAATTTGAAGCAGATTTACATTGTCTTCCTTAGACATGATTTTGCCAATCCTTTCAAATGACTCTCATCATACTTAACCCATGTCACAATGATAGCTCTGTTGGAATTCTTTAAAAGCAGATGAAAACAGAAGTCATACAGATATGGAACAATTGTAGAAAGTTGCAATGACTGCATCACTTACTCAATGGCGGATAAAACGTCGGGTTAGTTGATTCTTTCAAAATTAAAGATATAGCAAAGGGAGAGATTTTTTTCAAATTACCTGAACACATCACGAAATGCAAAAAGATTCGAAGCAATGTCATCTCTGTCTGCAAATTAGCATGCAAGTTGTCAACATCTCGACATTACTCGACGTCGAAAAGTCTTAGGAAAAAGTAGCTGGCCGCTGGAATGCTAGGACAGCCTAAATCCTAACAAGATGAGCAACAGCAGGGTGCGCGGTATTCACTATGAGATTCCGAAATTCTGAGGTCGCAGGAAATGAAATTTCGTGGCCTAAGATAAGTAATCATGAACATGAATTATCTTATTTTCGTCAATTTTTCCCGATATCAGCTAGGATATGCATCGGTTATTTTATGACATCGGTGATTTTCAGAGACTGCATCTTCATGACACGAATGTAAAGTTTGAATGGAATTAATGAATTAAATTGAACAAAGCTCTTCTCCTTGGATGAATTGTATTAGATGGACCGGTGAAACATGTTATACTGGACCTTTTTTTATTCACAAAAGATGCACAGACGAACGATGTAATTCAAACTTAAATTTTGATAATGTCCCTAAGATGATGAAAACAAGCTTCTTTAATTGACGTAGACAGAATTTTAAGATTTGATGCACAGGGTACCCATCAGAAAAAAATGAATCGGCTGTATGGACTGTTGCCGGCCACTTTCAATGTAATGGTGCTCTTTCGCTTCGTGGTGAATACCAGGATACTGCTTGAAGCTTGTGTCATCTTTAAATTCGTTATTGGATAAATTCAACATGTCACCAAGTCTGTATTTTTGTCTTTCCGAAGTGGCAACCCTGCCTGACTGGCCACTATTCTTAGTGGTTTGCTAGAGAATACATGACTAGGAAACCGGATCGTAAAATTGAGTTATCATGTTTGCTGTCGGATGCGGTGGGAATCTGCCATAGGCTTTTTAGAAGTTTTTCAAAATCACACGAACTAAGATTTTGTAAGCCGTTGCTCCCCTGAAGCTAGCTGGCTGTGACAGCCGAAATATTGGGTGAATAAATAAAATCTATATTAGTTAACAGCATATGTTGCAGCTTTGGCCCTCATTACTTCATTTTAATCAACTATGCTGCTAAAACGGAGCTTCATTTTACCTCTCATATTGTGCAGAACCAATCCTGCTTCGAGTAGTTTTGACGGACCAAAGACAACAGCGTTATTCATCAAGATGCAGACTAAAGTAGATGACTCAAATACATTGAGGAACTATATTTTCCAATTAAGCCTTACGGTCGTCTCTTCACTTCTTCACTGAGGCTAATGAAGATGAATAATGCATGTTTAAACCATCACAAGTTGCGACCAATTATAATGAACGACAGTCATTATCAAGAAACGGACTTAAATTTGAACTATTGAACAACGGATTCACAACTTGCATCAGAATATGCAGCATATCACTAATGCAACCAATAAAATTAGTATCAGGAAGTGCTGAAATTAGGTGGGAAATGCGTCCAAAAGACAGGAGTGACTCGAATATTCGAAAAGCATAAAAATTCCAACAAGATTGACTGACATTCATCAGTGATGCTTAGAATGTTTAACTTGCATTCAATCAATCAATAGTGCCGTGTCAGAAGCTGACGTTGGCGACAATCAGGTGTTCTTCTCGTCTCTTGCACATTCTAATGATGGTCGTGGCTCTCCTGCCCGTCGCTCTCTCGCGCCACCCCATGAAGGACAATCGTTGACGTTTGCGCTCTCTCCTTCCTTCGATTTTGCCGGTTAGAGCAAGATCGTCGTATTTCTCCTTCCGAAGGACATGACCAAGGAACCGTATTTGTCTTGTAAAGATGGTCATCATCAGTTAGTTGCCTTGATGTACATGTGCGTTCGAGTACGGCTTCCTTGCTAACTTTCTGTATCCAAGGGATACACAGCATCCGCCTGAGGAGCCACATCTCCGCCGCTTCCAAACTTGCCTGCATCGTCTGATTTATGGACCATGCTTCACATCCATAGAGAAGTACCGACCACACGTAGCACCTAAGTAGTCGGACTCTCGTTGCCACGCCAATGTTACGTGAAGCAAACACCCTCTCCATCTTCTTATATGCCGTCTTTCCCATACCAATCCGCCGCTTGATATCTTCGTCACAGCTTGCATGCGACGTGACGCTGCTGCCCAGGTACCGGAAGTGAGACATCTGTTCCAAGACCACACCTTTTACGAGGATATTGATGCGAGGAGTGTTGCGCTTCTTTGAAAACACCATTACAAAGGATTTCTTGCGATTGATGTCGAGTCCCTTCTCTTCACTTTCGTTTGTCACTTTATCGACGATAGCCTGTAGTTTTTCCTCAGTGTCAGCAAAAAGTACCGTATCGTCTGCGTATCGTAAATTATTCATATTGTCACCTCCAACTCTAACACCATCCATTTCTTTAACGTTTCTCATGATCATCTCTGCGTATAACGAGAAGAGATGAGGGGACAGAACACAACCCTGTCGAACACCTCTTTCCATAGTAGTGTAATCACTTAGAACTCCATCTATCTTCACTGCTCCCTGCTGATTCCAGTACAAGTTCGTTATTAATTGGATGTCCTGCCCATCAACATCTAGAGATCGAAGTAGGGCCATCAAAGGCTCGTGTAGTACTTTGTCGAAAACCTTTACATTGTCTACGAAACAAACCAAGAGATCTCGTTGCACCTTGATACACCTTTCAGCCAACCTTCTCAACACAAATACAGCATTTCGCGTGCCTTCATCTGGTGTAAAGCCATACTGTTCCTCTGCTATCTCGCCCTCTGTTCTCCCACGCAAGCGTTTCAGAACAGCTCGAAGGATCAACTTTGTTATGTGGCTCATAAGACTGATCGTACGGTGTTGGTCGCATTTGTCACACCTGGCTTTTTCTGCAATGTGATGAAGACAGACTTACACATCTCTTGGGGGAAACGACCTTCTTCATAGATCTGATAAGCCAAATGAGTGATCTTCTCGACACCGAATTCTTCCATCGCATCAAGCATCTCTACGACGATTCCGTCCGGCCCTGCTGCTCGTCCTTTAGACATGTTCCTTAGCGCAAAAACGATCTCCTCTTTGAGAATTAGATTTCCGTTTGTATTGGGTTGTGGTGGAGCTTCACCTCGTTCCCCAGCAAACAACTCTCCGATGTACTCTTCCCAACGTTTCAGAATTTTGTCGCGTTCCATGATGATATCGCCGTCCTTCGTTTCAATACAATTACAAACTGCACTTTCCTTCTTCTTTGTTGCTTTTCTAATTCTGTCGTGCATCAGTTGTGGATTTTTACGCTCTAAGGTCTCAAGTTCCTGGCAATGCTCATTATAGAAACCTCTTTTGCATCTTTGCATTTATTTCTAATACTTCTGTCAATTTTGCGATAAGCACTTGATCCTCTTTTCTCTTTTCTCCTTTCCTCCATTAGAGCAAAAATCTCTTGCGTCATCCAGTCGTTTTTCTTCTCTCGTTGCTGCTTGGGTATCACTTGCTGAGCCACTACATGAAAAGTTTGCTCGATTTCTCGAAATTGTTTGACTGTAGTTTGCGTTTGGGTATCTTTCTCTAACCTTTGTTTCACTTCGTCCCGAAACTTTTTCCGAACATTTTCATCCTGTTGCAGTTGCCGCATGTCTAACCGCGGTGGCCGTTTGGGCATGTTTATCTTCTTCAGCTTTAGTCTCATAGTGGCGACCAGTAATACGTGATCATTGTTGCAGTCAGCCCCCGGATACCCTTTTACCTGTAGAATGGAGATACGGAATCTCTGGTAAAAGATTCCGGGTTCTTTTATTATTTATTTGGTTCTTGGTATTTTCGTTGGGACTGCGCCATGTCCATAGATGCCTCGCATTATGCTGAAACCACGTGTTCGCTATGATTTGAGCATTTTCTTCACACCAGTGTAGCCATACATCACCTCTTTCATTTCTTGTGCCTAATCCGTGTGGTCCAACTATATTTTGATACCTCTCAGCACCAACTTTGGCATTCAAATCACCCATCACTAGTACCATTTCCTGCGATTTGCAATGCTTTACCGCCAAGTCAAAGTCTTTATAAAACGCTTCCAAATCTGCGGCGCTGCTGCTGCTAGTTGACGCATAGACTTGAATTATGGAGATATTGAAGGGAGATCCTCTTAGTTTCACCATGATCATACGGTCTGATATTGCCCAAAAACCTATTATACTCGCAGCTGCTTCCGGTGTCAGCAGCACACCGACTCCTCGCACATGGTCCTTCTCTGCACCAGAATACACGAAAGTCATATCGTCCACTACGACCTTGTCCGATTGCGTTCATCTAGCCTCACTAACACCTAGGATGTCCAATCTGGCTTTTCGCATTTCGTTTATCACATTATGTAAGTGACCTGCTCGATGCAGAGTGCGGACGTTCCACGTTCCGATTCTTGTCATTTGTTTTTTCCACGCGGTAGCTTGATGACGATCTAAGGCGTCCCAGGTGACCGACGACCTCCTACCGAGCGAGGAACTCCTTTGAGACAAAGGGCGCCCATTTACGCTGTTTATCTGTATTCTCCCTTGAGACATCTTTTTCTTGAAATTGTTTGTCTTTAGTTTGCGTTTGGGTATCTTTCTCTAACCTTTGTTTCACTTCGTCCCGAAACTAGCAACCGAACAACTTGCATTACTTTTTATTAAAGATTTCTGTCATTACTTGTCTGGCTGTTTTACAAGTAGTATGATATTTACTCATCTTGAGATATTAGTGTGATGTGATCGTCCAAGTCAACGATCGCTCAATTCATTGAATCCTACGGAAGCCACAGCAATCTTACATAGTCTTATTACGGAACCGCCTGCAGTTGAAGGTTCCAAAATCTAAGAAAGGCAACATGAAAATTAGTCAATACACAGTAGATGTTTTACATTTCACACTTACTCAGCATTTTAAAAAATTACATTTTTACATAATATTCAAATATTCAATGTTTTGATTGTTTTTTGAAACAGTTTAAGTATGCTACTTATGATTACAGATATATACTGATACTTAATCACAAATTCAAATTAAGTAATCATTGACATCATACTAGCATTATGCAATTAAAACATCAATTCCATTTTCTTGTGAAATATTAATTTGCATTGCGATTTTATAGAGCAATGACATACCCGTTTATTTAACTGTTTCAGTTCAACGTTTATTATATTTCGGTTTGGCACTTTTCAACACATTTTCTTGCCACTTTTGATGAATAATGAATGACATATACCAATTACATGTACAGTGTTATGATTATTTATTTCACCTCGGTTTTCGAAGGATATAATCTGTTCACCTGCTGCTCAGTTTATCTATGTGTATCTATTTATTCTTACGGCATCAAATATGCTTGCCAACGATGAAGATAAGATAACTAAACTGAAAAGCTATTCAATGAAAAGTTGATAAATTAAGAACTTTGGAGCTTTTCATTATACGGCTGATGACTGTGATTGGTGTTTAGCTTCAATTTTTTTATTATTGATGTTTTGTTTTTAACTTCATTATTTCACGCATCCTTCATGGAAAACATGTATTTAGTTTGCCCATTTTTGCTGTCAATTTTATGATATTTGTGTACAAATTCATTCATTTTCGGTACTAGGGTGATGAACTGAAATATTCGTCCTTCCAGGACCAACCTAATTGTAAGTATTCGAATTCCCGAAATGCCTTGTGATCCAGCAGATTTTATCAACAAATATCGCGATTAATTGCGTTTTTGCATCAATTACGATGCCATGATTTGATCTACCGATTTCTGAACGATATGGCAGCCAACATTTGGAGTGATTAAAGCTTTTTAATCTCAAATAAATTTGGGTTGTTTTATTGCTAAAGATGCTGTCAGAGACCGGCTTTTTGGAGTTGTTTTAACATGACCTGACCGAACTGGGCCCGACAGCCGATTTTGCAGATAATTTTCTTTGACGTCATTTCAAACTACGCATTGCTATAATACTTCGTTGATTTACAATTAACTTTAATTTGTTCGGGTTACAATCATGTCTATCGTGACGAGCGGTAACATTATGGCTAGGGTATGAGGCTCCCTGATACTGTTTCTAAGGTTGATTCTGATAAGCGAAAGATCTGAAGATCAGCGCGTTCTACAGAGAACAAATCGTGAAGAGCATTTTCTGCGAGATATGACATACAGGTTTTGCACTTCAATAGTGACACCTAAGCTTTGGTTAGTGAAATAGTGATTTCAATAACGACATTGAATTTCATAAGTGACATTGTGACTTTAAATAAAGAAAAGCGGAATTCAAAAGGGAATGTACTGCATTTTGTCCAAGATATCACAATGTCATGATTGAAAGTCTGTTCGTCTGTCATGAATTCACTTTGTCGATAACTTCTGTGCTACATCTTTCATAAATTGCTAAGTTCTAGCATGACTCTCTGACTGTCCTTATTGAAATCCAAAACCTGTAAAATTCGAAGCATAGCTGAATAAGAACAGATAACATGGTCCTTTGCTGGAGTGAGTCTTCGTCGTTTGCATGTTTCGATTCATGAATACGTACAGTGTATGTTTACGAATATTGGTTAATGCACTCGTTGTATTCACCAAAAAAATGCATAGAGTGGGTCGCCGTTTGTGTGAGTGTGAATTTAGATCGATTACAGCGCATAACAGTGCCCTAATATTGGGCAGGAAAACATCTCAGTCTGTCTTGAAATGTGATAATAGATTATTCAAGCATGTTTCACAGCTTCATTCAAATGGTTGCTAACTTAAAAATATCAGCAGGAGGTCCCGCGAGCCGTGCTCGGACTGAAACTTGTCCTGGCCTTGGATAACGCAGCGTGGTAGAAAAAAGCTTTTCTGACGAGGAATGAAAATACGTCATCATTTATGAATTTTCCATCATACTTATAAGGGTTACTTAGTGATTTGGTATATTTTCTTTTCGACTTATAGACCTACACTTACATAATGAAAGAGAATTTTGGTAAGTGATTATTAAGTAGTAATTTATTCTGTGTAAATCACTTGTAGTTACCTTGTAGTGTAGTAGGTAGTGACACTACCAGTTGGAAAATCGGTCATGGAGGCCCCACAACTCGACTTGAAGTGTACTTTTCACATCGTTTGAGCGATCGCTAATATTTTCAGTTTTAAGTATTTATTCAGATACCCAATTCAAAATATTTCATATTATTTCGATTGGGCAGATTTGAAAGTCAAGGTTCAATCTTCAAAGTCAAAATTGCAGATTCAAAAGTCAAATTTGAAAGTCTTTAATTTCACCGTTTCAGTGACATATTCTTGAATACTAGAATCCGTCATTAAATGCTTCCCGTAGATCAAATTTATTGATATAGTTGATTAGAGGTTTATTTTATATTTCAAGTGTTATAAATTATAATTCCAACAACATATTTATGGATATTGGCCATTCACTATGAACTACATGTGAAGCATAGAAATTGATAACAGTAAAACCTCTAGGATGGAAATTAAGCAATGAACAATAGTGGCACAAAAATCACACGCATTTTCACTTAGATAAACCTGTCAACGTCCATCATTGGGTTAGAATCAGTCATATGCATAAATCTACGCTTTTATTTGGTCATTCATGCCCCAACTCAGTTCCCCCGGATGTGCCGCGACCCTGAGTAATTTCCATTCTAGTCAACTTCAGATAAGCAGCTTATTTTTCTTATGTGAAGTTTATCTTTAACAATTAGCAAAATTTTGAATTGATGACATACTTATGTGGCAAATCATAATTTTATTCAACTTTATCTATGCGACTTCTTCCGCTTTACTGAATGAATATTTTTTCATTTGAAGAAAAGTGAAACAGAATAAAAGTGTAAGTTTATTGTGATATTTGTATGTGTGGTTTATCTCTGTTTGAAAACATTCCTATCAGGTGGTGGTGTGGAAGATTTCAATCATTGATTTTCTTTGAAAATTTGGTTCTCTTTTCTTTGAGTGAGATATCAACATAAATGAACGCAATTCGAAGTTAATTCATTTTCACAGAAAGTCTTGATGTTTACGGGTTTCAAATTCTCTATGTTATTAGTTTAGTTTTGTGCTTCTATTATGTTGATGGTGATTTTTCCTCGATGCGCTGCAGTGAAATTATGTTTTCCTGATATAAAAAGTGCTTTCCACTGCGTTTTGCATCGTACTAACATACTTTGATAATTAGAAAAAATCGTAGTTAATCTGACCGCATTGCTAATGCTCTCAGGAATCAATAAGCTTCTACGCGATGCCTTTTTATGACTTACTCCTGTTATCTTGAGAGAAGTATCTACTCATACTTTCAAGAACAAGGACACTGCCCTCATTTGTCTGCATTTTCTTCGTTTTGTACACGTACATATGTAAATGATTCGAAGAATGTAGTTATTATTTTTGTGTATAATGAATTTTCACTTTTCATGCAAAAGTGAGCAATGTGGCTATATTTTACTTTACATACTTCATGCCCTTCTCGATTCAATTCAACAAGGACAGCTGTCGTTGCATGCAGCTTTCAGGATGATCTATCGCGTTCAAGACTCACACGTTTACCCGACTGCCTTACGCACGTTGACTATAGTGCTATCACGAAAACAAAAGTCAAAGCTGTGACTGAGTATGTCGAAAGGTTCTCCGAAGATTATCAAAGTTGGAAGCCAAGCTGATGACATTGATAAACTTTAATTTAATTCTCCGGTGTAATTCAAACATTGCACTTGAACTCAATAGTTAGTGTCGATTTATGGCTTGAGGCTCTTTTCTATTAATATTGTTTCCTTGAAGAACAGATTAATTGAATTGGAGTCGGTGGAGTAAAACTTAATTTTAAAGCAAGTGCGTCACAGTAATTGGGTCAGATAGTCATAATGCCGTGATCTGATTGCTTTGTCGGCGAAAATTTGGAAAGTTGAATTAATGCATCAATTTCAGCTGCCTGGCATATTTTCCAACTTAGACTAATTGTCAACAAATAAATCCTAAACCTATGAAAGCTTTAGAATAATTTGATTCAAATTTGATAGCCAATTCAAATTGTTGACAAGATTCTCATTGACGTTAAAATATCAAATTCTAACGAATATTCTCGCCTTGGATGTGCAGCGCACGTAAGCGTCTGATAGAGTAAGAAGAGTTTTACTTGAAAGTCTTCGTTAGATTGTTAAATAAATCTCATTCATATAATGTCCGAATTACATAGTAAATTTAGTATTAATATTTAATAAAATGCGTATTTACATTTACGAGTATATTGTACGGTTTGGTATGACTTCATTGATTACTAATAAAAGGTCGCTTTTCATTCACAGTTCCTCCCAGTCAAACTTGTACATTCAAAGGTTGTTATATTTCAAGTATTCCACTTGAGTTATGACACAAATTTGCATTCATGAATCTTTTTCGATTGTATAGGATAATATAATTTTCCGTATAGCAGTGTACCGATTTGATAACTAAATTCTTTTTTATATGATACTTCGATTGCTCTTAATCAAATCAAGCAAATGTACATGTATATCATATTTTTGAACAATTAGAAAAATTCAAAATCGTCTCGTTTTTTCAAAAAAGCCCGACGATTTCGCTTTGGTTATCCCCGACTATTGACTTTCGACATTCTTCAAGGTAATCATGGCTACCAATTGATATCGGTATGTTTGCGTCTACTCTATTTATGTGCTCAGGAAAATCATTGAACCTATTCCGCCAAAATGCTGGATTAGAGCAATTGAAGCGGTGATCAACTTGAATGATGAAAACTTTGGAAATAGTGACGTCGAAGTCGCAAAAATGTGCGATTAAAGTTGTTGAAGTCATTTAACACCAGAATGGCTCATATTAAGGAAAGCTTTGCTGATTCAGACTAATTTGTTGCTTCCAAACTGCAAGTGACAAAACTAAGCAAAAAAATGGCAAAAAGGAGTTGACAACGTGAGAAATAACTCATCTTACCCATTTATCAATGTATTAATTTAAGGATCATGAAGAAGGATTTCAAATATTTGGCATGAGACAAATGAGCAGTTGCAAAGTTTTGCCGCAGGTTTATTCCTGGATAAAGAAATTAAGAAAAAACGACATCAGAAGCTGCAATATAAAGCTTGCTTCGAGCCATTTGGTTTTGAAAAGTTTCGAGCCCTGGATCTTCACTGGATAATTTCGTATTGTGAACGTAGTGGCAGCATTTTTGATAGCAGTAGAAGTCTCTATGAGTATTTATATATGATAAAATCTACATGAAAGTATGTTACAGAATCGACGGTGAAAATTTTCTTCAAAATACCCTGGATCAAAGCACAACAGAAAAAATGTTAATTATCCGAGAAAATTAGATCGAAGCTTTGAACTTGACAAAATTCCTTGATTTTTAGACGAAATGATATCTCCCCTGTAGCTATTATAAGTTTTTTTATTTTGAGATTTCTTTGATGCCTTATCGAGGCGACCTATTTCTGTGTGATGTTCTAAAGCATCAGTATCCCGAAGATTAAATGAATCAGATGAAAGGTTTATTTTAGATCGATTTAATTGAAATGATAGCAATTATTCCCGTTGAAATTAATGTAGTGTAATTACTAGGTCACAGTTGACAACAAAAAATAGAGAAAGTGTGCATTATCTGGGAGTAGAAGTGTGTGGCTTTCTACTCGTTTTGATTGCTCGAGCGTGATGTGATGATTATTGTCCACAAGATCACCCTGTGATAAACTGACAGAAATTAGTTTATCTTGAGTTGTAGTCTGCTTTGAGGCAGCTTTTGTCAAGCTTGTCTACAAACTATCGGGAAGCCATGTATAGAAAGCAATATAAAAAGATGTAGTTGATATTTTGACCGCATGAAGTGGCAGTTCTCTGAAATCTGTTAACTCTTTTTTATTAACAGTCCTTGATGATATTCGAATTACAAAACTTGAAATATTAGTAGGCTATATAGAATTAGACTAATAAATATTTGAACAAAATATTCATGGCGAGCAGAAATAATTTTCATTTTGTTGAAATCATCCAAGATCTCAGGCGTCTTTGAAAGGTAGAAGGCGTTGCCGCAGAAAACACCATCAAATCAATTACAGCAAGGTTAGCTAAAATTTTGGTCTCGGGTACGCTCCACGGCAAGACCCAACATTAACCAACTTTTTAATAAAGTGCACATTTCCCACAAGATTTGGTTGAAATTTTCAGCTCAACGGAAGTGCCACTGTTGAACTGTCGTACAATGACCTTGGAACCAACATGTACAGAAAAGATCAGCTCATAGAGACCGATATTTCCTGATATAATTCCCTCGTCAATTTCTCCCTTCTTAGTAAGGATGAAATTCTCATTGCCTAGCTTACTTCATTTTAAAAATCAGTGGAATTCGATAAGCTACCGGTATTATAGTTTTCAATCTTTTCCAGCATACCTAAGGAGATTAAAGACAGTGTAGATGTCTGATGGTGGCCGACCATTTCATATGTTCCAAATATAAGGCTTGCCTTCTTGTTTTTGTGAAGATTGCCACCAGATAGGTACTTGTCAAATATCAAGATGATAAAAAAATATTTTACTCTGATTTATAAGATAAACGTTAAAATGATTTGATTCTTCATACATTTCTTCATATACAAGTCCGTGCAAAGTATTCTCAAAGTAAATTTTCACGTTTTGAATTTCAGAATCAATACGAAGTAATAGAGGATGCTCCATCAGAAGTTGAAGAAGTTCCAGAGGTCAGAGTTCATATTTGATTTATATCATCAGACTATCCAGACTGGTCACATATTCCTTTTTTGCGTCCGCCCATTTCTTTATGAAATATATTTTTTATATAAAATTACGCATGTGGTTTTTATCAGAGAACGATGGATTGCGTGTGTAGCTTTCATGCTGGAATAATGAACGGTATTCTACTAATCTTACACTTTTTTCTATGAATGAAACTTTTCACAAAATATAGATGCAGGCATTTGGCTTGTTGCGGTCGTTATATCTTCGTATAAAATACAATTCTTCTTTTCCTCTAATTTTATTTTACCCAAAAGAGTCAAAATAGATGGCGTAATTAAAAAGCTTTAACAAATGGACTCTTTGTTGGTGCCGATTTGTTAAAAATGTGAAAAGTGATAAAAATCATTTATATGTAGCCTTTTTTGATTTATTACTGTACGTTCGTCCGTTGTTTATAGGCTTCACAATGGAAATGAAGAACAACAAAATGTAAGCGCATATCAGGCAGCAACCGATCAAGCAATGCGAGCGAAATATCATGGTTTAACAACTAACACCGATCATAGAAATCTACATATAAAAGCAAATCCATTTTATCTGGTGGAAAAAAGGCTAGGCCCTACCAACTAGATTTGCTAAGTCAGCAAACTAGAACTTTGAGCCGTGAAGCTGAATATGATTCAACTTTTCGATGAAGACTTGCATAATATTGCCGTTCATAAATTTGTTATGTTGCCCAGACAATCAACTTATTTTCCGTTTTATTAGGAAGTAAATTTTCATTCTTTTTGATATCTATAGCCAATTGCGTAATACTTAATAAAAGTCATAAATTAATATAATCAAATATTTAATAATATTAATATGATATTATTTATATATATTAAATTATATAACATTAATATAATTTAATGATAAAAAGTCCTTAATTAAAGTCAAGGATATAGAGGTTTCCCCGCCCTCTGATTAAGGCATGAAGTATCAAACCGCTATAAACAGAAGAATAATTTGCAAAAATTAACCTTATTAGAAATTGATTATATTCTTTTTAGACCGCAGGAGTGCAATCTCCGCAAAAAACAATCCACTGGCATACAGGACGTGTACACAGATAACAAATAAATGCTTACAATCAAGTATATAGATTCAAAAGCTTTTTCACCGCAGGTAGGCCCACTAGCACATCATTTCTCGAATTTTTCTTTTTGATAGGCTTTGATGTTGCAGATCAGCTTGCAAATGGAAATAGGCCTAGAAATCAGATGGTGTTTGAAAACATAGCTTTTTATGTTGATCTGCGTTAATTGCATAATGAGCACACCCAATTGAAATTTTCTCGAAAGCGTACAGGTTTTCAGAACATGATGTTTGACGATCATAGCGACCTTGACAAAGCTCGATAGTAGAATATAGCAGCCTTGAAAATGGATAACCATGGGAAAACGCACGGTATGGCAAGTAGGAACTACTAACCAACTATAGGAGGGTAACGTTGATTGTTGCATCGACGAATTAGCCCTTTCACGTCTAAGACAAATTAGTTATATTCGTGACGGATTTATTACGCTAAATCAGGCTATTTTAGCTATTCAATAGTTTTATACAGAAAAATCACAAGATACATTAGTGGCAGGGTGGGTGAGGTGAATGGCCCACTTGCTAGATCTCAGAAACTACTTAACGAATTTAAGAGCAACAAAAAAGAAATGAAAATATGTCTAATTTTAAATAAGTGTCAAAAGTTTTATCGATTTTGGTCCAGTGGATCAGATCCTACAGCATCTCAAAAAAGTACATTCAAATTTCTTCTTTGATCTAATATATGCTCCTCATTTGTTCAAGGATTTCATGACACTAATTATTGATGTAGATAAACTCTTAACATGGAAAATTATCTCTGGCGCATCGTCTCTATGACCTCATATAGTAGTCTGATTTTTGAGTTCGGGGAAAGCACGAAAAAACACTGATTATAAAAAGATGTCAACCCTGTGCAAGCGGAAAGTCGGCCAAAGTCTGGCCCGAAGTCGGCAAACAGTTTCGGCCCGAACGCAACGTGTCCGGACGTCCAGCTTCGGTTGGTCGACTTCGGCCCGTAGTGTATTGACCGAATGTAGCGGGTCGATTTGTGGTGGCCGAATCCAGTCCGCGAGATCTGCGTTGGCTTGCCTTTACCTAACCACATGTAATAAGCAATAACAACTACTCAGATGATGAAACTTACCTAGATTGAGTCCACTGAAGGTCAATTTGTTCTGGCACTGTTAATCGGTGCACATTTGTGTAATCGCAATTATCAAACGAACATGCATGATTATACACTTCTGTGCTCAGACATCATTCATAAATGAAGGTAGGGACTTTTAATATAAAGCCTGGTAGAGCTTTCAGACGGCTACAATTCATCCAAACATAACAGTTTTGATTTCTAAAATAGATTGGAAATATGAAGTAGGGCCTACACATATGAATGATACCTATGAATAACAAATGGTGAATGGATAAATCGTAAGGAATAGTACTCCTGTTATGTTTAAACGAAGGCATTTCAAATTACATAGATCAAAATTAAACGAAAACTAATAAAAGTGCTTAAAATTAAGCACTTATCACATAAACAACGTCCAGTGGTATTACGTAGCAACAGTTTCTATTCGAAAGTGATAGTAACTTCAACTAATATTATCTTATTGACTATATATCTTATTAACCATATTATCTTATTGAATTGCAAGTAATAGGAGCTTAATTGTTGAAGTATTGAAAAAACACCATTTTGAAGTAGCAAGAATATCTTTGCGTCGATTAGAATCTTTCAGCACAAGGTTATCCAAACATGATACCAGCTACATGTAGTAGGCTACTACATACACTATGTCAAAAATAGCCTCTGGCTTTCTCAGGAATAAAAAAAAAAATTCTTATATACCAAGCTTTCGTATTTCTTCAACAGGGTATTCAATAGAATGCACAGATGTTTTACAGCCGTAAATCAATATTCAAAATTATTACTTAGATATTTCGAACAGCTCATCAATGAGCATACAACCTCAAGTTCATCAAAATTCTTTCAGCATGCTGAAGAACACAACACCAATATCCGAAATAGTTTATCTTGGAAGATCCTAAAGAGTGAACGCAACAATGCCAAGAGAAAATCCTTAGAGGCCATTTTCATACATAATGAGAATAATTTGATTAATGGTTGCTGCGGCGAGACATTATTACCTTTTTTGAGATAAATTCATTTTTGTATTTCCTTTTATATAAGCTTTTAATACTTTTCTAATATTTTTTTGTGAATTATGCTTTCTTGTATTCCACAAATTGATACACAGTGTTTACTATATATATATAGTTGTTTGTTAATTTTTAAGCCGCTGGTCGGCCTTCAATTGTCTTATCATAGTTAGCTTTGTATCTTCATTTCATAGTTCATGCATGTTTTTCTTATCTTTGTCTGTAGTTGATGAGCTGTTCGAAATATCTAAGTAATAATTTTGAATATTGATTTACGGCTGTAAAACATCTGTGCATTCTATTGAATACCCTGTTGAAGAAATACGAAAGCTTGGTATATAAGAATTTTTTTTTTATTCCTGAGAAAGCCAGAGGCTATTTTTGACATAGTGTATAATATCCAGGAATGGCCAAACAGTTACATACTTTATACTACATACAAGTCTTTCATAGACACTGATCGGCTATCGATCATGATGAGTTCTTCTTGCTGTGATTTCGGAGGAACGCCATTATTTATATGCTTCAGCCAGCATTTACTTTTTGAAGAGGGTTTGTGATATGTCCATGTAGTGTGTGCACAGGTATTTCTATGTAAGCAGAACAGCCTACTTGGAGTGGGAGTTCTATGTACTTTATGTATTTGAAATTGGGCTGTGATATTACATACATTACGCAGAGCTACCAGCTGCCGGTCGTTTTATCTCGGACATAACATTTGGTGCTAGGAGTAAAAGGAAGAAATAAAATCAAAATGTCCATATCGGCAAAAGAACTGCAGGAGATCTTTAAGCAGCAACAATTGCAATTTGAAACAATGCTGAAAACATATTCTGTTCTTACATCAATGCCTTCGCCTTCAGTTGTTACTAATGCTCATCTATCAAAATTTGAAGAATATTCCCGAACAAAGGAAAAATGGAATCAATATGTAGAGAGATTAGAACAACACTTCATATTGCATAATACAACTGATTCAAATGTCAAGCGTGCTTGTCTTCTGGCCTCAATGGGACCAGAAACTTATCAGCTTCTTAAGAATCTCCAAACAGGAATTGATTTAAATACAAAATCATATGAAGATTTGTGGGATATATTACAAACTCATTTTAAAGAAACAACTAATAAATATGCTGCACGGTATGAGTTTAGCGAAACTGGTATAAAACCCGAACAAACATACGCCGATTTGATTACAGAATTAAAAGGACTAGCTGATGATTGTGATTTCGTCTGTTCAAACTCTTCATGCAAAGCACCATATACTGATCAGATGATCATAGATGTAATCCTTCGCAAAACTCCACATGCGGAAATAGGACGTCAATGTCTTCAAGATGGTAAGCTGACAGTAGAAACTTTAAATCAAAAGGCTCAAAATTGTTTACAGACATGAGTATCAGATCAAGTAGTCCAAGGTTTGGGTAAAAAGGAAACCGAACAATCAGTTAGTCAAATTTCGAAAACATATAAGAAGCATGGTTATAAAACAGAAGTTAAGAATATTAAAAATCCTGCTTTTCGAAGTGACAATAATTACTATAAATCAAATACTAAAACTGTTTTAAAAGGTTGTCCTGGATGTTTTGTTCACCACAAACGACACGATTGTCCTGCAAGGGATCAACAATGTTAGATATGTAAACGCTATATGGACATTATTCCAGCGTTTGCAAAGCCAATACTAATTGGAATGGGTAGCCTATAGGCATTGGAACAAAAATTCTTCTTTTCAAAATAAACATAAATCAAATGACATGAAGTCTGTAGGAACAGTTGAAACCGTGAATACAACTCTTCAACAGAACAGAAAATAAAATTTTTATACCTGTTGAAATAAACGGAAAGGAAATTGACTTTCAATGGGATTCTGGTGCAACGTGTTCTCTTATAGGCTTAGATGTGTATAAAATAATGGGATCTCCTCAGCTTAGCCCTGCTTCGTCGGCAATAAAAACCTGTGGCGGAAACATGCTACCTGTTAAAGGAAGCTGTTTTGTTGATGTAAAAATTGGATCAAAGTCAATTTCTAATTTGTCTCTTTTGGTTCTGGATTAAAAAGATTGTGCTAATCTCATGGGAGTGACATGGTCAGATCATTTTGGACTTATTGAAAATGGTTTATCTGTTTTATCAAAGTTATCTCAACCAAGTAGTCATAATACCAAAGAGAGCAACATTATTAGCAATGACTATGTGAATCGGATGATGAATGTCCCTGAACAAGAACTCGCAATAATTAAATCAAAATATCCATTGGTTTTCAAACGAGGCATAGGACACTGTACAAAATCTAAAGCTCATATTCAGTTGAAACAAGAAACACAAACTGTTTTCAAAAAAAGCTAGACCTTTACCGTTTACTCAAATGAAACCGGTAAAAGAAGAGCTTGAAAGATTAGTTGAACAAGGTGTGTTGGAGAAAGTTCAGTATAGTGACTGGGCTGTACCAACTGTAATTGTAACCAAGCCTAATGGAAAACTACGTGTTTGTGGAGACTTTACGGAATTAAATCGAAGATAGGAGAATAAACAACATCCAATTCCTACAATTGATGATATATTCGCGAAAATACAAGGTGGAGAAAAGTTTACAACTTTAGACATGTCTGATGCTTATTACCAATTGGAGCTAGACGATGATTCAAAGAAGATTTGTGTTATCAATACAGTTTATGGTTTGTACAGATACAATAGGCTTCCATTTGGGTTGAGTTCCTCACCAGCTATATTTCAATCAATTGTGCACCAAGTGGTGGGTCCGTTGAAAGGTGTTGCCGCATATTTAGATGATATTATCATAGCAGGCAAAGACAATAACGAACATTGGAAGAATTTTGAAAATATTATCGCAAAAATGCAAGATTTTGGTTTCCGAATCCGACCTGAGAAATGTACTTGGTTTGCAGAAAAATGCAATTATCTGGGATTTGAAATTTCAAAGGAAGGAAGACGTCCATCAAAACAGGCGATAGAGGCAATTCGTGATCTTCCAAGACCCACATCAATTGATGAAGTTCAATCCTTTTTAGGAAAGGTAGGATATTATGGTCCTTTCATTACAGGTTTAGCTAAAAAAGCAGAACCATTAAATGCAATGAGGCGTAAGGGTGCTGACTTTAATTGGTCCAGTGATTGCGAAAAAGCATTCCAAACAATAAAAAACGAAATTATCCGTCAAACCAATTTGACTCATTATAATCCTGCTAATGAACTGATACTGGCTACAGACGCATCGCCACATGGTGTTGGTGCGGTCCTCTCGCAAATGGAGAATGGTATAGAAAGACCGATTGCGCTCAGTAGCAAAACATTAACTGGATCTCAACGAAATTATTCGCAACTAGATAAAGAAGGACTGGCAGTTATTTTTGGCGTTACGAAATTTCACAAATATTTGTTTGGGAGAAACTTCATTTTACAAATTGATAATAAGCCATTATCGTACATATTTTCACCAGATAAAGACATTCCAGTAATGGCAGCACAACGCTTAGTGAGATGGGCTCTCAAACTACGTGCTTATAATTTCACAATTCGAGTTCACCCTACTTCACACCATTGTAATGCAGACTGTCTGAGTCGGTTGCCAGTAGGGATGGATGAATCTTTCGACAACATGGAGAAAATTGAAGAATTAGAAACGGCGCACTTAATATCTATGCATCTGTACAATGCTCCTTTTAATGTAGAAAGAGTAAGGAACGAAATGAAACGAGATAGAGTCCTATATGAAATACGCAATCTTATAAATGAAGACAAATGGCCGCTACGAATATCAAAGCAAGAATATCTAAGACCATATTGGCATCATCGAGATCGACTGTTTGTACACAAAGGTATAATTTTGTTACCTGGAGAAACAGCAATGCGGATACTAATACCAGAAGTAATGCGAAATGATGTAATCAAGATGTTACACACAGGACATTGCGGTGTAGTGAGAATGAAGCAAACAGCTCGTCAATATGTATGGTGGCCCAACATCAATAAGGACATTGAGCAGTTTTGTATGCGATGTGATAGCTGCAAGAAGTCGTCTAAGAATCCATCTCAAGAATATTCCAAATGGCCGGAACCGAAGAATCCATGGGAAAGAATTCATGTGGATTATGCAGGTCCATTTTTTGATAAAATGTGGTTGACAATAATTGATGCAAAATCTAAGTTTCCTTATGTTGGTATGATGGATAAAAATCGAACAACATCTAAGGAAACGATTGAATCTTCGGAACAAGTATTCGCAATTGAAGGCTTATGCGAGACATTAGTATCCGATAACGGCAGTCAGTTCACTTCTAAGGAGTTTGAGTCGTTCTGCTCTGATCAAGGAATCAAACACATCACATCCCCAAGTTATCATCCAGCTTCCAATGGTTTAGCGGAGAGATTTGTGTCCACGTTTAAAAATCATATGACGAAGGTACGAAGAAATCGGGGAGAATGGAATGAGAACACAAATGAGATCATTGTCAAGTCTGAGTTGTTGAAAATGGTCCGACAAGTTCTGTTTATGTATCGAACAGTGCCTCACACAGAATTAAGCGGGTTATGTCCTGCAGAAGTATTACATGGTAGAATGCCGAGAAATATGTTATCGGTTTTGATTTCAGGACTTAGCAAAGCCGATGGGACACAGAATGAAGAGGGCTGTTCAGCGAAAAAGTTTCCGGTAGGATCTCTGGTCTATGTGAGGAATTACAGACATGGAGCAAAATGGCTTACAGGTGAAGTGATAAGAACGATTGGTAAGAATATTCGAATTATTAAGTGTGAGAGGGGAACATGGAAAAGACATTGTAACACCGTGATGTTTTCCTTGGGTTGCCAGCTATAGTTGTTGAACATGTCGCAACAAACTGTTTCATTTGTAAAGCTCGAGAACTTGTGACTTGAAGAGGAACATCATGTCTATTTTCGGTGTATCCCACCCATTCTCCTCCACCGAGTTGAGACTCATTTAGAAGTTGTTTTAGAAAGTTTTCATGAGCGATGTTTTCACCAACATGGTTGAGAACAATCCAACTTTCATGAGCTCAACGGCAGATTTCACAGATCCGAACCAGAAATCTGCAATGATTACTCTCCTTGCACTTCTTTTGTCAAACGAAGTGACAAAACTTTCTTTTATCAACGTTGCTGTGATAGCATTACATGTATAGTCAGATACTTGATTATTTTCTCTCAATTTCTCTTTGCTTTCATTCAATTCGATTGGACAACTATGTTAGTACGAGCGTCATGCATGTCCTATGTTTCGTTGCCACTGGTCTTGGCTTTCGCATAATTTCCAACTTCCCGGTTGAGTTTCTCTGAAAAGATTTGATCATACTTTCGTCGAGACATACATGGATATGATCTTCAGGGCATATAGCTTTTGGAAAGCTTTCATTCACTGACTAAATAAAATCGAGGATTTGCTTGTCCGGGTCATCTGCACTTGAGAACCTAATATATAAGAGTGTATATCACTTGAAGCTAATCAGTGTGAGTTTCACAAGCAGGTGATATGCGGCTATTTACATGTTCATAAAAAGTGCCTAATTTTAAGCACTTTTTCATTGCAATAAATATTCAATCCTGTACGTTTCGATATTTGATATTTGTTGCTATTTTTCTCACAATAAAATGGAAACTCGCAGTGATCTCAGAAAACCGTAGCGCATCTGACTTGGGGCATCAATTTTCTAAAATTTATCTTTATGATAATTAGAAGAAACTTGGCGTTTATTTGTCACATTTCTTTAAACATTTTGAAATTACTAAGTAATCAATGAGCCAGATGCACTTATGACACGCCTGTCAAATAGACGTGACCTTTATGGTGGCCCATGAATATCTAAGTATATATTCAAAACGTATTGCAAGCAGAACTTTCACGTTGATAACAGGAATGCTTTTAATTAAAAAGTGCTTTAAATTAAGCACTTTTTAGTTGATTTTTGTCTTCATGTCAACATGTAACGACTAAAGGTATTGAAATCTTTTAAATTTCATCATTAGGAGATTCACCTCAGATACATTTCTGTGTAATATTATCACCTTGGGAGCATTAGTTTGCAAAATATATCGATTTAAGTATTTTATGCAATAAAAGAAAAATTTGGCCTTTAATCTGATGAATATTTTGTGATGACTAAGTGGAGCTATAAAGCTGATATTGACATGATTACAGCATAATGTATCATGTGTCACATCACCTGACTTAAAACAGCTGCCTTGAAAGTCTTCTCACATTTTGAAACACCTGAATTTGGCAAAAAAAGTGATTAATTTTGAACATTTTTGCGGTCAAATTATCATTAACTCGTCTTAGCAATAAGAGACAAAACGCCTTGACAAGTCAACTCGTCATCGGCAGCGAACTTGCTAAGTCAGTTACTACTTACAGACTTTACTTTTGACTTTTCTATAGTTTTAGCATGAAGTTATAGTGGAGATGTTGTATTTTTTGAATTAATATTACTTTTACCTCTTGGACATGTAATAAATTAATTTCTTCTAGGATTTTTCATGACGGCATATTTGGCCTGAATGATGATTGTATAGATCGAACACACACCATCATGACAGTAGTTTCAAACTTTTCCTCAAAAATTGTTGGATTTGGCCGTCTGGAGCGTCAAATTTAGCATCCATTTTGCATGGACTTCTTGCATTAATTTTGCCAGTGTTCAAATATTCTGTGCTGTGCGCTGTACAATGCCTTCCAAAGATCAATTTTTTATAATGATGTAGCCTACAATATTTCGTTTGTGTGAATTTATACATTTAAATTCTATTGTCAGCAATGATCATCAATTTTGTTAATGATAATATGACCAAGTTTCTACCTTCTGAAACGACGTAGTTTTCTGCCCCTCAACATACGCGTTCGTGCAAGTAAAGGACAGCACATATAAATTTGTCATTGCATGGAGACCTAGAACACGATCCAATGTTGCTGAAAGATGTATTGCCGTTTTGCTGCATTTCCTTTTCATAGTGATGCAGTCTGTGAAAAAAATGCAGTTTTGAAAAACACAGCAAAAATTGACTTTTTTCCTTATCATTCAGATAATGAAAAACTAATATCATTTTAGCCAATTTTGGCTATAACCTACTGTTTAACTACTTACTCAAGCATAAAGACTTGGAGAAATCCCGATACTCGAACACTCCCGCTTCTTACCTATATATTTTCAATCATGAAGATGGTGTGAAAACTAGAGGTACTTTCGATTTTCACAAATGGCTGAAAATTAGCACTCTTCCATTAAATTTTAGAAAGTAAAATTCATAGTCATCTATTTAGTTGCAAATATTACATCGAATATTCCAAGAAAATAAGATTAAATCAACCTTATGCTTCTAAGCATTTCACTATTTCTATCCTAAGAGGATTAAAAGATTAAAGATTAATCCTAATTAAATCTATGATGGAATTGACAGCAAAATTTATCAAGAAGCGTGGAAATTTTATTCTTTTAGCTGAAGGAGAGGTAAAAAGTCACTCACTCCTAACTTTCTAAGTTAAATGCAAATTCATTTGATAAATTGCAGTTCACATTCACGTTCATATGAATTTTATCAATAATACTGGAAATCAAAGTTGATTTAGGCCTATACCTCCTAGGAGGCATTTTTCTTAACATTCTTGTGTTTATAAAACTTAAGTCTGGACGTAATTTACTATGGATGAGTAACAACTGTTGTCAAGACAAGATAATTGCTTCCAGTGCCTTTTGGAATTGATGGTCAGACTATGACTGCATAACTCCAAACTATGGAAAAGTCATGAATCGAAAAAGATCATGGCTCATTATGATGACTCAACGTATTCGAGCTCTGATGATGATGGCCAACAAATGAAATTGGATTTCATCGATGTGTAATCAATCAGGGAGCGGTTACTGATGGAATGCTTCTTGTGCATATACATCTATCCCACCCCATATATAATTCATTTCCCCCTTTCTATGCCCATTATCCCCCCTAAAATTCAATCCTCCTTGTCATCCATCCTTATCCTTTATCCTCTCACCACACCCCCTTCCACCCCCCCCCCCCAGACCGTCTTCCCTCCCCCCTCATGCTCTTTCACACACTCGTCTCCTCCCCTTATTTCCACTTCCTCCTCTCTCATATCTATCATCCATCATCCCCCCCGTCATTTTCCATTCCACCTCTCCCAACAATTCCTACACCCTCAAGGGTCTCATACGCCCCCCATCTAATTCTCCACTCTCCATCCCTCATTCCCTCCACCACTCTCACTCCTCCCCATCTTCATTCTCTATCATCCCCATCTCCATTCTTTCACAAAATTCTATTCCCCCAAGTCCCCCCCAACTCCCTCCCCTTTTTTCCCGCACCACTCCCCACCCCCCAATATCCCAATCCCCCTCATTCTCCCTCCAACCCATTAAAATTATCCTCCCAAAATCATTCCCCATACCCCCGATCTTACGTAACCCCCATCCCCTTCCCTCTTTTCCTCTAATCACAACCCTCTCCCCATAATTATTCCTATTATCCTCACAATCCCATCAAATCCCTCCCTACACCACACCCCATATCTTTCCAATCCCCCTCTTATATATCCCTTATAAGTTCATGAACCCCCCTTTCCAATCACTTTCCCTTCTTCATCACATCCCTATTCGATAGCATTTATCAATCTCATCCCGCCCCTCAATTTCCCCCCCTCCCCCCTCCAATTAATCTCCTCACTCTATATTCCCATCTCTCCTTCCCCTCCCACCCTCCCATTATCCCACCCTTTCTTATATCCCCACTCCCCTAATCCCTCCCCTCCCTCCCACCCTTCCAATTTTCCCCCCATTTCCAATCTCCTCTCCCTTCCCATAAAACTCTATCCCATCCTTTCCTTTCTCCAATTACCTGCCTCCCACCTATTCCTCCCCACACTTCATCATCTCCCACCCTCTCATTCCATTCCCCACCCATCACCTCTTCCCCCCCAATTTCGAATACCCTCCCATTCTATCCTCCCCCATCTCCGATTTGCCCCACTCCCGTATTTTCTTATCTCACAAAATTCTTGCACTTGATGTTTACTTTTTCACGTTGAATTGTTCGTTCTATCAACCTTGACATCCTTGGCACTTTCTGTTACTAGGGAGCATTTTCCATTGATAATCCAACAGCAAGGCCCCGCAGATACGCATTTTTTCTTTTTCGGAGGTTTACTGGAATGCAAGTGCAACTTTTCCATCTTCATAGCGATGTAACTTTTACATAACCACAGAACAATCAGAACACAATACTGATTATTAAAAGACCTTTTCTCTCACTTTCCTAAGACAGAGATAATGCATGAGCAGTTGATATAATGGTTGCTTGTCTATAGAGGAAGCAGATGCGCAGATATCTATATTGCCATCCAATGCTTTCCATTATCTATTGACTTTCTACTGCTATGATTAATGCATGTCTCGAATGACCATGCTAGGTAATAGCCTAGTGCGACAAGTCTTCTGGAATTTAGTGTATAAATACTACGGTGAAAGCATACCACAGAAACTTGACTGGTAAAATAGAAATAACAAGAAAATCGTGACCAATCAGCAATTTATTCAAAGCTCTGTGATGGGGGTCTAATTGATTTAGATTATAAGTAATGGCAGTGGGCGAGAGGACCATATCCAAGAAATTTTCAAAACCAAAATATTCTCTCCCGAAGTATTTATGCCACAATAATTACAAATTAGATAAAGTAGATACAAGCTTCAATATGCTTGAAGCTTGTACTTTATCTAATTTGTGATTATTGTGGAGTTATAGATTGGCGATTTAGCCGATATTGGCATTTGTCCTCGTTTTTCATTGATTTATAGATTAGGAATGTTGATGCATCTTTGCAATGAAAAGTTAAAATTGAATAAGCATAAAAATGCCTCCCAGGAGGCAGTTTTGATATCTGAAATAATTATAGATGCTTATAATCGAATGTCATAACAGGGATCTTTAAAGAATTCCCACGAATGTATACCATTTACTACTTAATTTCCTCTTTTTCGCAGCCGTCTATTGCCGGGAAAATTCCATTTTTATCATCTGGTCACTCGACATACGTGCTATTCTGATTCAGTAACGTCAGTTTCATTGATCGCAAATAATCAAAATGACTAATCAGTTGACACTTTCACATCTAAATAAACGTCTATTACACTCTCAGCACACTGAAAGATCAATTTTGCTTCAATAATAAAGCCAAAATGTTCTAATGATCCTCCCTTACAAAAATACCTCCTAGAAAACACTTATGATAACAAATTATTAGGCGTGGTGAAAAAAATACTATGCCCATCAGATGAAAACCTTTGTGCACATTCTGTCACTGTATGAAATAGTAGTCATATTGACGCAAAAATTCAAGACTCTTTTGTTCGTGATGCATGATATAGCTCACACGACTCTCATTTCCATCTCATAAATACTTGAAAATATCTATGTATTTTGGAATAGCCTATTCAGATGAAGGAGATCTCAGAGGTCAAGATTTTAGTCTGATTTATTAGTTGGAAGCTTGGCAGTTAAGGAAGTGTCCTCAGCCACATTTCAGATCACAAAATGAGATTCATTCTGTTCAATTTTCTAACACTAGCTTTCTCAACTTTTTTCAACACTGTATCTGAATCCTCAAATCTATAATATGTCTCTAAAACTGAAGCAGTCTAAACCAATGGCTGGTTATAATTATGTCTAAGTCTGATGATTATCCGGCAGAATACATAAGTTCGTTAAGATATAAAGATGGTCTGATGCATTTACGAATCGTTTAACAAAAGGTCAGAAAAGTGCCTCCTAGGAGGCACTCTGTCAAATTATCATTAAGTTGTAGACGTCAATGCAGTCTCCCAATTACCCAAGCTTGTACATTGTGCCTTTATATAGTGGATTTCAGCAATGATTGCACGATATCTTAATTAGCTTCAAAAACAGAATGTGGTGAAAGGTATAAGGCCAAATCGTGCTATAGGACAATACCATACATTATAATGATTTACCATAAACAATGATGTTATCTACACTATACAGCGAAACAGACTTTCACTGGTTTAAGGTCAACTTAAGGATATCCGCTATCTATAAACTATAAAAAGATTGTTGCATTACTAATTCTTATCACAAAATAATGAATTCAATGTTAGCTTTGCAATGTACGGTAATGTCTGATTGTTAATAGTTCTACTAATTACAGCTTTTCATCTAATAATACATTCTTAAATTACCCTTATCGGTATCTAACAGAATCTATCTGCCACGTTTCAGCAAGTTTTTGTTGCTCGGGTTGTGATGTAGACTTGACCATTGTCATTGTCATCATGCGGATGAAAATCATCCGATCACACATTTATAACACAGAGTTGATAATAGAAAAACGGACCTCCTAAATTTCTTTGAAGTTCAATCGATTCTAATGCTCCCCAAATCCATCGCACAACAACGTGATATACATCATTCGAGAGCTTGCATTATCAGCTTTAAAATGAGCTATGATAGACGTGCATCCGCTGTTGGATTTGCTGAGCAGTGCTCAACATATGAAAATCACTCAATCTACAAATCCCAATTTTTCAAAATGAAAGCATATGAGTGTGATAATGAATGAGACACGAGGAGAAAGAGCATTTTCTGAGGTCTCTTTTGACATACTGTTCATCAAAATCGGAAAATTAATGAAAACTTAGTGATATCGTGAAGTTATCACAAAATCATAACCTTCTTGGCTGAAAATGCTATATTCTCTCTTTTTCATCAAAAGTGCTTATGTTTGGTATCTTCAGAATCCTTGCGATGTGAGGAGTACGAATATGTAAGTTATATTCATGTAAGTTCAATAGTTCTTTTTCAAACTTCTTCAATATTTGTTTTCATTTCCGCAAAAGTGCACAGACAACATGTAGGGTGAACGAAGTTTCAAAACAAAACAATTAGCGAAGGCATGTCTTTGTTCTCTCAAGACGACTGCCGATTGTCTACCTTTATTGTTTGTGCACTTTTGCGGAAATGAGAACAAATATTGAAGAAGTTTGAAAAAGAACTATTGAGCTTATATGAATATAGCGCACATATTCGTACACCTCGCATCGCAAGGATTCTGAAGATACCAAACATGAACAATTTTGATGAAAAAGAGAGAATATAACATTTTCAACCAAGAAGGTTATGATTTTGTGATAACTTCACGATATCACTCATTTTTCATTAGTTCTCCGATTTTGATGAACAGTATGTCAAAAGAGAGCTCAGAAAATGCTCTTTCTCATCGTGTCTGATTCATTATCTTACTCACATGCTTTCATTTTGAAAAATTGGGATTTGTAAATTAAACGATTTTCATATTTTGAGCACTGCTCAGCAAATCCAATAACGGATACAAGTCTATCATAGCTCATTTTGAAGCTGAGAATGCAAGCTCTCGAATGATGTATATCACGTTGTTGTGCGATGAATTTGGAAAGCATTAGAATCGATTGAACTTCAAAGAAATTTAGGTGGTCCATTTTTTATGATCAACTCTGTAGAATGTAATTCTTTGCGTTTTGATTAATGGATTGAAGTAGTCCTAATAGCACTGATAGCGCTCTCAAATCCGTAGGTTCACAAATGTATAAAGATCGTTTAATGATTGTTCAAGCATGTAGTAAGCTCAGGTGTCTGAGAGAACTGATATAATTCGCAAATTTTGTTGTTAGTTAATTTCTCTTGGGGGTTTGTAAGTGATCGAAAAAGGCGCATGCATTACTCGATGTATTATACATCAAATTATGTATTATTTAAAATCAATATCATTTTGAAAACCAAAAAAGCGATTGGACTTCCTTGTCATATGCAATTTTCTGCATGATGTGGAAGCTAGTTAGTTTTTGGATTGCTCAGCATCTGCAGCAGAACGCATTCAAGTGAGTGGATTAAAGTAGATTCATGTAGTAGAAAATAAGTGTCTGTTGTGAGAGTGATTATTGATCCACGAGTGATCCACCAGCGATTCCGCTAGTGTGAAAACAGTGTGGATACTTTGTGTGTCTGAATCATCTGATTGTCCACAAGTTGTTCACTTGCAGTGGCCCATCAGTGGCGGAGAGTAAACCACTGATGGTTATCCAATGGACCACTTATGGGAGAGCATTGGCTTGTGAGGGTAGTGCGTCATCCCGAAAATTTGCCACTTAGTGTCAATTTCACTAATACGATTCACAATTTCAGTGTGATACCAATTTAAATGCAAAATTTTAGTGAAATTTTGCATAATAACAGTTTGTGCATTATTGAGAATATGCTGAAAGTGAATGATGATGCTGCTTCAAGAGAGATCATGCCATTATGGCTCATCTGTCAACAAATTTTCAATAATACGCTAGTTTCAAAATTTCTGTTGAAATTTTCAATCAACGCATTCAACAACTTGAAATACGTGCAATTGCCATATTTTAATGAATGATGATTTTTGATAAATGCAATGAAAAAATCTCCAAACTATAGTTTGAAACAAATTGTGATCAGAATTAGAATTGGTTGGTGGGATGGTCCTGTGAGCAGCTAGAATTGCATTATTCTATACAGTATTCTAGTATTTCATTCAATGTAGCATTTCATAATTCCGAACGTTTGTTACCACATAGATTCTGCCGATCGCGCTTCAATCGCGCTCGTTGATGTGTTGCCGTATACGCTGCTGTGTTGTTGTTCGCTGGCAGACAGTTGTTGTTACTACTTCTGTAGTTAAGTTATACCGCGAGAGCCCGGAGTTCTTCTAACAGCTACTGAAGATGTCGTATTTGTTGTTGTTGGTAGCTGTTGTTGTGTCAATTTCTCATCGATTCTAATTTATACAAATTTTTCAGACTTTCTTTTGAAAATTGAAAGAGTTTCCTTTAATCTCTGTTCGTTAGCTTTCAATCCAACCACATTTCGTTCTTATCACGTAATTTTTAATCTCCTTTTTCAACATGGGCCATTAATCAGTTTTCATGATATCATTTTTATCGTCGTTTTTTCTTTCATTAACAATCACGTTATTCGCACACTGAATTTCTTCTGCCAGTTCATTAATAGATTTATTCGCATCTCATCTCTCTCTCTCTCTCTCTCAGCGTTTGATTCTTTGCTTTTTTTTATTTGTTAATTTTCTTTTCTTTCTTTCAGGAGATATTGAATATCTCGTTTACGAAACGAAAATGGCGTAGGCTGACCGGTTACATATATACATGCACACAAGAAACATGAACTATGAACATGAGAACGCACATAGGAACGACGCAGGGAACGGCACACAGGAACAACGAGGATAGGATACGGGCACATGGGTTAGATTGAAACGGACAAGCGTTAGATACATTAACATAATGCACTATACGCGACATGCAATTATCGGAATTGAATCTTATTATGGAATTGGAATTGAATTGAACTGTTCCGACTGGAATTGGAATTAAAATTTCTGCTCTCGAATTGGAATCAAAAAATTTCAATGGAATATTTCCGGCTCTGTGTGGCAGCGCAGCTCATTTAAGGAAGACACGCGCGCGCACTAAGAACATAACGAAAAATGCATAAATTTGATCGCTGAAGTAACGACAATGAAATCAGACGCTCTTTTGGCTATGCCTCTCATTATGTGTACATTGATTGTTCGAGGCAAACGAAACCTGTCCCATCGTAATTACATGCAGATTAACAATCTAACTTCCGTTTATGCTGACAATTGATAGGTAGTGTCCGTGTGATAGGATTCTACGTAAAGTGCCCAGCCCCTCTCATAAAAAATCACGGGGGTAAAATGGGCATGCTTGTTTTTCAGAGAAATGCCCAGAATTTATGAAAGATAGAGAGCAGAGTTTCGGAATCGGAGCCGGAGTCGCCCGAAGCCTTGGTAGCAGGTCGAAGCCGAAGGCGGAGCCGACAGAAAATGCCGCGGAATTCAGTGACTTTGCGAGATAAAGTGACATTTGACATTGTAGCTGAAACGAATACATGTGTTTTATCATTGTAGGTTGTCGTTGTAGACCTCCCAAAATCTGCTGGCCTTTCGTCCTCTCAATACATAGCTAATAAAATCTCCTCTCAATACATAGCCTACTGCGAATCATTTATTTGGATTTTAAAGGAGATCGCGGACTTCCTTGAGATTGTGTTCCAGCAGAAAGGCTCTTGTCGAAAAACATGCACATGCATTCTCGCTTCAAATTTAATGTGCTTATTATTAAAGCACATTATCGATTTTTAATCAGTATTCCCTTAAAAATGTATATAATTCTATAGATGTCTAATTCTCAATAAAATACCTAGATGAAATATTAAAATACTTCAGAAGAAGTACTTTTGATATAAAAAGAAGTTTAGTTCAATGTCGAAATATGTTTCAATTGATTGATGAATACTAGAGCCCTGACAGCTAACTGGTTGAATCATCTCGTCCGACCGGACGCACCAGATTGAATAGCATGCAGATTGAAACTTTTGAAAACCCTTTCTGATTAAAATACCTCGATGTGCCTGACTAAAATACCTCTTTTTAATCAATGATGCCTCAAATCCGGAAGAATGAAATATTTGATCTCGCCTCTGATTAAGCGCTAAGAGCGGTGGTGGTAGAGACTAAATCAGACATTTCTATCAGTCCCATACAAATAGAGATAATTTTCATTGCTCCCTCTGCGATTCATGCTTAACAAAAAGCGTTTCCAGCAGGAAGCACTAGCAAAGGCAAACTAGTCATAATTTTTGGCAATGAAGTCATTTTGCTATCCTGCATTTGTTTATGCCTCCGATCACGATATGTACGAAAATATATTGAAAGACTTAAAAAGTTTCAGCTAAAACTTGATCAAGATGCTGTGTTTGACGATAAAATGACGATTTGATAGATCTAAATGTGTTTATCCTTTTGAAGAGCATGAACAGCATGACCTAGAGATGGTTCTACACGCCGTAGAACTTCTCACTCAATCACAGAAAACACAGACAAATGCCATTTTACCGAAAACCTCAGCCTGCTCCCATTGGATGTGCTTTCTGTGATATTGTCTGACAAGAAGATGTGTGCAGTTTCGCAGTAACAATCAGGTGTACATTATTTTGTAAAAGTCTCTTGTTCTGTTTCGTGTTGAGGGCTCGACAATATGTCGACGGGTTTTGGGTCGGAGCCAACCGGAGACGTAGTAGCTGGACCACGGCTCCGAAACCATGATTGAAAGACATAACTGGAACTATGAATCAATGCTTTTTAAGAATTTGATGGAAAAAGTCTGGCGCTACGCGCCGACGATGTAAGGTGTCATTTGAAAGGTTGTATATCTTCATAATATAATATTAAGGTGCAATAATATAGGAACACTGGCGCTTTGTACATTGCTGCTTGCTGTCGGCAGGCAGCAATTGCATTACCCTGTCGTCATTTTACAATGCTTATAACATAGAAGTTACTGCTAAGATCATAGACTTCTAAATTACAGAAGAATGTTGTTACAGGAAGTCTATGGATAGATATAGATGTATATAAGTAGACAATGGAAATATCACATGAGATTTCTCGGTAAGTAATGAACAAATCGACGGCCGCCAACGCGGCCTCTGATTTGCACATTACTTACTAGTCTGGGAGCCAAGCCGTCGTATCGTGCTTAAAAACGAAGTAAAAATGACACCCCTGCTATACTTTTCTTAACACTTTCATGTTGTTAAAGGGTGTATGGGACATCAGAAAACAGTTGTTAGCAATGCCAACTCTCTTGCAAAAGTTGCTTTAGGCCTACTTTTGTAAAACTATCACGATGTTAAAAATGCAAAGCATGGAGTGAGTACGGAACACAAAAGTAACTCTAGATATGGATTGAAACAATGTATACCTACGCACGACGTCTCATTTTGATTGTCTAGATGTCTTCTCATTCATAAATCTTGTTGGAAGTGAATACGTTAAAGAATGAAGTCGCCAGAGGTCAAAAGGTCACAAAACCTAGGTCAAAACTCAAAAATAGCACTTTTCTTAAAAAGACGCCTGACTCACTGCCTTGGAGCGATCAAATACTTCAAAATCAAACGGTAACCTCATCTAGGGACCCATGGGAAGTTTTTGAAACAGTTGTTTGGAGGTCATGACCCAATGACGTGATCACAGGTCAAATTTCTGTAAAGGTCAAATTTTAAAAAAATCAATAAAATCAGCTTTTTTGGTCTTATCGATATTCATACGCATTCCGTTAGCCTAGGCACAACCAGGAGATAGTTATCCATAGTTTACAAACATATTCTTCTCAAATCAATGATAATACTTTGACTAGAAGTTATCATTAGGCCCTATTCAGCCGGTCAGTTATCATTAGGCCTATTCAGCCGGTCCAAGGGATCAAGAAGTTATCAATAGCGTAGTTCACCACATTTTCACCGAGACGCGCAGGAGTAATTGACTGTTATCGGCGGCGTAGCTCAGGATTTCCAAGAAATTTGGAATCACCGGTGAGCTGCTGTGTTCCATGGTGAAGTTACACTCGCGCTCGTAGTACATCGACAGTGGAAAGGATGGCCAATGAGATGAACACAACTTGTGACGTCATAAACAAGTTCTTGAGTGGGTAACATTTTTATCGATGCTTGCGCTTTGCGTTATCCAAACAATCCTCTTCGTGTACTTCTGTTGTCACTTGCTTGGAATATTCGACTCTTCTTCCGCCCGGAAATACCATTAGCTATAGTATTTCTCGCAATCTGCATTGACATCAATTAGCTGTCGGTGTTCGATAGCCACGACCGGTGAATTTTAGGTACGGTAATGATTTAAAATTAATGGATCACATATTCTATGTACTGTGATTTGTAGAGCAAGGAAGTATTGCATCATACCGTGTGTCGAACGACATCAACGTGTGTGCGGCACATGTACAACGCTCTCAGCCTCCATTTCTGAAATGTTCAGATGAGAATAAAGTAAGTCAATTTCCATCTTTATAGCATCCCTCATTGAATCTAAATCGTCATTTATCGTACACATTTTTCACGAGAACTGAAAATAATGATAATGACAAACAGAAAATGAGTTTTCCTAGAACCCCCTGCTCAATTTTTTTTGATACCAAAAAAACTTGTAAATTATTTTGAAAAAAATGATAATTAGAAACAGAAAATGATTTATTTTGAAACTTTGATTTTTCTGAAGAAATGGTGGATTAAGATTTTTATGGTGCATAAGATTGGTGGATCATTTTTCGATTTTCATTTTTCGTTTCTTTTTTTCAGGTTAACAAGATCCTTCTTCAAATATGGAACCATTACTTTCGAGGAACACGAAAAAGAAGCGTCGGTCAAGCTCCTGTCCTGAATTCAGAATTGACTATTCGAAATGCATCATATGTCAAAGTGCAGCCAAAAAACATGGAAAAACGTCCACTATAACAAGCAAAGGTTTACCAGAATTGAAGTCGGCAATTTTCATACGAAAGGATGAATTGTTTGCGAAGATCTGGAGTGATTTAGAGGATGAAGCTACCTTCTTGGAAAAGAGACCAATCGTCCATGTAATCTGTCGTAGCAAATATACACTCAAGAGAACATTGGATAACATAAAGTTGAGGTCTAAGCAAACGAAAGGAGAGAAGTCGGACTCTTTAGACAATTCGACTATTCGTCTAAGATCTGATTCTTCATCTTTGGTTGGGAAATCTCTTGAATATAATAAATCTGTCTGTTTTCTTTGTGAAAAAGAGAGAGATAGCTATGGAGTTTGGACCTTGATTGCCATTGCAACGCCTGATGGGAGGAAAGAGCTATACACAAGAAGGCAAAGGATATTAATGATGAAGTCATGTTATTCAAGATTAAAGGACATGGTGAAACGTGTGTAGATATGATGGCTAACAATTTTCATTATCACAGGAGTTGCATGAGTCGATATATGAACAAACGTACACTGAATGACAAAGAAATATCTTCAGATTCCAATCAGCACGATGCAGTATTTTCACTTCTAGTATCCGAAATCTCAGATGGACTCCGCAACGAGAGACACGTTTACTCAGTTGACCAAATTGTGATGAGATACAATGATTTATTAGCTGAACATGGTAAGACTGAATGTAGGCCCGATAGACTGGTCAAGCGTATTGTGAATCACTTTACAGCTGACTTAGTTCAAACCGTGAAACTGAAAGGCAGAAGTCTCGTATGTCCGACATCGCTTACTGTAAAGGAATTGTGCAGTCAGGTTTTCGAATTGAAATCTAATCTGAACGAAAGCAATTTTCTTTTCGAGCTCCGATAACGAATCTGAAAATGAAAAAGTGTAACACTTCTATGAATTCGTACTTAGTTGCGAAAAACATTCGCGCAGAGCTGAAACAAGTTTCAAGAGATACAGAAATGTCAGAAATAGAGGTATCATGCTCAGCGACCTTAAGTCTAGTTCCGGTCAACTTGTACAATCATTTGGCATGGTTGCTTTTTGACACATCTGATTCGATGGATGAAGATGGTCGAGTTGATTTACTGGACGAGCAGAAGAAACATGTCATGAGCTTATACTCAGTTTGGTGAAAAAACAACTTACATCAAAGCAAGTTGTTCTAGCCTACATATTTTGAAGAAACCAGAAACAAGAACTTGATCACTATGACTAATCGACTTGGACACTGTATCTCTTATAGTAGTGCGCAGCGATACGTGACTACTATAACTAATAAAGTTCTCGAAAAAGAAGAAGTCGAAGGGATTTATATTCCAGAGAATATCGTACATGGATGCTTCCTTCAAACTGCCTTGGATAATCTGAATTTTCATTCAGAAACAGAAGATGGTGGTAGCTTAGATGCAACGACCAATATCATTTATCAGTATTCGAGCGGAAATGACACCACAGACACATTCAGGAGAGTTCCCTATGATCCGAAAAATCGAAAAACGACTATAGAAATACCTGATAAGTTCCATTCAGTTAAAAGTCATCTCATTCTAAAGGATAGAAAGGAAGCGCGAGCACTGAATTGTGTAAAACTGGATGACATAGCGAAAGTAAGCGAAAGACAGGACTTATCAGATGCTAACATTGTTTTATTCTTGTTGCGAATGTTTCCGACTACACTTCTGATAACTGATGGCGATTATGATTCAGCGTTTCACAATACTCCAACATGGAATTCTTTTTTCTCGCTATATTCTGGAAACGATAAACCTAAGACTGAAATAGGATACGGTCCATTATACCCTCAAACACCAACCGATCCAGACGTCAAAACTTCTCTCGATTATTTTGTGACGCTGACTAATAAGCTAAATCAGACAAAGACCGTTGTCACTTGTGATCAAGCTATTTATGACATCATCAAAGGCCTAGTGAAAAAGAATCCAGTTCGCTATAAAGATGTCATTCTTCGTCTCGGTGGCTTCACATAATTCAAAATTTCATGGGGTCGATCGGATTCCTGATGAAAGAAAGTGGAATAGAAGACTTGCTGGTAACAGCAGAGATATGCCACCGGGGAACAGCTAACAAAGTCATGGCAGGAAAGGATTATTACAAAATGATACGTTATCATTCCTGGCTTTGCGAAGCATTCTTCATGCTAAAATGGGAAGCCTTTGAACAATGGTTGTTAGAAAAAGAAACAGTTGGTCACGTTGAATCGATTTCACATATTACTGAACTATTACAGGACATTGGAAATGATTTCGAGGCACAAGATAAAGATAACTTGCGGAAGCATGTCGATCGTGTTCTTGATAACCTCAGCACATTACTCTATGTATGGGAAGAATTTGAGAATTCGTTTGGAGAAACTGCCAAATTTTAGGATATGTACATTGACATGGTTCTGATTTTCAAGCGCTATGTTAACGCTGAAAGGGCCGGACTTTGGGAACAACATCTAATAGAAGCCCAAAACATGCTGCCATACATCGTGGCATCCGGACATACTAAATACATGTCATGCTTGCCAATTTACCTCGAAGAAATGATGAACCTCCCAAACCACAGCACCAGAAGTTCAAGTGGAATTTGAGGCTGGAAACTTTGCTGTTCATCAGAAACATGGTAGCTTCAACGGTGTGTGGACAGATCTTGCTTTAGAGCAGACGCATAATAAGGAAGGGAAAAACAACTTGTTCAAAGGCATAACTCAGAAAGAAACAGCTAGAGAGAAGTACATAAAAGCTTTACGTACCTTAACAGCAGTCTCTGAAAGCATGAAACAAATGGTACACCTACAATCTGTAACTTCTGACCATCATGAAAAATAAGCAAAAATGACTTTGAGAAAATTTTGAAAATTAGAAACACAGTTTTTGAAGATATGAGAAATCCCTTTTCCCCGAATGTTGAATCTGAACAGCTAGTTAACATTTCAACTGGAGAAATATTGATTGCGTCAGAAGTTGTACGTGCCAAGCAACTAGGATTGGATGTTATTGTAGAAGCAAGAACGAGTGGCGCCGCGAAGATAATTTCTCCAAAGATACTGACTTTTGCTTTGCAAAAAAATGAAAAATAAACAAGATCCAGTGAAAATGATAGCATCGGAAGAAAGCATCGTTACGAGGGCCTTGTGTTTTACTCAAGATTTGACTGAGGAAGGTAAGATTGAAGCATTCAGTTTTGAATGGTATAATTATCCTCCAAGTCTATTTGAACCGAGCAAACATGACAAAGATGCATACAAAATGCGGAAAGGAAACAAAGTTGATTTCTTAGAGACCATCCGTACTAAATTGAATGGGACGTAGAGCCCTTTGAGCGAGCTCCCACCTTCGATCTCCAAGCCGGTTTATCTAATTGATGCTATGGCATTTATTCATCGCTTTCAAACTCTAGGGACAATCGTCTTTCACCAACTTCCTGGGGGCAGTTGCAAGAAAGTCTGTTACGAAACACCTGTTAGTGACACTAAAAGAGCATCACTATTAGAGGGTGCCTTTTGCGTTTCACGAAAACCCTGTTAAGCTGAAATCCTGTTAGTGATTTCTCTGATAGTGACCGTCTGAAATTGTTGAAAAAAAACCCAGCAAATTGTTGCGAAATACATTTCGTTGCTGACAGATACGACTTTGGAGAAATGAGTTTAAAAAGTGATGAAAGATTGCGACGCCAAGAAGATTTGGCCATGGTTGAGTATGAACCCACAGATAACATGAAAATACCACAATGGAAAGCATTCACCTCAAATCCCAAAAACAAGCAGAACTTTCTGAAATACATTGCCTCGTGCTGGAGTACATGTAATTTGCCTGAGGGCATAAGCCTTATATTTGATATTGAAGATCAGCACATTAGTGTGACCAACAAAGATACAACCCCACTTGAAAGGTACAATAATCACGAAGAAGCGGATACGAGGATTTTCGCACACATAGCCAACTGTTCCGAAAGCAATTCGTTTGTCATACATGCAACGGACACAGACATTATTGCTCTTGCAATGTTTCATTCTCAACGGTTATCTCATGTCCTTGAATTATGGGTTGAGAAGAATGACACATTTGCCTATCCATGACTTGGTCAACCAGCTTGCTGAGAACTTGGAGAAGAAAAAACTAGTGCTGACTGGAACCTTGATAGCTTCCTACGTATTGTCCGGCTGTGACTCCGTCAGTTATCCATTCGGTCGTAGTAAAAAACGCTCTACTAACGTAGCTCTTCAAATGATTGGAAAAATGAATCACATAGTTGACTTTTCTCATAATGATTCATATGTTAACTCTACAGTTTTTGATGAAGCTAGGGACTTCTTTTGTCGTTTGTATGGAAAACCGGAAGTACAGTTTTTCTCTTGACCGCTTACGCACTCATTGTTCACTTCCACTAAACGCGACTTACGCTTGCTACCACCGACAGAAGATGCTTTCCATCAACATGTTTTGAGAAGTCTTTGTCAATTCAGCTTATACAAGGAAGTAGCAAAATCAAATCCGTGTCTCCTTTCACCCTTGAAATTTGGACGAAAGCTGGATCAGAAGGGAGCATTAGTTCCTGTTATGATGACAAAAGAGAGCAAAATGGCGGCTGCTAAATTTCTTTTCTGTAAATGCAAGAAAGGCTGCCTTCAAAAGTGTTCATGTGCGAAAAACGGAACTGCATGCATAATCGCATGTAGCTGCAATGGCCATCATTTGAAGTGTGGACGTCTGGAAGAAGATAGTGAGGAGGATGACATGACTTTTCAATGACTTTCATAGTAACTTTCATGGTTTTCAGCGTCATGTTTACCTAATATAAGCAAGACATATGAGCAACATGAGTCCTTTTCATTTTGAGCTGGTCTTCATAGGAAGTTACAGAAAAAATGCATATTGTGCCTTAAAAAATGAGGATAGGAAATGCGAATGAGTCACAATAAATATATATTTCAAAGTAATAAATTAATGTAATAGCAACATAATATAATAACAATAATGAAAAGTGACGTAAATAATGTAAAATAATGAAATAGAGAAATGTAAAATAATGAAATAGAGAAAAAGTAGCCGATTACGTATGCTACGAATGACCTCTTGACCGGCTGAATAGGCCTAATGATAACTGACCGGCTGAATAGGCCTAATGATAACTTCTAGTCAAAGTATTATCATTGATTTGAGAAGAATATGTTTGTAAACTATGGATAACTATCTCCTGGTTGTGCCTAGGCTAACGGAATGCGTATGAATATCGATAAGACCAAAAAAAGCTGATTTTATTGATTTTTTTAAAATTTGACCTTTACAGAAATTTGACCTGTGATCACGTCATTGGGTCATGACCTCCAAACAACTGTTTCAAAAACTTCCCATGGGTCCCTAGATGAGGTTACCGTTTGATTTTGAAGTATTTGATCGCTCCAAGGCAGTGAGTCAGGCGTCTTTTTAAGAAAAGTGCTATTTTTGAGTTTTGACCTAGGTTTTGTGACCTTTTGACCTCTGGTGACTTCGTTCTTTAACGTATTCACTTCCAACAAGATTTATGAATGAGAAGACATCTAGACAATCAAAATGAGACGTCGTGCGTAGGTATACATTGTTTCAATCCATATCTAGAGTTACTTTTGTGTTCCGTACTCACTCCATGCTTTGCATTTTTAACATCGTGATAGTTTTACAAAAGTAGGCCTAAAGCAACTTTTGCAAGAGAGTTGGCATTGCTAACAACTGTTTTCTGATGTCCCATACACCCTTTAACAACATGAAAGTGTTAAGAAAAGTATAGCAGGGGTGTCATTTTTACTTCGTTTTTTAGCGCCTTGGCTCCCAGACTATACCTTGAAATCTCATATGGTATTCCTACTTTGTTTCCCAAAAAACCTGTTAATACTATTGTGCGTAATTGAAATTGACTGAGCAGAAATGTAGGAAAAAAGCGGGCAGCAATGCTATGAATACACATGGAGACATGCGCCAACTGAAATTTCTAAAATATCTTTCACATGCATAGATACAGATATCCTCATTACGGGACACATTGTTGCCTTCTTTTTTCCACATTGTACCATAGATACTTTTACAAAATCGCTTCTAATTTTGTTCTGATTAATCTTGGAACCTCAATCTTTATTTTTTGGAGAGTTGTCTGATATGCTCTTCTTTTCTTGTGAGTTGTTCCGGGACGAAAAGAATTATTTTTGTAAAAGATGAGTCTAAAAAACCAGGAGTTCCCATCTTAGCCCCGCTCCAATTGTTAAACCATCATGAAAGTTAAAGGAGAATTATGAAAAAAATAGCGCACAAGCTAAAAGCATAAAAGATCCGATCAGAAGATGTTAATAATCATTAGAAGAGCAATATTACAGTCTGCATTTTTTAACATAAGCGGCATTTGAGCAGAGAAGCGAGAAGAATTCATCATGACTCATGTAAACACTGAGAACTTAACAAAACAATTTATTATCGCGCGATTGCGCTTTTGAAGCAACAAAATGCTTTGAAAGCGAAAACTTCGATCAACATCTTCGACAGAAAAAATGAGATTCTGGATGACTATTACAATGGTGTGCAATCTTTCAAATCAAACATCATAAAGAGAATTCTTCTGCAAGTCAACCGCCCAGCGTCGTATGATTTCTATCATCGCGCGACACAATTTCTTTTTAATTTCAACTTTTTACTAGCGTCTCGTACGGCTGGCCAGCAACATACCAAATGACAAAACACAGGCCGTTGTAAGCCTATCGCATGACACGTGAGGAATTATTACTATTTTTTAAACGTTTAGCAATTGAGAAGGAGTGACAGCGGTGTCTCATCCATAATTATGAGAATACACAGCACATAGTATCTCTAATGAATCAACCACTTTTACCACAGTTTCATTGATGACAATAGGCGACGGTGGTACTTCATAAGATCTACCAGGGGTGATACCCTACTTTTTACTTTTGACACATTCACAGCCAGACGTTTGCTTTTAATGTATTAACAGAAAGGATTTACGATGGGTTGCGTGTCCTCAGCATCAGTAGGAGTTTTCATCAAGTGAACAAAGATTAAGTCGTCTACATATGCAGAGATATTTACATTCACACCTGATGCAACCAAGCTTGCAGTTTGCAGTCTGAATGTACCGTACTTAATTATGTTTGAATAATCCATTCTCATATTTCAAGATTCACTGCTATTTATTATCATATTTCAAGATTCAATATTCAATGTCTTCCTGTTCAGAATTAAGGCATATATGGGCATACACCTATAAAGCTACCAATTAAATGCAATGTTTGATGAGTAAATACTTGTATTCATATTCACAAGTATACATGCAGGGCATACGCATTCAAAAGTCGAAATATGAAAACACATACCCGCTATTCAAATCATAATTATCACTCGCACTCGTTAATGAAGTAGTCATGCTGTCAATGACTTTACAACCTTCTTGACATAACTCTTGCCAATAAAATGATTGAATATTTAGCACGCTTTGTTCCTTGTTATCACTCCGATTGCAAGCATTGCATTTCGCAGAGGTCATTTCTTATCGACAAAATTTATCGTGGCAATTTACATAAAAGTAGGTACCGTATATTATAAAAGCAAATTCCTGATGAAGTGCAAATAAATCCTGAATAATCAGGAAATTCCTGACAGGGACGATCAAAGATTAATTGAATTTCGATAAATTTATTGCTAAGAAATTCAAATTTTAATTAATTGATTGATAATATTGTTTTCAATGTCAATCAATTGATTGGTATGCAATCTCAATTGATTGCTCATGAGCGCATTTCAATTAATTGATTGATGTTGTTTTTTCATTTCAATTAATTGATTAATGTTGTTTTTGATTTCAATTAATTGATTGCTCTGGAATCTTAATTGATTGAAAATAGCAATTAATTTGGTATCAGTTTTTGATAATCCGTATTGAATGGAGATGCACGCTTTAAGCCCTGTTCTTATTCCGATCGCATGCATTATATTTCGCAGATGCCATTTCTTGTCGTCAAAATATATCGAAATAATTTACACAGAAGCAGGTATATTATAGAAGCAAATTCCGGATGAAGTGCAAATAAATCATAAATGAGTTTTATGAAACAAGCTAGAGTGGTTGCTGTCTTCGTACTTCAACAGGCTACCAAACGTGCTGATCATGAAATAATTCATTGTCTATTTATGTATTCATCGCTTATTTGGCTTCATGCTTTCATTATAAGTAGTCGATAAATGTCAGATGCAATTCACTTGGTAAACACTGTGCAGGTGGAGTCCTCAAGTTGAAGGATAAATATTTGAGTCTGGTGTCCACCTAATGTGAGGACGCAAGTCAGTTTCCTGATATTTGCTTCACTTCAAATTTTGCAGTGTGTAAACAGGGGCTCCATTCTCTTCAAATATCTGGTTTGTTAAACGACCAATTATCTCATTACGACGTGCCAGGATCGTCCATAATTGAATTAATAAACTATTGAAAATTCAAACAGAAAACAGAAAGTGCGAAGGAATTATATATGAGCAGTTATTTGGATGAAATTTGCAGTGTATACAAAGAAAAATTCAGAGTTCATAAGGAGAAAGTACAGAATATCTTTCACTCATTCTACTGTTGACAAGAAATGTTGTAGCAAGTAACAGTAATTGACACAAATTACAGCACTTTCACTGTTTAGACTGTCGATTTAGAATGGCTAGTAGTGTTTTAGAAAACAATTTTTATTTGAAAAGGTTTTTTCTTTTCTATTCCAACATTTCACATCGTCTATCGTTTATCTTCAATTGAACAGCCTATCATATTGATCGATAAACTCAAGTGCTGATTTGATGTGTGAAATAGAAAAGTTGTGATGCCGACAACATATACGCAAGCGATTCGCGAGCTTACTATGTTTCAAAATTTGTAAAAAGGTGTTTTGCATTATTGCATGCATGCACAGTTTGTGACTACCAAAATCATCTAATCACTGCAAAAGACAGTCATAGAACCTGATAATACTCGTATGTTCTGAAATCTAATATTTATCATATTATTTGGCAAATATTAGTTTTCTAGCCACTATTTGAATAAATCAAAAGAAGCAAAGAAATGTTTTCTAGGTAAAAAACATGTCATAAAAATTTGCTTGAAACATCAGGAAAACAAGACATTCTTTGGAAACCCTAATTATGACTAAACGAAGAGAAGGAAATCTATAAAAATCTTCAAAATGTGACCTCCTTGCCAACTTAACTCAAAGATTGTTATTATATATTTTAGCATAGTCAATTGTATTTTATTAAGTTTAAACAAATATATGCTACGGTTGATCCGAATGATGAATGCTAGTTATAATTGGATAATTCAGAAAGAGATTGTGCAAGGTAAATGGGAATAGTTTGGCGGGAAATACATCAGTGGCTTAATTATAAGCATCAACTGTTTGCACTGTTGCAATATGTTATCTATAATACTACAAAGATTGCAGAGTGCCAGTTTGCCTGGGCATAGGATAGAATGACGTCCTCAGATCTGAGCAAATTAAGTACGAAAATTCCTTGGTAGGGGCATAGACGCTGCGTTTCGCCCAACAAAGACTCGAACGATATATACGAGACCTCGTAGGGCGAAACGCAGCGTCTACGGCTTCATACGAATTTATAGACAGACAAAGTAAATCACAAATCAATTAAAATTCAACAGGACATGATATTTAATCTAACATGCAAAAAACAACATATTACCAAATTATACGAACCTAAAGTAACACAAAAGAGAGTTCCAAGATAAAAATATAACAGAGCAATTCAGAAGTAAACTGTTATTGGATGAGATAAATAACAACAAATTAAATATATATAATTTTCAATATGCCAACTTTTAAAGAGCAGAAGAGCAAAAAACATTTTTCATAACTACAGTGCCGAAGTAAATCCTTTTCTGATAGAAGACAACATTGACTGCCAACAACTTGTTTTGGATGCATGTCAATATGATCGAATATTACTTCTTAAACTAGACTTTTCTGAGTGTCTTTTGTTTAAGCTCCAGAATCAACCGCTACAAGATAATGTCCATCGATGGGAGCGAGAAAATCCGAAAATATGGAAAAAACAACAATGCTGATCACCTCGGCATGCATCTGCATCGGACAAAACCTTACACTGTCATTCGTAGAGCAATTGAAGAAGAAATGGCACTGAGGTATCTCTTGACGTGTTCAGACAGACGGTGGGAAGCTTTTTTAAAATGTCCCGATCCTTTGAACCTAAAAGTAAAGTCTTTGAGCAAAATAGTTTTGAATTTGTCAATGGCATATTTCTATAAACTTGCTTACGATGATAGAACGATCTAAGCATAGATCAAAGTATAAAAGTATAATGTGTTATAGAAAAACAGCAGCACATAATCATTTACAAATACCTCTAGGAGATGCCAGTACTTTTCAATAGAAATAGTGTTGTTGCAGTTTACCTTGTTGATTTCTTCAGATCTCGTATTCAATAGTTACGTTAAGTCATTTCTGCGCAATGTAAAATCTTTCGATTCTAATAATTCATTACATGTATTTACCAATGTGTTGATCATCAACAAGCGAAGAAGTGTTCTAACCGATGCAGATTAAAAGTATCGAAATTAATTAGAAGACACAAATGTCAAATCTATTGAATCACGGTATAAGAGAAAAAGTGAGAAAGTGTTTCAGATATATATATTGAATTTATAATTATTTGTATAGCGTCGCAGAGGAAAGTAGAGAGTGCGAGGAAAATAAGTTTTTCGATGGCCATTAAGGAATTGAATAATTGACGCTGCGGCTTGAGTACCTCCTTCTCACGGTATCCATGCAAACCATTGTCGTTGGAAACAATAGCCACACAAAATCGTGTGATGGGAAATATCTGTTTGAAACGTTTACTACAACAGAGGTTTGAAAATCTTGCCTATTTCCATGAAAAACGTTGCCCTGACTACAAATCGGCTCTAGCCCATTCATATCATTTTGTTACAATGTTTCGATGTTCGAAGTTGTTGAGTACAAGAATTGAAGGAAAAATCTCACAATTCAATTTTCAAGAATTATAGACTATTTATGAAATTTATACGAATTGCATTTCAAAAACGCTAATACGTGACCGCATTGCGGCAAGCGAATTGTGACCAGAAAAGTACATAATTGCAATCTTTGAAATGTGATTTAGTTTATTTTCTTGAATAAAGTCCTTCCTCGAACAGAACCCGCGACAAAATTGATCAATGAAGTGATTTTTCTTGTTTTAATACATAACCACTACTATTAGAGTTTGACTGCATGTAGCCTAGTCTAACATTCTTAATCGTCTAAAAGTGGCAGTCAAGGACTTTTACTTGATAGCAGTGTCCGAACCAAAGTACTACATGTTCTTAATGTTTGGATAATCAGCATATCATAGCTCATGATTAATATTTTCATTGCCATCGTTAGTAGTTAATTACTGGTATTGACAATTTCTGGCAATTTCTTTACATATAGACAAAATTTTAGCTAATGAAAATAAAATCGATATTGCTTTTTGACCTTGATTTCTTTTTCTAAAATATAACTGGCGAATGTTATTGTGAATCTGATTAAGAGGCGCCGTTCTACGAAATATATTTTAGAAAAGTAAAAAAAAGTAGGCCTGTTTATGCGTCGAGAGATAAGTCAATTATATTTTAATTTACAAGACCGCTATAACAATCTGCGGCAACCTCACAGAAACACTGTTAGGCCAACAAATGTCTGACAGTATCACTCACCCATTGAAATTTGCTTGTCACTTACAACTCACTACCTAACACTGTTTCTGTGCGGTCGCCCCTGAATGATAAGAAATTATACAATTTGTTAGAGCTCAATGAATAATCCTAAAAATTGATATAAAAAGTAAAATCAAATTTCCCAGATAACGACTCGATGAATATTTTTGAAATTTATGCTACTTTCCACCGGTTTTATCGATGCAGCATTTGAAATTGAAATTCGGATTTCATTTTGACGATGCGCAGTAAGTTCAAACTATATAAGTAGTATGAAATGTACCATTTCGTTATTTTTTCGTAAACTGCTCGATGGATTTTTCTGTTGTTTTTCACATAACCTCCTCTGACCATAGGGAAGCCACCTGCAAAGCGGAAACGCATTCGGATTTCATTTAATTAAAAATTATTCACATGTGAATTATCAGATGAGTTTTCTGTCACAACCAAAAAGTGTTTAAATATGTACCTATATATTTGGCCACAACTGTCGGAGCTAAAGACTGCAGACGCCTTGCTGTTTCTGAGCATTATATATCAACCTTGCTAAAGATGGAATCTTGAGATTGACGTCTTTTGCAAAAAGACATCGCTACGTCTGCATGTCTTACGCCAACGAAAGGGTGACATTGATAAAAGTAATTTGATCACAGTTTTCCACAACTACATTCTTGGTGTCTTGGAGCACTGTAATCCCGCTTTCATGAACATTTCTGAGTTCAACTCAAAAAATTAGAACGAGTACAGCGATGTTCTCACAAACTGATATGTAGAAAATCATGTGACTGTGAATCCTTTCCATCTGTCCACGATCGAAAGAAGCAGCAAGCTTTGAAGTGCTTTGGACGCATGAGAGATGATGACCACAGAGGCCTACTACACTGCCTGCCTACAGATTTTTTGAAATTTGGTACGAGACTGAACTTTCCTTTTTGCCGGACAAAACAACGGCTTACATCCTTCATTTCAGCGCAGAAAAGTACGCACTCTAAAATATAATTGTGATGATCACGGAAAATCCTGAGTAGGTCTAAATTGTGCCATAGGTCGAATTTATTCAACACTTAGAAAATTAATGCAGTTTTAATTCATAATTCCTAATGCATGGAGTGAGAGGGATGTTGTTTAGTGGAAATTCGTGAGGTCAATCGTTTCTGAAGATTATTAAGGCTGCTTAGTATCGTGTTCATTTCTTAATTTTAAGTATTGCTGAGTAATTCTTATATATTCAACAAAAATATAGTGAGCTTTTGAATCACATCCAATTGCACTTCACTTGCCGAGATCATGCGAGAAAGTCTGGCTAGTTGTGAATACGATGCAAAATTTTCAAAAAATATATTGGGAAATATTCTGGAAGTGAATTTTTTTCATGAAGAAAATCACTTCAAAGTGATTGACATTAGTAAATATGCAAGGACACATTACTAAAAGTTTACTGTTTCCGTTGAAGTGATTGACAAATGCAAGTACCTGCCGCAATTCATTTAACGACTGTCTTAATAATGAGTTATATTGTCACTCCTGCTGTGACTTCACAAAGCAGCTTCCTACAAATGAAAAATTGTACTGCACAAATTAAAGCAAATGCTGGTATTCTGGCAAAGCGAAACTGACAGGCCTGTTGACTTTACACATGAAAATGAAATTCAGTTCATTTTCCACAGTGCTTTTTTTGATTAAATATAATAAAAATATTAGAAAACTAACATCACTTCTTAGCGAATAGTCATAACTGTAAAAAAGCAGACTAAAATTAAGGAATCATTTATGACAAATGCATGAAAAAAGTCAACATAAATGACAACTGGAAAACTAGGTAGTTCAGTTGCACAAAGACTACAGCTTACAAAAGTAAGACGACTCTGATATCTGTAAGATCCTCGACTCAGCACATGTCGTGCTGATTGTCAAGCTGCCCAGAACTCAAAGTACTTCATTTATTGTTCATACCAAATTCAGTTTTTGAAAATGCTCGTCGACTGCAGTAGAAGTGGCTGGGTTGGTAAAAATGCTGCTCAAAGTCAGGGACTCGGCAGCGCGCTCGACCCCATGCCAGACTGAGTGTTTGCTCAGGAGGCAGTTGATGCTCTACAGTAGTTTAGGTAGTTTAGGACACATTTTGGTCAAATGTATTCTTATGCATGTATTGATCTATCGGCGATAATGCTGCGCAAGTGCTTTGAAGGAATGCTGATTATCCTTTGTCGTCGTTGAACATAATGCCTATATATATATATATATATATATATATATATATATATATATAAAAAAAAAAGCGAATGTGATGATAAAATAAGATAAGAAGACCAAGAGGTTTCCAAATTAAATGTATTCTCCGACTAGTTTCATCAGCTACCGCTGACTTCTCCAGGGGACTGGGGAATGAAATGAGGGAGGATACATAGTAATTAAACATGTACTAAAATGATACACAAAATTCAAAATCAATGAGAGGCATTGAGTGTCGGTTGATATCTTTGGATGAAATCAGATTCAACCCTCTCCCTGTCTGATTTCTTGAAAGTGGGAGGCATCTTATAAAAAGGTAGCACTAGGAACTTGATATCGTTGTTCTTTGCACATCTGGTCACGTGTTTACTTACAGGTAGGATGGAATACCTGGCATCAAGCACTTGTTGTCGGTGCACCGTCATTCGGTGACGAAGGCTGTCTCCGGTTTGTCCGATGTAGTACTCGTTACACCCTATACATGTTAACTTATAGATGACATTAGTTGACAAACAAGACATGTTAGATCTTATGTCGAAAACAATGTTAGTGTCACCGACTTTAAAAGTTGTACTCTTTCCTGTCATAAGAATGTCACAGCACTTACAAAGAGGCTCCTCACATTTATGAACACCAGCGATCGTGCAGCGGTTATTTCTGCTAAGGATGCGTAAAAGGGGTTTGGGTTGTCGAAAAGTTCTTCTTACTTTTTTATCTTTAAAGCTTTTACATACTGAAAGGGAATTCACTGCTGGAGATATGACCTGGTTGAAGATGCTTGGGTTATTCGGATTAAATGTTTGCACAAAATTCATAATGTCATCATCGTTGAATTTTTGTTTTGCTATGCTAGTTGTTTTATTTTCTTGGTTTCCTTGTTTTGTTTTATCAATTGCGTTCTCAATCAAATTAGAAGGATAGCCTAATTTCATCAGTCTGTGCTTCAATTCGTAAAAGCGTCTTTCTCTCACGTCTTTATCTGACACAATCCGATGAATTCTCTTTGCAAGACAAAACGGAATATTACGTAAAGTGTGTCGGGGATGGTTAGAGTTGAAAGGAACGTAGTTGAAACTGTCTGTGACTTTATGATGGATGTCCGTTCCAAGAATGCCGGAATTTCTTTTCTTGTATACATGAACATCTAAAAAATTAATACAATCCAAATCTTTCTCAAAAGTGAATCTGATTGATCCATGTAAATTATTCAGTATGTCAAATAGTGAATCAATGTCCCCATAACTTTCGTTCCAAAGCAACCAACAATGGTCAAGGTAGCGCAACCAAGAGTTTATCAAAATTTCACCGACATTTGTTAGATAAAGTTCATTAATTCTGCAATACATCTTTACTTCAAGGTACCCCATAACTAAATTTGCGTAAGTGGGGGCCATTTTTGTATCCATTGCAGTCCCAGCAGTTTGTAAGTACGTATCATCGTTGAAGGTGAAGTAATTGTTGTTTAGAATAAATTTGACCGCTGTCATGATAAAAGATGTGTTAAATCTTTCGTTGCAACCATTTAATTCCTGAACAACAATTAACAGTTTTAGTCCGGCAGCCAGAACGAGTTTCTGCAGGGAACGAGGCCGAAAGTGAGACTTTCACAGAATGATGTACATCGAATGATTACTTCGAATCGGTGCGTCTGCCGAGATCTAGCGAGTTCCTCTTCTTATCAGACAGCATCAAAGAAAAACACATGTAGCCTAAATCCAATGGGACGCAGATTGCAGTGTTTGGCTAACATGAAATTTTGTATGTTTTCTCTGATTAAACGAGAAGTAGTAAGCCCAGAGTCATAATTTTTGGTATGGAATGTCTTCAGGTCATTTTCTATCATGTGCATGTGCTATTGTCATGCATCTAATCGGTGATGTATGTGAGAATGTGGTTCAATGTGGATACAGTTGCTCAAAGTGCTTGTGTTTACCGACGTTAAGAGCCTCGCCAAATCTAAATTGAGCTTTATAGACAGGGGTGTATGAAGATGAAAGGAAATGACCTGAAGACATTCCATGCCAAAAATTATGACTCTGGGCTTACTACTTCTCGTTTAATCAGAGAAAACATACAAAATTTCATGTTAGCCAAACACTGCAATCTGCGTCCCATTGGATTTAGGCTACATGTGTTTTTCTTTGATGCTGTCTGATAAGAAGAGGAACTCGCTAGATCTCGGCAGACGCACCGATTCGAAGTAAGCATTCGATGTACATCATTCTGTGAAAGTCTCACTTTCGGCCTCGTTCCCTGCAGAAACTCGTTCTGGCTGCTGGATTGTAGTCATTCGAACAGACGGGGTTTGAGAGTGCACAGTACTCTAAACTCTTGCAAAATGGCAAAGTCAAGTTTCCATCAGAGGATAATTATTTCACGAAGATGCAGTAGGTTCAACTTCAAACAATATTTATCAAGCAAACTTTATAAAATTCTTCAATTTCGCTTTTATTGTCATCCATCGTTACTTTCCATTTAACCTATTTCATCGATTTTTATATTTCGTGATTCTCTTTATGAACATTCTAACTTGCACTTTTCTCTCATACTTTTTTAAATGTCAGGGGTTCCTTTTACCGCCAGACGTCCAAGGTTTGCTGCACAGATCTAATAATAGAATGTGCGGATCTAATAATGAGATCTAAATAGATCTGCGGCTTGCTTAGACACTATAAGAATCCAAAGCTTTCCATTTTCGTTGAACAGATTGTCGCAAGCATATTTTCGCGCAGTTGTCAAGTCGATAAGGCACATGAACGCTTCTTCTCAATATACATAATAGTTTCGATATCTATGCCTTCATAATCATATGAGCAAACCAGATGAGCTCTGATTTTGATCATGAGAAAATATCTTGGTATCTACATTCATGTAGCCTACTTACCAACAAGTATGAAGATTACCAGGTTACTTGTTTAAAAAATATGAAATTGCAGTCTCAAATTTCTGAAAATGCTATCTTTCTAGCGAGCATTAGTCAAAGTCATTGAGTCAATCTACGTCGTAAGTCTGCTTATTTATGAATCAGTGTTAATTTCAAATGTAGGACAGTGTTCGGATTTCATCATTATCTTAAATTGCTCTCTCAACGTGATTTCGCATTACATTATTTAAGACAAACTGAATATACCAGAACGCTTTTGAACGCAATGATTATCTTGTGAATCAGAGAATTTTTATTGCTGTCAATTAAAAGACTAACGCTGTATGAATGAACCCTTGAACCGTTCAAATAAATGGAGCTATAATTTTATTGCAAATTTTATCTTAATCTATTCTTTTAATTTCAAGATTTCAATTGGAAGCATGACTACATCAAAGGACTGTTTTTCTTGATGAGTCATTTAAAGCGCTGCGATGCACCCTGAACATGGAACACTACTTTACATTGTTCTTCATATGCGATCATGATTAGCTTGATAATAACTTGTGTTCATTGTATGTATTGACTCAGCAAATTATAATCGAATATAGCAATCAAAGATATGGAACCATATGTCCGGCTAATAGAGTAATAAGATAGAGTAAGTATATTATGTAGAGTTTTGGCTCATTATCAATCAAATACCCAATGTGGATGCAGTTTCGATTTTATTAAATGAACTCGAGCTGATCCCAAGGGCATTATTTGGCTTTATGTGTATATATAAGATATGGCTATACAAATATATATAGCCATTAATATATATTTAATTAATGTAATATATATTATATGTTAGTAGAATTAATATAATATATATCATATATCAATAGACTTTATATATATATATCGGTGCTGATTATGCCGCTATCCATATCTTTAGAAACCACTACATCTAGAAAATTTAAAGAAACAGCATTCATCTCATAGGTAAATGTAATTGAGGAATCTCAATTATCGATTATTTCTTTAAATTGTTCGAATTCTCCATAAATTTCGTCCCAAATAATCCAGCAATCATCAATATACCTTATCCAGGAATTTACGATGCAGTCATCAGTATCGGGGAAAACAATTTTTTATTCCAGAATACATTTTTTCATCGATGAACCCCATTACCAAGGTGGAGTAAGTGGGTGCAACTTTGGTGCCCATTGCCGTTCCCGCGATTTGCTTATAATATTCGTTTTCAAACGAAAAATAATTGTATTCTAAGATTATTTTCAGACCTTCAATGATAAAGGATATTCATATATATATATATATATATAAAGGATTCATTATATATATATATAATACAAAACATAAACCTACGGAGAATCAAAACTCAAAATTAACTTAAACGCCAATCGATTTCTGCCGTATATAAACTGATGTATTATAACCAAATACAAAATATTGAAATCAATGATATCAAAGCTAACGAAGACGTACATAGTATATAGTGTGGTAAAAATAAAAAGACTAAATTACATAGAATTCAAAGTAGGACCAAATAAGTTGATGAAATATCTTTCTTTCATCTCTCGATCTATGCGAGTGGATGTTGGCGGCAGCTGAAAGAAAGGTGCAGCAATAAATCTCCCTTCTCCACACGTTGAAATATGATGGCTCACTTTCAACTTAGCATATTGGCGGTTGTTGACGTGCTGTCGGTGGAGGGTTATACGGTTGCGGAATGAGTTACCCGTTTGGCCTATATAAAATTGATCACATTTCGTGCAGGCTAACTTATAGATCACATTCGAAGATCTGCAGTCCATATTACTTCTTATATTGAAAGATGTCGCATTAAAAGTTATTTGTTTACTCGTAGTCAGTATAGTGCAACACTTGCAGCGGGGTTCTTCGCAACGTCGAATTCCGTAAATTGTTTTTCGATTGTTCTTCGATAGTATTGATAAAAGATTCGCCGGCTGACTATTTACTTTCATTATATTCATATTCGTGAAAGGCTGTAATACATTGATTGCACTCGACACTGGACGTACTATCTTTTCAAATATCCGGGGATTGTTAATATTGTGTTCTTGAATAAATGGTATCATTTTCTTATGTTGTTTTGGTTTTACGATGTTATTTTCCGCTCGTTTAACAGCATCATCAATTAACTGAATTGGATACTTTAATGCGAGTAATCTGGTTTTCAGCTCTTTATAACGAAGCAATCTTGTATTCTTGTCAGAGACAATCATTTTTATTCTACGGGCAAGGTTGTAGGGTATATTTTTCAAGGTATGACGTGGATGAGCGGAATCAAACGGCACGTAGCACATTGTATCAGTCTCTTTTCTGAAAATGTCAGTACTAATTCGTAGAGAGACAGGATTGATAGTGACAGAAACATCAAGAAAGTCCATTTTGTGGATATTCATGCTCATTGTAAATCTAATAGCAGGATCTAAATTATTCAGTAACTCATAGAATTCCATGTAATTCCCATAATCTGATTCCCAGATAAGCCAGCAATCATCCAAGTATCTTGTCCACGAATCAATTATAGCAACCGCATTGTAGGGGAACAATTCCGTGACCTTAGCATATAAAGTTTCTTCTAGGAATGCCATTACCAAGGTGGCGTAGGTTGGAGCCACCTTGGTGCCCATCGATGTGCCAGATAGCTGCAGGTATACTTCATCCTCGAAAGAGAAATAATTATTTTTCAGTATGAAATTTCATAGCCTCTATAATGAATGAGGCATTAATTCGATTAGGTAAGGAATCTGCACATTTATGAAGCCAGAACTGTAATGACCGCAGACCAAACTCATGGGGGATCGATGTGTATAAAGAAACGACGTCGAAGGTAAGCATGAGAGAATTCTTTTTAACTGATTTTGGCAAGCATTGGTTAAAATGATGCGTATCTCGGCAATAACTCTTGACGGAAGGTATAATAAGTTTCATAATTTCATCTATGAAACTGCTCAAAGTACTAGTTGGTGCAAACCGACAAGACACAATAGGTCTAAATTTAAGATCTGATGGTACCTGTGACTCTATACTGCCTAAATTATCTGTTTTAAGCTTGGAAAAGTAGTTTATGTGTTTGTGAAGTTTGGGTAAACCGTAGAGGAATGGTAATTTTGGATGGAATTTAGTCAAAAAATCATATTCTTTTGCTGTAAAGGAACTACGATATTTCTCGCATAATTTCAAAAGTAGTTTTTGAGGAGTGTAGACATCATGATTTTCGATCTTCAGACAAGTGTTCATCTAAAATTCTAACTTTGTAAAACGAATAATCCAATATTACCATGCCACTACCTTTATCCGCTGAGGTAAAGTGAAGGTTAGATTTGCTACGTAATAATCGAATTACATGGCTTTCTTCTCGAGATAGATTAAATCTTGGTTTATTATTGGATTCGTTAAATAAAGATTCAGTATTGCTTTCCATTAATTCAATCAAATTGTCAAGTTGAGGGTTGTTACCCTTATTAGGCACGAAATCTGATTGTTGATAATAATAATAATAATAATAATAATAATAATAATAATAATGTAGCTTTATTCGTACTTCACAACCGGTGGTTATTCAGAAGTAGCGTTACACAAATCATTTATAAAATACATCAGAAGTAGAATCAGATAGAAGTCAGGCAAAGCGAATAAAAGAATTTTGGAAGCGCATTGTTCTTGATCTGAGTTTTCTGTTCCGACTACCAAGTCTTTCACTATGTCGAGTTTCTTCGCTATCGTGAATAAGATGTAATGGGTGTTCCTCATCTTCTGCCTTTAATGCTAATTGCTCGGCCGTTCGCAAACAGAAGCTGGTAATATCCTCTGAACAGCTAAAACCGAACAACTTGCACAATCGCTTTTCAAGGCTAGCAATATGTCTGAATCTCGAGGCAGTGATTTTGCACCACGCGGGATAAGCATATGTCAAGATAGATCTTATCATGGTCACGTACACGGTTCGGAGCAATTGGTGGTTATTCGGCGAAATTTGCTTTAGGCAGTGTAGTAGATAAATTCGGCGTCTAGCTTTCGAAAGTGTGTGGTCGAGATGCTGTTGCAATTGAGCTTGTTGTCAAGAACAATTCCCAGAAGTTTGGCAGAGCTAACTTCCTCGATAATGGTTGATGATTCTGGGTCACAGAGAGCTGAAAGGCTGAGGGCCTTCTTAGTATTGAAATTCATTACCTTGGTTTTCATATAGTTCAAATGCATGCCATGCTCATGAGACCATGTCAGTATATGATTCAGCTCCTCACTGAGCTTATCGTCCTCGACTTCGCGAATGCAGTGCAGCACTGATATGTCATCTGCAAATTTTACCAGGGTGGAGTTTCCAAACTTTGGCTCCAAGCTATCCATTGCTGAGGCAAACAACAATGGAGCTAACACGCCTCCCTGAGGGACTCCACTTGTGGCTCTAAACCACAATGAATAGTTACCATTGCATTTAATTCTTTGTTCTCGCACAGACAGATATGATGCAATCCAGAGCAACAGTTCTTTTGGAGCATTTTTGTCAATCAAGGATTGTAGAATAACCTGATGTGGTATTCTGTCAAATGCCTTGCTGTAATCCAACATCAGAAGTCTAACGGCTCCCGGAGTGTCTAGATGGGATAAAATACGATGAATCGTGTAGGTGAGTGCCGTCACAGTTCCTTGACCAGTCCTTGGTACAAAGGCGAATTGAGTTGGTCCAATTGGTGAAACGCTCTGGTAAAGCCACTTTTTCAAAACAAGCTTCTCGATCACTTTAGAAAGAATCGGTAGTAAAGAAATAGGGCGATAATTCAAATGAAATTCACTAGGTACCTCCTCAATGTCTTTGTAATAATCCAGCAGTCTGAGTTTTCGTGTGAATTTATTCAAATCTACTTTCAATTTTTCTGTGTTCCGTCTAGGGGTTGGAGTAAATTTATTTCCCTTCTGTAGCAGTTTTTTGCATTCAATGCTTAAAACCTCCGATGACAGGTTATATACCGAAATAACTTCTTCGGAAATTTCGGAATTTTCGGAAGAATATTCGGAAAATTCTTCGGGGTGATCTACCACTTCCATTGAATAAGAAGTAAAATGGAAAGAGCGACTTTCCACCTCTTCCTTTCCAAAATGACTAAACTTAATTTTCGCAACTAATCGCGCCATGACAATACTATCAGAGAATGTATTCATTAACTCTAGAAATAGAGTGCTAGCATCATCGACCACTGCTTCGATGTCGGTCTCATCTTTATGAAAATTTATCACATAATCTTGAACAGCTCCTTTGAAACTTTGCCTATAAAAATGTAATGTTCCGCAGTCGTTTGAGAAAGACATGATCGCCCTTTATCTAACCCATCCATTGCATGAAAACAACAACTCTTCTCATAGTAACATTTATTGAATAACTGCAACAAGCATGCATTATAAATCAATGGTTTGAAACAGATAAAATGGATACAGCTGGTAACTATCATACAGCGAGCAATGATAACCATACAGGACTTTGGCAGTGTTGAGGTAAGGAGGAAAGAAGCATTGGTTATGAACGTAGGTACTACAACGAACAGACAAAATAGGAACACACAAATCCTTAAAACGTTTCGTGACTTCATGATAATGTTGATTCACTCTACTATCCCAAGGCGGGAGCAAAATATCATCAATGATTAGATTGGGAAATACTTTTCTCTCCTTACCAGGATTATTACAAAAGATGCGTATAACATTGAAAGCAGCTAACCATCGTTTAAAGTCAATAAGAAGAGCACTGTCACAAGAAAAGCCGTAGTCTTGCAAATATTTCAGATTAAGTCCATGAATGTGTTTTCTCGCCCATTGATCAACATTGGGATCACAGTTGGCATGTTGATGATAGACACTAACAATCTGATACGTCCAATTGTTCATAGCAATAGCACTGAGCTCATGTACAGGTTCACCCTCACAATCCATAAAAATGATGATAGAAGCCTAAAACGGAAATTTACACATCTAAGGAAACGTTCTATAACATATTACAAAATGAAGAATTACATCGATGCTTTTCACGGCAAAATACACAAATGATATGATGGCAACGAAGAAGTAAAATGTATCTAATAAGACCACGTCTACGACACTCAAAGCACATAAGCGAATTATCATAGGGTAGAGTTAGGAAAGGACTAGTAATTCTCCTTCTTTGATTTGCGTTTTGATGCAGCATTCTTCTTCGACTTGCGCTTCGTACCACTGCTGTTAAGGATTTGATCAATTATGTCATCCACGTTGGGTGGTTTTGGAATATATAGGATGGATTCCATATGCATGGAGAGAGAGGCTATTTTATTATCCTTGTGCTTACCATAATATAGTCCATTCACTTTGAAATGGATATCCCAAGTACCTTCTCCGAGCTCGTCGCATGTGATGATTGTTGAATGATCTCCCTCCTTCTTATAGTAAGTACACCAATGTGATACCGGTAGGCAAATTTGATTACCATCCCAAATCTTTCTATAGGGAGTATCCTTGTCATGTCTCGCCTTCCACTCTTGAGCAAGAGGAGTAGGAATGTCCATATTTAATGTCACGTACTCCTCAATAATATCAAGTTGGCGGTGAATGTACGGACTCACGGGGATCAGTATGTAGTCCCCATACTGATTGCGCATTATCTTGACATCCGTGGAAGGGAGCATTCCCGTTTGGAATACTACGCTATGATTGTCATAACGCAAGACTTGTTTAAATTTACGCTGTAGCGGTGTAGGATTATGTACCTTGGTTGTTTCTTCTACTGGCCTCAGTTGTAGATGATCTGATCGTAGCGAACCTTGTAACGTCTGACCGCCATTTTGTCCTACTAGTGCAGCAGATGGAGTAGATTTCTGAAAATGAAAAAAGATTGTATTAAGTTTACGTTCAAGGGAGGAGAGGGAGGGAAGTAGCGACTTACCATTTTACAGATTGTTTCATAAAAAATGGATCACCCTTAAACATCGCCTTAACTTCAACTTTGTCTAACTCCGCCAAACTTGAACGAATTTCTCTGAAATTTGGAAGAGATGTCAGTTGTGCTTACTAATATCATTGTTGGAAATTTCAAGCATGAATATTGAATTGTTTTCCTGTTATAGATAAAAAAGTAGTAGATAATTTGATCTTCATTTAGCAATGTTACACAAAATCATACCTCACTCTTATAAATTACATTTGTTTCCTTTGTTATGTAATATGTTGTTCTACAAGCCAAAAGCTATCAAGCAAAACAAAAATAAAGAAAATCGGTCAATCAGAGCCAGTATAGCACCATTATTCATCAACAATAATGTAACTGCTACATGTGATTAACTGGACTTCATGTTCCATGGCTTCCTGACTTCGTTGCGGTGGTGTTGGCAGCACTCCTGATTGCTTTCAGCTAGAAATCTATCTCTTACCGGTTGAAAACAATACAAAGCACAAATGAACAATAACGAGATCGCATTCACAAAAGGCAAAGTGTCAGCCTTGCTAGAACTAGAGTTATCTTTGCGAGCTACAAGCAAGCGACTAAATGTCCCTTACACAAATGTGCATCGATGGCATAATGATGATTTTCGACTCTGTCGTAAAGAGGGCTCTGGCCGTCCACGCAAAATATCCAAACGTAGAGACCGCCTAATTTTGAGATTTGTTAAAGTTGATCCAAGTCTCTCGTTAACTGCGATGGCTGCACTAGACTCGTCTATTTCTATAGACTGGAAGACTTATCGAGTCGAATTTCAAGAGCTGTAAGAGGCCCTCTCAGATCGAATTATCAGATCAGCATACAAAAAGACGTCTCAGATGGGCAATGAGTCACTGTCACTGGCGAAATCATCTTATGCAAGTCTCAATTAGGGCTTAGGACATTATCTTGGCCAGCTCGTTCTCCTGATCTGAATCCCATAGAAAATGTATGGAGTATTCTAAAACGTAACGTTCGTCGTTCACTGCTACCTACAGATGGCGTATCACAACTTACGCCACTGTCAAAAAGAGAGTGGAGAAAATTAGATCAGTCAAAAATCAACGATATCATCGAATCAATGCCTAGACGAATTGGTAATGTCATTGACAATAAGGGCAGGGCCACAAAATATTAGCTTCTTAAAAACCGTTACTGTATCATAGCTTATCAGATTATATAAGGACATTTAAATATATTAGGGACATGAAATAACATGAAAAATACTTTCTGTATCATACTTATGTTTTATTTAGTCAAATTTTAGGATGATCCACTTTTTATGAAACGGACTGTAGTTGGATAATAGAATAGAGAGAGAGAGAAAATGTGCGTCCGTCACTCGTGGGATTCAACGATGGAATGATTCTCACTGTAGAAGGCTCTCTATTTATAAAGAAATGCTTGATTCTCATTGGATGATGATCCTCATTGGACAATAACATCAAGCTGATTCCAAATCTGAAATCCGTTTTCCAATCCGATGCTTCGTTTTGAAGCTACAGCCCAAAACATCCCAAATTCTAACTCTGTCGTTTTTTCGCCAATGTCCCAAAATCTTAAATGGCGTCTCACATCTAAACGAAGACAGATATGAACAAGCCGATTCTTTCAGTGAATTTGTCTCACTCTTAGCTTTCAAACGAGCTATTGCACGACAAAATCCATCCACTAGAAGCAAAATTGGAAGTTTGGTAAAGGGGGGGGGACGTCAGCGAAAATTTGTTCTCTCCGATTGCTTTCAAATTCACCATACAGATGCAGAATTTCACGCTGAATCCGAATCTGGCCTCCGTTTTCCCATCCGATGCTTCGTTTGGGCGCTACAGCCCAAAACGTCCCAAATTCTAACTCTGCCAAAATTTTGAAGAAACATATTTTCTCGCCGATTGCTTTCAAATTCACCATACCGATGCAGAATTTTACGCTGAATCCGAATCTGGCCTCCGTTTCACCATCCACGACAACCTAGACGGCCGCCCACGTCAACCTAGACGGTCGCCCACGTCAAACCAACTCACCCGAGTCTCACACTCTGTCGATTCCGAGGGGGGAGGGACGTCAGCGACCATTTTTCGATGGCGGCCATCTTGCGCGGTCCAGTGGTGGAGTTTTACTTACTACTTATACACTACACAAAAATGGCATCACGATAGGAAAAAGCACATCAAGTAATATTTCTGATGATGACTACAACTCATCGAAACGAGTCATCGAACGATCAGTTTTCTTCGATGCCTTCCAAAAGGCAGAGCTTAGTTAGCGGTCTTCGTTTGACACTGTCTAGAGATCTTACCTCAGCTGATTTCACCAAACCATCGTGCCCTGTGTGCACACTGTGAACGATACCGAGCGGCCACTGTCCTCTGGGCAATGCTTCATCCATTATGAGCACAATATCACCTTCTTGAATGTTCCGACGTTTCCGCCACCAACGATGTCGAGATTGCAGGAGAGGCAAACTCCCGAGTCCAGCGCCTCCAAAACACATCGGCGAGAAATTGAGCGCACTTCCATCTTTTTGTGGGGCTTAAATCTTTCTTTGAAAACATGTGTTGAGGACAGCAGTGATTTGATCGCAATAACAGAATTTTCGACGGTGTGAGCGCATCGGGATCACGAACATCAGACGATAGGGGTACTAGAGGCCTGTCATTAAGAATTCTTTCTACCTCAATAAGAAAGGTAGCTAAGCTCTCATCACTAAGAATTTGTCTACCCACTAACGATCTCAGTATCGATTTTGTAGACCTTATCATGCGCTCCCAGACTCCACCTTCATGAGGTGCGGTAGGAGTTACGAAACGCCAATCGATTCCACGCAACAGCAAAACAGCAAATTACTGTGAATCTTCTTCTGATCTAGAGCCTTAAGACCTTCCTTCAACTCACGATTAGCTCCTACGAATCCCTTCCCATTATCACTAATAATAACTTCAGGTTGTCCTCGGCGCGCAATGAATCTAGAGAGACAACAAAGGAGAGAATCAGTGCTAAGGCTATGTGACATTTCTATATGCACAGCTCTGCACGAAAGACATGTAAAAATACAACCATATCTCTTCATCACTTTTCGATTACAGCGCACAGCTAATGGACCGAAATAATCTACACCTACGAATGTGAAGGGAGCTTTATCATTTGACACTCGTTCTAACGGTTCAGAAGGCGTCAAATTTGAAATGCGAATATTTTCACCTCTACGACGATACCTGTTCATGCAGTAAGATTCGTACCGAAGGATCCATGCCACGCTCCGTTGGAGTTTATCCATAGAGGAAAAAGAGTTGAATGATCGACTTACAGGATCATTACGTTCAGCAATGGTTAAGGTGCTTTTGACTTCCTCGACATAATCATCACCTGATGTTGGCAGATGAGTTGGTTGGATTAGGATATCTAACTTTGTACATCGCAAGAAATCAGGACCCGCAGCCCAACGTTCTAGCTTGCTCAATTCGTCCGGATAAATTCCGCGTGAAGCTAGATCAGCCGGATTTTCCTTTGAAGGTATGTATCTCCATTGTTCAGGTTTTATGACATCGTGAATGATAGATAATCGGTTCGAGACAAACGTCTTAAAGCTCGATCTCGTGTTATGAATATATCGTAAAACCGCTTCAGAGTCTGTCCAGAATAAAACTTTGCTAATATTCAATTTCATTTCACGCAAGATAGTCTGATGGAGTCTAACTGCCAAAACAGCAGCCGAAAGTTCCAAACGAGGGATGCTGATAGTCTTAAGTGGAGCAATATGTATAATGCTCGTATACATAATGCTTGTATAATGCTATAATAATAATCTTTCGGAGCTTGCTTTCTTGGGAGAAGTATGAATAGTTTTGCTATCATGCACAATTCTGCCATGCATAGATGCAGAAATTTCAGCTCGATTTTCGACGAATTTACGCAGTTCTGAAAAGTCTGGTTCGACTCCAGCACTTTGAATTTTATGGGAAATTTGGGCCCATTGCTCTAAGTGAAGTAGGCAGTCTCATTACAATCTTTCTAATAGTATGACAACTATTCAAATCGCTAAGATAGCCTTTCAATTTCAGAATCATTTCGCAATTTATCATTTCATCGCTCAGAGTAAGTAATGCCTTACAGATGGACCTGCTGTTAAATCATCAATATACAGTAGAATTCGCATATATCGGCTTCGGCTATATCGGCGGTTTCTCTTTGTCCCGGCAGAATTTCCTATCTTTTCCATATAATCGAGTTCGCTTATATCGGCTTCGGCTATATCGGCGCATTTTCGCTGTCCCTGACAGAAAAAATTCGTTTATAACGGCGGATTTCCTGGAAATCCTCAAGCTATGTGTTTTGCCTAGAAGAGTCACTAGAATGACAGTATATGTGGACGCGGATGGCTGTAGATTCTGTTAGGACTATCCGATTCTAACTATTCTAGTGGCATGTGAAAATTTGGATCTTCTACAATTCATCTCGATCATGTTTGGGGGTTTGATCAAAATTGTAGAATCTAGCAGCCGAGGAAAGATAAGTAGGCTTGCCACTGTATCTCACTGATAATTCTCACATAATTAGTCTTTCATTCGACGTGATGATTGCATTGTTAACGCCTTCACCTACGATGCTATTGTCAGACCTGACTTAGTGACTGTTGCGTCATCAAAGGAGCACAAGCTACCATCGAAAACATTGTTGAGTTCGATGCATGTCCTCTCTCTAGACAGAAAGCGGCTCGCCACCCCAAAGACAATGGATAATCATTGCATAATCATTGCATAATCAATGCATAATCTTTGCGCCACCCCATCCATCTCTATGGTTTCGCCTGCACGTGACTCTTAGCAGCGTCTTGATTGAATTAGATTGGCTGGCTTCGCCTGCACGTGACTCTTAGTAGCGTCTTGATTTATGCATAGGCCTACTCTTCTTTGTTTTTTGCTTCATATAGCAGGTAAGCATGTGGGCATGAAGAAGCTTCAATCTTCTTGATTCAAAAAGCATACTCAGTTTTTGACAAACATAGTGATATCCGGTTTGCGATACTTACGTTCCAAGCATCAGTTCAGAAAGGCACAATTTTTAGATATCTATTGATTACATAGACACAATTACATGTACATGTTGGACAATAAGTCAATATGTACATGTATTTAAGTATAGCAACGCAATAATTCATGAGTCAATACACGTATATACACACATACTTACATCACCCGGTAGTTCAAATCCCTTCACACCCAAAATGTGCATCTTCATGTACACCGCATCCAAAACGTTTACCATGTGTGTAAATATACTGTCAGGTAGATAAAGACTATTTTGTAATGAAAATTAAGGATTTTAAGGTTTATAGTCCTAATTGCATGCGAAATACTTCTTCGATGATAGTGGAAATTCAAAAAGATGAGTCTCTCAAAATGATAGTGGAAAAAATATCCGAATTCACATCCGAGTGATTTTTAGCGGTAGTTGAGGATTAGAAGTTCATTGAATAATTAGAATAAATCATGGACGGCCCCACATAGAGTACGTACGGTAAATCTATAAAGTATAGGCCTATATCTTTACAATCATAGAGTATGTATATAATCAGTACACGTCTTTTGAGAGCAAATGAATAATATGTATAGTTGTATATAGAATGGCCTCCTATTAATCAATAGATATCTTTTAACCCGGTTTATCTGGCCCGATTTCTTATTACTACAAATCATTCTGGAGGATTGCTGTTGGCCCACCCTCAGATCATCTTATAATAATAGATATTCTTTGAAAACTTGTGTACCACGTATTTCCGGTATGAGCTTTCTGATGGTGGCATTAGTTTTTAAAAAATATGAGGTCTTGATGCTAAGAATAACAATTCAAATTTCAAATGCGCGAATTTTTTAGTGTTGATATTCTGAGCATTATCAGTAGCAGCTGAACTATCATCGATTCCTAACAAGAGTCAAGTGGTTATAGACAACACCTGACTGGCTAAACTACGTTCACACTAGCTTGCATACGGTCAATGCCAATCTCACACAGATAATGCTTGTTCATGCAGTTGACATCCATCGGCCAATTGGCTAGTTTGATTGTCCCCAGTCTAGAAAAGTCCTTATTTCAGGCAGTGATATTAGCGCTAAATTTTAAATTTCTCCCGCGGGCCCCAAAAATTCCCGCACCTCATCTTGTAATATTTTCGACTTGACTAGCATACTTGAATATAATATAAGCCTTTCGACCGCACTCATGAATTACTAGACTGAACACAAGTGTTTAATTACTGAAATCAAATTTCTATACATAGGTGTATGATGCTTCCTGGCCAGAGTAGGCCTAACTGATAGCCAAGCGATGATACCCGATATCAAGCGATTTTTATGTCCAAAATCATCTCCGTTTAATTTAGATCAATAATAGAAGTGATCATAAAGCCTGCCTTACTCAATCCGTGTCTGAAGCGTACATGACACACTGAAGCAGTAGAAATTTCAATGACAGTCATGTCATGACAGCTCATTGCCTACCTTAATCATATGCATTCATTTTTCAAGCATATCTAGGAAATTACTGATGTCGGGAAACAAAGATCGGTAATTTAGCTATAAATACACTGATAATTTTGAATTCGATCTAGCTCCTGCACACAGGCTGAACCCCAATTTTATTTATATTAAGCTACAATATTTACAATATTGCTTACAATATTTACAATATTGCTTACAATATTTAGCGGCTAAACGAGGCGTGGACTACATGTACATATCTTAACAGAAATAAAATTACGTACAAACAAACAAATTATTGGATTATTTGAAAGCCAAACTACGTTAGGTTGAGTCAGTCACACATACAAGAAATTTAGTGACTGATGTCTTGAAAAAATTTATTCGGTTTGCCGCAATGTACGTCATACGCCTTTGACCGACAACCCCGATCCTTGATAAACCGGAATGGTTTTCTTTCGCCCAATTTTTCTCTTCTGAGAATATTTATGTTGACAGACTACCTAAATTATAGTGCTGATCATAAAACACGGACCACCTAAATTTCGATGAAATTCGACGTTTTTCAGTATTTTCTTTCATTCTTTGACTAGTTCGTGCATATCATGTTAGGCATCCATCTTTCTTTGATCCAGCTTTCGTCGATTGAATCTCACTTGGTGGCAATTTTATCTTCTTCTGTAGGACATTGCTTCGATTTTTCTGTCGATGAATTTCAGTTTCAATTTCATCATTAAGTTTTCTTTTCAGCTATAATTCTTCTTTCTCCAGTGATTCATTTTCCTGTCTTCGGGTAAACGTTCTTAAAATTCGTGTGTACATCGAAGCCAGATGAAATCATGCTTTCCGATCCACTGACTGCCACACAATTTTTTCTAAGCTTAACTGTTAAGATACCCATTCACCAAGAGAAAGGAATCAACTGATACTTCGGATAATTAATATTAATACATATATATATATATATATATATATATATATATATATATATATATATAATAAATAAATAGAATCAAACATGGCAATAATATAAGAAATGAGTAACCCAAATCAAAACAATCTAAGTATTTCCCTACCGGTATCGTCTCTTATCGAGACTTTTCAAGGGAATAATGCTTTATTTTTTAAAAATAATGCTACATCATAATAGAAATCTACAAAAATATAAACTTATTACATGGCTACCTTTGAGCATAAGAGATTAAACGAAAATAATTCACGTATCAGAATTAAGGTCTGGCTTCAGCATAGTAATGAAATATTTTTCTTTCTTCTCCCTAGCAATCCTATTGCAACTTGGTGGCATCTGGTAAAAGGGAGCTGCTCTGAACTTAATAGCGAGATCATTGGCGCAATTTACAATGTGTTTACTTACTGTTAATACGGCATAATATCTATTGTTAATATGTTGCCGGTGTACGGTTAATCGGTTTCTGAACATGTCACCGGATTGGCCAATATAATATTTGTTACAACCGTTACAGAATAGAGTGTAAATAATGTTATGGGAAAGGCAATTCAGATTTTGCTTGATTTTAAACGTTTTCTTTTTACCATTTTTGAAATTAATTGTTTCGCCTTCTATGATAATGGAACAGCAGCTACATCGGTTATCACCACATTTCGTTATTCCTTTAATTGTTTTCATATTTCTAACATTAAGTATGTTAAGTAGAGATGGGGGTTGTTTATAAGATTTTTTGAAGTTATAATCCATGAACCGGTTTGATAATTTTAAGCTCTCAGTTGCTAGCTTAATAACTTTGTTGTATATGTTGGGATTGTTTTTGTTATAACGAGTAGTAAAATATATCGTTTTCTTTGTGTTTCTTTCCGTGTTTTCTTGCGTTCTTGTTTCCAGTTTAGAGAGATGAGTTTCTGCTTTTTTAAAAGCATTGTCAATTAATGTTAAAGGATATTTTAGTTCTATCAAATTAGTTTTCAGTTTGTGTAATTGAACTACTTTGGCCTTATCATTAGAGACAATCATATGTATACGACGAGCTAAAGTCAAAAGGATGTTTCTCAACGTGTGTATTGGATGTGTATTCAAGAAAAGATTAAGAAAGAAAAATATTTCATTACTATGCTGAAGCCAGACCTTAATTCTGATACGTGAATTATTTTCGTTTAATCTCTATGCTCACAGGTAGCCATGTAATAAGTTTATATTTTCGTAGATTTCTATTATGATGTAGCATTATTTTTAAAAAATAAAGCATTATTCCCTTGAAAAGTCTCGAGAAGAGACGATACCGGTAGGGAAATACTTAGATTGTTTTGATTTGGGTTAATCATGATGGCTCGTCTTTTAATTATCTTTATAAAATCCCATTTGGCTTAATTCCAAATGTAAAATATGCAAATTTATGCAGTTTTGAAGAAATTACTATGGAATTGACTGATCACAATAGCGATGCAGAAGGAATCGATTCGTCGTGCAAGCTGGTGGTAGAACATTTGTTGTCTCTCGTGCATTTAGTGCTATTTGCTCTTTATGTGGATGTTTTGTCCTCAAATTTGATCGAAATTTATATCACAGTGATTCTCGTGGTGTGCTCTACACAACTGTCGCCTTGATTCATTCTAATTGTTTTTCACTGCTGGTCTATCGCCGTTTCAAGTTTCTCCTCGCCGGTTCTGTGATTCTTGTTCATACTGCGTGATCCAGTCGGTCTTGGTAGTGAAATTCTAAATTTAGCAACATCCGTGAAAGTCTCTACGAGCTATCAGTCTGTCTGTGCTGCGTGTTGAACAGCCGGTATTGTCGGTTGAAATCAATCAGCTGTTATCCGCGGCCAGATAGAACAAACCCCTGCCGGACGAATTTTCAATTATTGATTTTTTGATCACGTGACTTGTGTCGTAGCTATCCGTTGTCGGAATTCCGCTATCGTGACGTTGAACCTGAGTGCGTCGATCGAAAATGGATTCATTTGACGATCTAACAGGATCTATTTCTTTTGATAAGGCCAGACGAATGTCTAGTAAACAACTAAACAAATTGAGCAAAGCCCAACTTTCAGAGGCCTTAAAAGATGCGATTGCTAATGCGGATAAAGCAAATAAAACAATTAATTCGGATAATAAAGAATCTATAAAAGAGATGATGCTAGAAGTAGTCAGAGAAATAAGAAATGATCTAATGAATGAGCAAATGATGTTCTTTCAAAACATTGAGAAGAAATTGAAATCCGAAATAAGTTTCATGTCAGATCATATCAACTCAATCAAAAGTGACATTGAGGCCAAAATCTTGAATGAACTTAATGAAAGAATAAAAGGAAAAACAATTTGATGATATTTGGATTGCCTGAATCTGTCTCATACCAGGCCGATGAGCGAAAGCAACAGGACACGCTTATGATTGGAAAATTATTAACTAATCTTGGACAAAGTAGCTCCGAATACAAAAGTTTTCATCGTCTTGGTGTTCAAGGGACTAGAGTAAGACCAATCAAAATTACATTTGCATCCTTTGATGCCAAAACTGATGTTCTTCGCTCAGCAGTAAAACTTTCTAAATTGGACAGAAATCATGAATTCCGCCATGTCTACATTAAACACGATCTTACGCCTGACGAACTTCTTGCTGATCAGGCTCTTCGATCTGAGCTCAAACAAAGGCGTGATAAGGGTGAAAACGTAGTAATTCGAAACGGAAAATAGTTCATCGACTAATGACTACCGCTAGGTCTGATGTTTGACTGCCTTCACTTCTTTGTACGAATACCCGATCAGTGATGAATAAATTGGACTTAATACATGGTACTATTCAGCAGAAAAACATCAATTGTTTTGTCGCCACAGAATCGTGGCTTAATGATATGATAACCGACGATCTACTCTGTTGTGCGGACTATACCATCTTTCGTGATGATCGAAAACTTCGTATGGGTGGTGGAGTATGCGCATGGATTAATACTCGGCTCCGACCAAAGCAAGTTCAAATGTCGACGAAACCTGATGGAATTGAATGCTTGATCATAGAATTGACATGTGCTTCGATATTTCTAATTTGTTGTTATGTTCCTCCCATACCATCGCGACGAAACAGTAATGTTATCTCCTCATTTCTCATCGATGAAGTTGATCGGCTCTTGCGCTTGAACTCTCATTATAAAGTTATTTTATGTGGAGATTTTAATCGGTTAGATATGACTGATATTTGCAACAATTGTGATTTATGTAACTTGTACGATAAACCTACATATGGAGATGCGCAGTTGGATTACATCCTCATTTCTAGTGACATCGCATCTGACTACAAAGTGTCAGCAGCTCCACCATTTGATCGTTCTAAGGTTCCTCATATTTCTCTTCTCGCTGAGTCTAATACTCATTCTTCATTACAATCTGGCACTGCAACTTTATGTCCAGTATTTGATCTTCGCTTTTCTAATGTACAAAGTTTTGTAAATGAACTGATGAAAGTAAATTGGAATACTATGTATAGTTCATATATGTCCTTGGATGAAAAGTGTGACATGTTTCATTGTATTTTAGCTTATGTTTTTGATTTGACGATTCCAGTAATCTATGTACAAAAATCTAACAAGGATAAACCTTGGATGACTCCGGTGATCAAGTCCTTAATAGATCGACGATGGAATGCTTATCGCAATCGAAACTTGCCTCTTTACGACCACCTAAAGATAAAGACAAAAGCCGAAATACAAAAGGCAAAACGGCGATGGATTGTGAAGACATCCTCAACTGATTTATGGCACGTAGTTCACTCCACAATAGACGGAAAGTCTAAAAATGCCTTGTCATATATCCTTCATCAGTATCCTGATAGCGAAACAGCAGCAAATGCGATAAACAATGCCTTAAAGAGTGTATTCCTAGAGGCTCGGCCTTTCCCTGATATTCCATGTAATGACGACTGGCACATTACTATCAATGTTGACGAGGTTTTTCGATCCCTGAATTCACTGGACACTACTAAAAGTTCGCCGGATATTCCGGTATCGCTGTACAAGCATTCTGCTCATGTCTTATGTCAACCTTTGGCCTACTTATTCAATCTCTCTATTGATCAGAGAATCGTTCCGAGAAATTGGAAAATTGGTTGTGTGATACCTGTCCCGAAATGTAAAAGCCCTTGTCTCGATGATATAAGACCAATAAGCTTATTGACAACACCAGCTAAAGTATTGGAGCGCATAATCTTGAGTCAAATGAAAGAAGAGCTGCTTCAACACTATGGCAGAAATCAATTTGGGTTCCGTCCGAATTCTTCCACAACATGTGCTCTCATTACCCTAAATGACCATATCAGCAAATATCTGGAGAAATCAAGTGTTAATGCAGTGCAATTGGTAACGTACGATATGTCAAAAGCCTTCGATAGAATAAGATCTGACTTGATTATAAGGCGTCTCATGGAAACTCAAGTGCCACGTCAATTTATTGCTTGGGTGGCAAACTACTTATTAGACAGACGGCAGTATATTTGCATCGATAATGCCTTAAGTGACATGGCTTGTGCTACGTCAGGAGTCCCTCAAGGATCAATAATTGGTCCATATCTATTTTCGTTAGTGATGGGATCCTTTGAATCACATAGCAGTGACAATCTACTAATTAAGTTTGCTGATGATTGTACTTGGTGTTTCCCATTATATGCGGATGGCGACAATGTGCATGTGTTATCAGAGCATCACCGATTTATCAACTGGTGTAAAGATATGGACCTCACTCTGAACCTATCGAAATGTAAGACAATGTGTGTGAGTAGCAGAAGTTCCTCTAATCCAATTGCTTTAAACGGAGTTCAGCAAGTTTCCTCACTCAAACTTTTGGGTGTCACTTTTAGTTCTGCTCTATCATGGAAATTGCATTTTGATAATGTGATACTATCGGCTTCAAGGAAACTGTATGGATTGAGCAAGCTTAGAAGCTTTGTGACAAAGAGTGATCTCATACGCTTATACAATTCAACTGTAAGGATTTCGCTGGAATACGCCAACCCCTTGTTCACGAACATTACTGCCAACGACAAGTCTCGGTTATGCAAAGTTCAAAATCGTTTTCATCGATTGTTATGTGGGACTGATTGTACCAGTGTGTGCATGCCCTCTTTAGACCTTCGTCGACATAAGCAGACATTAAAGCTTTTTCGCAAAACCCTTTCTCCCAAACACGTCCTTCATCGACTTTTGCCGCAGAGATCGACACGAACAAATAGGTTTCTCTTCCCCATCACAAAAAGCGCATATCGGAGAACTGCTTTTGTCGCTTATTGTGTTTCTTTTTATAATGATGATGTTGTGCGTTAATGACTTGTACCGACCCACTACATATGACTTGTAATTTTGATTTCAATTTGGAAAATATAAACATTTATTATTAGTAGTATCTTGCAGATCCTCCATGTCATGACAGCCTTGGAGAGGCAATATTTGCTAAATTAGCAATTCGAAGGTTGCTATTAGGCCTACTTTAATGCTTAACCTCAATCATCTTAATACGAGTATTTCTTAAGCGTAATCATATCTCAAACCGCCTGTCACTGGTAGAGCAAAATATCATAATCAAATACAATTATCACAATTAACTTTAAAATATGTAAATGAGTCTACATTACTATTCAGATTCAAGAAGTGAAACATAAATTCAGTGAATCATGAAATCATGCCAATGAAAACTATGTAAAACTTGAAATTTCAGACAAGAAGTAGATCAATACAATAAGATATCAACTCTTCCATGAAGACTTGCATTATAATGCGGTTCGTGAAATTCCATTGATAATCAGCTTAAGTTCCGCTCAATTAAGATGCTTGCTAGCAAACATTCATTCATTTTGATATCCAACAAGTTTCATACTACTTATTGGGTTCATGTCTATAGTATACTGTATAAGTACAGGAATAATTTCCAAATATTAAGCCTTCAAAAATTGATCAAATGTTTTTTGGACGGCAGGAATGTATTCTCCGCAAAAAATGAATCTTTTCACTGTATACAGGTACTTTTTTGAGTCGACACTCTATCAACTATGAGCTTGCTCTATGGTCCGGCTATTAGCAATAGCACTGACTCAATCTATTGAAAACAGAGTTGAAGCCTGTCCAATGGTGTCTTCAAGTTAATCAAAAAGAAGTAGATCTTCAATATTTATTAATACTCATACATACAAGTGCTGTACGTGGCTCGCCTGCTGTGCTCTGGATGATATGCCTGTGAACGGATGTATCTTGGGAGATTAACAACACATTTCTTGAAATATAGATGAACATAGGAGATCAAGCACTTAGTTGAGTTTGAGATTAAGATTATGCTCGGAGAAAGGAAAAAGGAGCCATTTTTGTATGTCAGGAGGAAGGAGAAACCCGAGAATGCCATGTGTGAAAGATCATGCTCACATATGCGGAATCAGCGTTGTCAACAGAGTTAAAACGGGTGCTGAGTTTTTTAGTCTTTGATTAAAACAACTAATCTATGCAGCTGAGTTTATTTTTCAAAAAACTCTGTAGCAGGGCCTATGCCGAGTTTTACTTTTTGTGAAATTTTTTTCGGTGTTTCTTAAAAAATTTCAACTCGATCATAATAATGCTAGCGGTTGAAATACATCCGAAGTCTTGGAGAGTCCCTGCGAAATTTCAGATGGCTCCAGGTTTTTCTTTTTCAAATATGAAAGTTGATGCTCATTGACTTTTCCTGTCTAGTCTTTAGCAAGACTTAAAAAGGAATGTCAAATTTCTTATTAAATCCGAAAACGATTTGTTATATTTTAAAAACATTGTGGGGTCCGGGGCACCTCAAACGCAGGCATATGCACTTAATCCTTTAATTTAAGTTCCTGTTTTTCTACCATTGAATGTAATAGAACAATTATCGTAGAAGATCAACGATATTGTAAGTAACCAACTTAACACATTTATCTCTCTAGCGCATTTTAGGTTGAAAACCAATGAAACAAAATTTATTAGAGCAGTATATCAATTGGACTGTGCGACATCTACATGTTGTTTAATGTTTTGCTTTGTGCAGGAAATATGCTCGATAGTAAATGTGCCCTCAAAGTCACAAAAAGTAAAATAATTTATTCATATCATGTATGAAGTTATCAATACATGATGTATGGAATCCAGAATTATCAGGACTTGAATGGCGGTAGTCGAAAATGACTTTACTAGTAGTGCACAATAATTATTGAAGGAATCGAGATATGTCAAGTGCAGAAAAATGGCATCATATGCGAGAATATCCGAAAAAATATGCAGTTATGCTTAATACAAATAACTAAATATCAGACTTGAAAACGCGATTATTGTAAATTTTGTATAACAATCTGATGAGCATATACAAATTGCAGAGATTTTGAAAAAATGTAGAATTTGATGCAAAAACGACTGACAGAAACCAAAAGAAATCAAATTAACTAATGCATACAGTTCATGAACCGAGTGGAACTAATAATATGAAGATCGACGACTTTTCTAAAATAAATTGCATATCGGTGATTTTTTAGTACACGACCCATGCACAACATTGGGTCGGGATGTGTAGGCCGAGCTTATTCGAGAATGTGTACACTGTAAACTGCTCACACTTAAAAACAGCTAAAACAACCGTTAAACTTCGCAGAAAATATCCGTAAATATCTGTTAAAATGATGACGTAACAGCCAAAATCGGCTCATATCAGATAAAACAAACGTCTGTTTTTGCGGATATCTACAGTTCAGACTGCAAAAAACCGTGAAACTAATTTTAGCTGTTAATTTTAACGGACATTTACGGTTTACAGTTTACAGTGTAGGCCCTATTCATTCATGTGTACGGCCAAAATGCAAACAAAAACTTATTGTCCGAGCGGAGTAGGAGTGCAATCAAGTCAAATCTTTCTAGTTTAGCTCTATGTAACTGTGTTTTCTACAGAGACAGCTGAAAATGATTAGGTGATCAAATAACAACAATGAAATTAAATAAACGATAGATCAAATTGTCATGCAAAAGATGTGCGGCTGGTAGGATTCGAACCTACGACCAAGGTTAACTAGACCTGTGCTCTAACCAACTGAGCTACGAGCCACTTACGCGACTGTCAATTGGCAGGATCAAACCCTCACCACCACACATCAGTTGTCAAGGCAATAATAATCAGTGAATAAATAACACGTCACAATTGTGACCGCCGACATTAAGGCAAGTAGCGGGGATCGATTGTCCACCAAAGCATCTTAAGCCATGTCGTGAATGCAATTAACAACAATGAAATCAAATAAACGATAGATCAAATTGCCATGCAAAAGATGTGCGACTGGTAGGATTCGAACCTACGACCAAGGTTAACTAGACCTGTGCTCTAACCAACTGAGCTACGAGCCACTTACGCGACTCTGTCAATTGGCAGGATCTGCTGACATGATAAGACTGGTGTGTAAAGACATACCCAAAGGAAAATGATAGTGCATTAAGATTGGCCATCCAATGATTAAAAATTCTAATATACAACAAATTAGATACATTTCTATTTGTCTTTATGTTGCTCTAGTGGTATGTATAGCTAGTTGCAAGTATCTCCATTTATCATACCAATTTATATAATTATTTTATGAAATATACACTAATGATAACATTTACCTGTCCTCAAACAACTACATGCTCGGTGTGGTCGAGGTGATGTTGATGCAGAGCCTACACTTGTCATATAGTGTGCAGTCATGTTCATTCATTCAGACTTGTTTTCATCAGTTTTTCATTTAGTCGATCATTGTCTCTGGCTAAATGCCATGTGTAAGAACGCAAGCTGAATACAAAGACACGTAATCAAATTTGCAAGTCTCTTGACCACTTGACATCTGAGTGTACCTGATGCCTGAAATGAAGCAATAAATGCGACACATAAAGTCCGCTTCGTTGAAACAACAAAATAAGAAAACACAATGAACCTGAAGCCCTACGTCTGTTAATCTTCTGTGCAAATTTGGGTAGTCAACGAAAGTGATCAACATCAAGTCCACCAAGTGTAAAAACACAATAGTTTAGAAAATGCAGTCGTGTAACATTCAGTAAAACAAACTAACTCATGCACTGATTCACAGATCATCTAATCGAAACATCAATTCAGCTGATTTTCTGTGTTACATGTGCTGCTATAAACACGATAGAAAAGTTACGGGTATCGGTAAATACATTTAAAAATGCTCGACCAAATATTAAGTTTTCACGATAAACTTAGGGATAAATCCATATGATAAATGCTCAATGACAATCTCATGACTAAAACAGAATTCACAGTTTTGGCTTCGGTGAAGTTATGCTCATCAATTTCTGGAAACATTCCGTTTATGCTTTGGCTCCATAGTGACAGATATATCAAGTTTACTACTTATCATTTGATATATACTTATTTTCTAATTTAGGTGTATTTCGCTATACAATATACGTGTACTTGAGCAACATTGATAATAGTTTCCCGAAAACAGACTCCATAGTTTTTCCCAGAATGAAAAGTCTCTTCAGTTATTATCGATGTTATTCATGGAAAGATAAGAAAACGATTAATGTCGATTCATTCCATCGAATTCATTCGACATATTGCATAATAGCAGACAAATGAATGATGTCTACGACACTTGAAAATTAAATGATTTGTCAGCTTTTCAGCAAATAACTCAATTAATCGGAGATAACCTATATGTAAGCAAAGTGCACTTGCAGCATGCATGGTCAAATGTTTGCATGAGCTCAAGCAGATGGTAATGGAAAAAGCGGAAAGCAGTATTTATGATGTTTTCCAGTTATGTCAATACATTATACACTCTGCTGATTTGACTGGTGTGTAAAATAATTCACTTATTTGCGAATACGTTTTCGAGCATAATTCCAACACAGCTGTCTTCAGGAGGATCAAACTTCCAACTTTTGGACGAACTGAACGGAATGACTGAGAACATATATGAGTAGGCCATATCAAACAAAAGCGCTAATTTTCTGTTTGATGAAGTAACTCTCCTCTGATTCATGCCTAATCTAATTCATCAAATCATTCAATAAAATTATAGCAAGCTAAAATTATGTATAATGGCAGGTAATTAAGGGTGAAGAATCAAACAAAATTATGTTGAGCAGCACAACATTATGAATTTTCATTTGGAATGTCACAAAGTTTGCAAAAAATGATGTATTATGTCAGACCATAAATAATAATACTGTGACATAAAATCCATTCTACTAATGCCTCACTCAATTTCCATAAATAACAAAGCAAAAGAATTTCAGCTAGAAGAAAGCCAAAATAATTACAGGCAGCAAAGCAGAAAGGAAAATCATATCAAATCATTGACATGAAATTTACGGTGAAATACAATACGACGGACGAAGCGAGAGATTCAATAGACCTTCCTCTCCACACTGGTATAAGAAGCGAGTCATAATGAGGGTTAATTCGGAACCTAGGTTCTCTAAATAATATACTAAGGGCAAAGAAACCTGCATGGGTCTAGTGATTTATTTTCAAACAGTCTACATAGAAATTTGGACAGAAGAGTTTGATCTGGAGACCTCGATCTGGAGAGCTGAATTGTAATGACATTGGTGTAGTATTGTTCAATAGTACATGTGCTTATCAAGACTTTCGAGTGAATTGAACGGAGACGGGAATATCAGATTCTTGCCTTCTAATCAGTGTCTGTACTAAATCATATCTATTAGCCTATATGACAATAAATGACTTACTGTGATTATGTGATTATTCTATGTAAATGATGAATAGTTAAATTCTTGTAATTGCATGAGCAAAAACGTAGAAATCAATCAAGACCTCCGCATATTGTTGAGTGAGATGAGAGACATTCACAGGGACTCGATTCCCTTTAAGATTTAGATAATATTGCTCAGCTACATGCAGTAATATGGTAAAGGCGATAGAAAATCGCAAGTTTAGTCGATTTTACATGTTTGAAGAATAAAACTTTACGAATTTTTCAGATATTGATATGTTGCGATAGTTTATATTTTTCTCTGCCATGCTCTGTCTCTGCTCAACAATTAATAAATAATCAATTAAATTTTCAGATGGACAAAGTAAGCACAAACCTGAGGCCGCATTCACAGTGCTTTCAGTCCCGGTCACGCAACCTTAATCCAAGCAATAACCAATTCTGAACTACAATAGAATGCAAAGAACGGCGATATCATGCAGGAAACATCATTCAAGCATCTCATCTCTTCAAAGATCATTTGATGACGTAATTAAATTTCTATGATGAATTAAGAAATATTTTTAGAGCTTCTGGAAGGGCTTTAAAAATAGGATACATGTAAAATGTCACTTTAAATAATCCATCTAGAGATAAGAAACAAAGGAAAGAGAAAGTCAATATTTCTGGAAAAGTGCATTATGTGAAGTCAATTAGTCCTCTTTGTTGACTAGGCGCTATCATTACCAATGAAGGAGAACTTTAGCACTTAATCTTATAATGAGCAGAATAATATTCATTTAACTGATTCTGAATGAAACTTCTATCAACATTTTTTTTGCAATGGCAATCGACATTTTTGTAGCAGAGTGATGGCTGCAGCATGGCTGGTAAGACTCTATTACATTTCAATCATATCTATTCATATCTATCGGGAAATGAATATTTTGACATGTCAGCTCATGCGGCTTCAGAGGTTATGAATTTCCCTCGATGTCAAAATATCCAACGCCCCACTAGACCAATGTATAACAACGTATTATTGCATGATTCAATGTGAAATTGATTATTTACATGAACTTTTGAAATAGCCAATTTCTTCCATATGTAATGTATACATACACTGATAAGTAGGTTACAATAAAGACTCACCTTGAGGGAATCCATTCAAGGTAATCGCAAGGCCGATAAAGAGATGACGCACCTGTGAGTAATGTGTGTCAGAAGTATTGCGCTAATCAGAGACATTTTAATGATCGCACAAATTGCTTTTCTGCTGGTATAAAGCACGAGTTTTTCCTTTCATAATTGAAAAATTTGTTTTTCTCTGCCACTTAACTTTTTCATCTTATCAATTTATTGTATATCTGTCATTTTTACAGTGGTTGAGCATAACTTGATGTGTTTGAATACTGGAATAGACCTATCTGTTCTCCATAGTGAAAAATGATCTCCCGACTAGCATTGCAGTCATAAACCAACATTGAAAAATTGCATTGTTGAGCCCATATTTCCCGCATCTGACCAAGGTTTTCGAATGTACTTGTTGGCCATTTATTTTCTTCGAAATTGAGCATCAACTACCGCATCTAAATGAATTAATGCTTGTGCCAATTTTTAAATGCATCATAATGATTGCTATACAATGCTATACAATGTACAGCAGGCTAGACGGCAGTAATCTAATTTGATATTACATGTATTTTGATGTTAGTAAAACTGAGACACGAGAGATTTGTCTGCATACACACCCGATTTTTCTAGCTTCATGCAAATACTTGCTGTCATATCATACCAGTCATTCAATTGGGATAATTTTACAAAATAAAAAGAACAATACATTATGATAAATAATATAAAACAACTTCTAGCTCTATGTCGTGACATATTTTGTTCCAAAAAACATTCAATGGCGAAAGAGGCAACATATTTCTATTCTTGACGTCTGTGACAGGAGCAAACTGCTATCTTACTCGAACATGCATCCACAGCGGATTGAACATGCATCCATGTGCATAAACACTTTATATTGAACATCTTCAGACTTCAGCAGGTAGGTCTGCAGATGAGTCTAAATGATCAATTAATTGATTGGCGAGTGCTTAATAATCTCAAATTCCATATTATACGCATAGTATTGTCAATGTACGTGTTAATGAGCAAGAGCATGTTTTCCTGTATATTGTAACGCTAATCGTTCTATAAAAATTTAATTAGACTTGTACGCTTTCTGTTCTTTCTCTTGAACATTTTGTAAGCACTGCAGCAAACAAGTTTGATTATGTTCTCATTGATTTATGCAAAAATTTATGCATCTGATGATTTTTGGCTCTCAACGCAATAAACGATCAAAAAAAGAAAGCATCCGCTTATCGTCGATTTCTCACTAGGAAACTCAATTGAACGCAATGTCACAATTTGACTCAAATGGTTGGACGACTTGAGATGCGTTATTATCATACGGTACCAGGTGAAATTTCGACGGTGTTCATTATTAAATACTACTTTTAGCGCGCACAAAGCCGACATATCTCCTAAGTCAGTGCACCTGTAATATTTGAAGCTACTTTTTTTGCAAAGACAAAGTAGATATAGAATGATTAAATATTGCATCCTCATTGAAAAAATGGGAACCGACCTGAATAATAGAAGACTTGAGCACACTAGTCTTTTCATTGCATTGCTTCAAGTAGGGCAATATTTTCAAAAGATAGAAGGAGCATTTGACATCAATTACAACAACCGCGTGCACATTGTAGTCCTATCATCTACAGCCATAGCAGACCAGTCGTGTCATGCAAGTATTGAGTTTATCTCTCATTCATGCGTCCGCGCAACCTACATCATTCTCCCGTTTTTATTTAAATATCGATGCCTACTATGCTTTACCGCCTTTCCCGCGCTGTCATTCAATGAAGCGTGAAGTTGAAGAATGAAGAAACAATTCTGCCATTTTCTGTTGCACAAGCTGAAAGTAAGTGCTGACATGCTTATCGTTAAATAAGAATAATGCTATGTATATTCTGCAATTGTCAGAAAATCAGCATGTCTGATAAAGATGCCAATGCAATCTATAGAAATATCACATTATAGACGATTAAAAAACGAGGCATGACTTTAAAGTTTGACTTTTGTAATTTAGATACAAAGTTCACGAATTTTGTCGCGATTTGCTTTAATCAGACATTGAAATAAAAAATGTCCAAGCTTAATCGCTATCGACAACTTGGTCGAATTAGTGCAGCACTTTATTTATGCATGCATCATATTTATAGTCTTGACGATGCAATTGGGTCCACATTCCACGATTTCTTCTATTCAATTTGCTGAAGCATCGAATAACTTTTTCTGTGCACACGCAATCCACGTGGATTCAGCATCCAGTAAAAGTATGCGACAAACAATAAGGAATCACAACGATTAAAACAAACTTGACCTTCGAGCCCGTAATGCAGGAGTCTAGACGATAAGCAGAAACAGTTGCCATTTAAAAGCTAGAACTTAAAAATGTCCATACGATTAGCATAAGAAAAAAATCGATGAAATTTATGATTTCTCCAACAACACATCATATTGAGCCACACATCATCTGAAGGACGTAATGTGCTTCACTTCATAAAAATCAGGACCCTCTGCTTTCCAATCAAGCTTTATTGCATTTATTAAGAGTGCACAATAGCGTTGACATAACGTGAAATATTCAATTCAAAGATGCACCGAGATGCGTCTCTGTGCGGAAAGTTTCACTTTGTAAGAATGTATTTTTTACGTACGTACAGTGTTTCATATGTTATATAATGACGCATATTTTCATTCAAAAATGGAAATCAAAAGCACAAAAATCAAATTGCACGACCATTTAAGAAATAGTTTCAAATAAACACAACACAGTGAGAAAAATTACATAGAAGAAGTTGAAGTGAGATGGAAAGCCACGCGGAGAAACACTGTTATAGTTTCCTAGATATCTCACAGTTCATCATTTTGGTCATGAAGGGGAAAATGTCTTTCAATTTCTTTGAATGACAAAGTCGTATTTCAAAATGTAATGAATAACGCAAACGCTTTGGAACGTACTTGCACAGTAAGTGATTGTTTCTCGAAATGATGTACATGAAAGCTTTCGACTGATTCTCTCTCGTCTATCTCAGATTGATTGAACATGGAATCCTTCTGACTCTATGTCATCGATGACTATTCTCAGTGCGCGCCTCTGAATTCTTTCGAGCTTGTTTTCAAGTAGCTTTGGAAGTGCAGAAACGAAAGCCGGACATGTGTATTCGAGTAGCAAGCGAATGAGATCATAATAGATGGTCAGTTTATCTCCTGTACTTGCATATTTCTTGGCTTTTCGAAGAATACAAAATCTTCGATTGACCTTGGTTATCAACTGGTAAACATTACAACTGTCAAACAACCAGGAATGTTGGTTGTTGATCAATAGACCCATGATTTTAGATTTGCTTACGACAGGGATTCGATGGGTGCGCAAAATGTCAAAATGACTGCGTTTTTCATTTTTCAGACAAAATAGAATGTTTGATTTTTCTTTGTTCATGCAAGGCTCGTCACAATCGATCACAAATTGATCGTCCTCACGGCATCAATGTTCTACGTGGTCTATCTCTTCTTCGAGGTAGGTGTTAATATTTGACGTAGTCAAAGTCTTTGAAAGAGGTAGGATGATCATAATATAGCATTAACATTGATTTTTGAGGGCAGCAATGTAGGACACTTGAGGGCGCGTAGGCGCCTGAAAATGTCCTGCAATGTTGCCCGAAAAACTCTACGTCAATACTATTGTGCGTAATTGAATGTAGGAAAAAAGCGGGCAGCAATGCTATAAATGCACAAGTAGAAATACGCTGATTGAGATTTCGCAAATGTCTTTCACATGCATAGATAGAGAAATCATCATTACGCAGGCTTGCCGTTGGGATGAATTTCCAGCCCAATCCCAATGAGAAGTTCCATTGTGATCCCAACAGATCCCAATCCTAATAGAAATCCCAATACCCTGCTTTAGAGCTAAAAACGTACACAATTTGACCCCAAGCTGCATTGGGGCTTACCACCTAGGACTGCCATATGTGATGCTTTTTGAATTGACGAAGTCCGCGGACGTAGGCCTAGGACTAGAATGGCCTTAGTAGTAATAGGGCTATTGATTTTGCACTATAATGTATAATAGGCGTACTGTATGGCTAAATTTTGCACCGAGACTGCCCTCACCCAAGAGGTGATAGAGGCCTACGTGTATAGCTAATATACACTCGTATATATAATTAGCCTATATATATATACCGGGTGTTAAAAACGTAACGCAAAATTTTCATCATAGTCAGCAAACAACTGAATCGAGAACGACTGAATGGAACTGATACCATAGAAATATTGCAAAACTACCAGACTTGCAGCACATTTATGTTTAGAATCGTCCACTTCACGAGTCGCTGCCATAGTTTCAAAATTGATTGTCCAGCATTGAATTGTACTCATCTACTAATGTCACTCCTCGTGTTCAGTCAATCAGCTTTGCGTATTAACTATAGCTCTACGTTAATGGCTCGACGTTTCACAATCAAAGAGAGAATAAATCTGGTCAAAAATTGTTATTCATCTGGATGTAATGCATCTGAAGTTGCAAGACAGGCTGGTGAGAGCCATCCCCATGTTTCAACAAAATGAGACTCATTCACAAGTTTGAAGAAAGCGGGTCTGTTGCTGATGAGGGTCGTTCTGGTCGGCCATCTGTATGCAAATCTCAAGAGTTTCAAAGAGTTGTGTTGCAAGAAATTGAACCGAATACTCCAACGTCAACACGTCGTATTGCACGTCAAATATCCAATACTTCAGAATACAATGTATCTCACGTGACTGTGTTCAATACCTTGAAAGAATAGGATATAAGCCGTACATTCCTCGATTATTTCATGCCATCAATGAGGATGATCCAGACAGGCGAATGCAAAGTTGTGAGAATTTTGAAGAAATGTTCAGAGCAAATCCTGCAAGTATTGATAACATCATCTGGTCAGACGAGGCCACCTTTAAATTAAATGGTCATTTGAATCGGCACAACTGCATTTATTGGAATGACACCAACCTGCATCACATTATCGAAAAAGACGTCAATATGCCTGGAGTGACTGTATGGTGTGGTATTTCTTCTGTTGGAATAATCGGTCCCTATTTCTTTGATGGCAGTGTTACCGGACAGTCTTACCTTTACATGCTTAAACATTTTTTGATTCCTCGCTTAGCAAACTACGACGATGACGTTATGTTTTAGCAGGACGGTGCTCCTCCGCATTTCGCAAGCACTGTGCGAGCTTTCCTTGATGAAAAATTTCCCGGAAGGTGGATTGGTAGGAGGGGACCAATCGAGTGGCCAGCCAGGTCGCCCGATTTGACACCAGCAGATTTTTTCTTGTGGGGTGTTTTAAAAGATAGTCTACTCCCACAACCCAACTTCTCTCGACCAGCTGCGGTTGCTTATTTCTGAACAGTTGCAGACCATTGAATGTCGTTGAAGTTAGCACCAACTTCAACACCAACTTTTTGAATAGAGTTTGTACAGAATAGAAAACCACATGTACAGGTACTATTAATGACGCAGAGTTTGTACAGACAGAAAGTTTTCCAAAATTCGAACTCCTTCACCTTCAAAATTCAAATTTAAATTCGAAAAATTGGTGCAAGTATTGGTGCTACCTAGCTAGCGAGTATGTACAGCATTCCGATGGAAACATTTAGATACAAGCACAAAAAACTGAGTTTGTACAGCAACTTCCAGCACCTTCCCTACACGAACAACTGGCAAAAACCGCCAAAAACCGACTTTTTCAAGAAAATGATAAGATTTTCCAGAAAAGTACTTGGTGCTACATGGAAAATGAGTTTGTACAGTGCTCTAACCGGTGGAAGAGTGTTCTACTAATCGAGTCTGAGTTTGAACACACACTTCTCCGACACTCCAACACTCCTACGACCGGGCTTATACGTACAGTAGGCAACAGGCAGTAGACAGCGTTTATAATAGGCCTGAATAGCTTACAATGTATAGCTTAATTACAGAAGCGGCGAAGCGCATGACAACGTACAGGCGAATTGTATAAGCCTATTACATAGCTGCTACACGTTTTAGTTTTGAGCAACTAGGGAAGTTAAAGCCATATAGTAGGGTTAAAGCTGATTGTGTCAATTTGAGTGGATCACACTAAGAGCTTTCAATGCTCGAATTCGAGAGAGGCAAGGTCAGACTGGAGACACAGCAAAATGAACTGCTCTGTACAACTCGAAAACATTTGTAGCGTACTGACTAATGTCAACGATTACATGTATATTTGTTGGGAGAGGGCTAATTGGGATCTATTGGGATTTATTGGGATTGGGGTGGATTTTTGGTAGTCCAATCCCAACCCAATCCCAATAGGTATTGGGATCCCAATTGAGATCCCATTCCCAACGGCAAGCCTGTCATTACGGGATAGGCTACATTGTTGCCTTCCTGTTTCCACATTGCACCACAGCTCAATTACGCACAATATACTCGTAGTTACTTGCACAGCAAGTGCAAAGTATCCATCTTCATTGCATTTTTCGAGATCAACATGTCTGCACGAGCCCGAAGGGCGAAGGCATAGTTTGTTGATCAAGAATAATACAATTACGATTGACATATTTGCACCAATTGCGTAAGTAACTTTATATTTCACAGGATCGTCAGAAGTTTGAAGCTGTCCAAGATCCACCTCTGTTAGTTATGGAATTGTAGATATCGACGGCATTTCTTGAAATTTCCATGTAGAATTTACTGTTTTGGAGGATGAAAAACTTTCTATGTGCTAATGCATTTCAATGGAGGAGTGCAATAAAGACTGTTTACTGCACTCTTTCAAGTTTATTATACACTCTTTGGAATAAACTTTATTATGGAAGCAATAATCAGAGAGATTATTGCGCTGTGAAATATAAATTTGTTTCTTTGTCTCCGCGCATGTATTGCAGATATCCTGTACCTTTATTTGACCTGTAAAGCAGATTATTGCCCGCGCGGGGATAATATTTACTTCAATGCACTGGAAGGAGCATGATATATGCCAATTATTAGTGCTCTTGTCCTGTTTTAGTATAGACTACACCTGTGAATTACTTTATTGGTCAAGCTAAATTCATAATCAAATATTTTTGATAATCATAGACATGTCAGTCACAATCTGTGATCATCATAGCACGTCGCCAAATAAAGTTCTCTAAGCAGCTCGCGAATGAGATTGCTTAATCATAGCATTCGAATTGGTTAGATTTTGACCTGAAGACATTCCATGTCAAAAGCTATGACTCTGGGCTTGCTACTTTTCGTTTAATCAGAAAAAGCGACACGTGAAAAGACGTGAAACACGTGCGTAGTGTGACATTTCCATAGATATGAAATTTGTATTAAAAAATTTGAATGTATTTGAAATATTAGTGGATGCCAATTTTCTGTCATAGTTGTTTTTATGGTGATGGTAGATACCCCATGTTAGTGAGTGTGAAATTAGGGTTTCTCAATGTATTAATTGATTTCTTTACGACATTCAATGTCTGACTACTGAATTGACGCATTAGTATGACGTGCATTCTCTCATCAGAACAGCGTCTAAAATGTCTATGATACTATACGACACTTTTGTTGCCGTTTTGGGTAGGAAAAAGATTATTAAAATTAGAAGAATTCAAGATGTCATCAAAGAATTCGACGAAGTGTGTGAGACGGTGACACAAAAGGACGATTCCAGTAGACCCCGTTCAAGTTGCTGCAACAACTTATGCAGGAAATTATTCAGATAAATATGCAGGAAATTATCGAGAATTAGTTGAAGGTGACAATCGATGATCACATTCATCCTCTAAATATTTTTTATTCAGATATCAATAAAATAAATCATGCAAAAAATGGAAACAAGAATCATAAGTAAATGTATGTGATTACAGCATCATTTTTTATAATTTTCGTTCATGTCATCTACAGACTGAGAAAATCTCATTCGGGTTTTAACTTGGAAGTTAACAAGCTTACAATTGGAATGAAATGTAAAAACTGCGGTTTAAACTGCTCGACTGATTTTGAACAGATTTCATATTCGTACTTACCATATGCTATATTTGAAAACGCATCTCATTCGAATTTTCAACCATTTTGATCGACTGCATCCACATGTGACTTGTTAAAGATGCATGGTTTGTTTGGCAATATTGGTAGTTTGTAGCTCGCATGCAGATTTATCTATGGTATGCTTCCTTATTTTCATTTTTGGATTAACCCCACTATTTTATTTAAATTACGGCAATTTATCATTGTTCTAAACGTTGCAGGGAGGTCAAGTTTTCCTGATTGCGTATCAGCAAACGTGTTGCTAACATACTATTGACACGCTATTTACATACAACAAACATGTCCTGATTGTACTTTCATAACTGATAAAATGAATTATGAATGCATCACCAATGATTATCATTGCTATCATCAAAGAATAAGCCAGCATGTTGTAGGGCGCTAAGTTGTCGCTTATTATTGAGTTAATGATGGATGCTTTATGTATAATGCAGGTCATCAAATTTTGGAACCTGTATTCCAATAACGTAGAGATTGAAGAGGAAATGAAAACTTGATTAATATAATTTTGTGGCATATTATGCATGGGCAAATAATCAGCAAACATTCCTTGCAACCGTTGGCACACTCTAAGGGGCCTGGATCTAGACCCAAGCTTTATGGGCAGCGCTTGTTTGATTCACAATATTTTTTTTGATTGAATGGGTCATCAGTTTAGCATGCCAGAGTATTGTATTGCGCTCTGATCTAAAGACGCCGTAAAAAAAGTGATCTTTGTTCAATTTACAAGCAGATGTAATTAAGTTCTCTGATGATATGTGCATACATTTATTTTTCAAGGTGAATTCAATTGAGATTCTACCACTTTGAATAATATGACCTAATAACAAATCTCAGTGAAATTCGATAGCGCTTCGGTGAGATAAGTAAATAAATCTAAAAAAGTTTACATTTGACAATTTCCGCCGCAAACTATAAATCAATGACAACCGCTGCAACAAACAAAGCAATGCTGTGTATAACAGTTTGATGAATTGAAAAGCACAGAACACGATTTTGACAAACGTTGATAGGGAAGCAAAATATCCCATAGATTCTATTTAAATTCCTTCACAGTTTTTGTTTTGAAAAGTTTTTGCAAAAAGACTGAATCATAGAGTATGTATATTAGGCACAGTGACAACTCAGCATTGATTAAATCCCCAATGTGTATATATATATATAGTTTCCATTTCATTAAATGAGTTGCTACTCGGGTTGAGACCCAGTGCCAAATGTGGGACATGCACATTTTTACACTTTTGGAGAAATTTACACCGATTTGACTGATCATGATAGCAATACAGAAGGAATAACAGTATTTTGCAGATTCTTCGCGTCATGTCAACCTTGGAGAGGTAACTCTTTGCTAAATTAGCAATTCGATGGGCTACTATTGCTTTAATTCTCAGCCTTGTTGATAAGAGAGAGAGAGCATTTTTAAGCGTGATCATATCACAAACTACCTGCCATTGAGAGAGAAAAATATCATGATCACAGTCAGTGATCATAATTAACTTTAAAAGATGTAAATGGCTCCAAATTGCTATTCAAATTCAAGAAATGAAGCATAAATTTAGTGAAATAATTTAGAAAAAATTGTGCAATGAAAATTGAATTAAAACCTGACATTTCAGCCAAGAGTTGAGATTTTATTCTGCAGATCTCAACCAATTCAATGTTTATTCCTTTTGATATTTAATAAGTTCTACACTACTTGTATATTGGTTTCATGTCGCTAGTATATGAACACAGGAATAATTTGCAAAAATTTAACTTCTTAAAAAGTGATTAAATCTATTTTTAGACTACAGGAACGTAATTTCCGCAAAAAATAGAATCTTTTGATATAAAAATTTTCACCGCATGCCGACATTTTTTGAGTCGACACTCTACCTATTACCTACTATATAACTACTTGGATTAATTTGGTACTTACTGCAAAGACCGAATTCAACTGGAATGATGCCTGTTTGAAAGCGCAAAATTTTTTCAAAACACTTTTATTGGGGTCCGTAAGTAAATGCATCCAAGTTATTTATTTAATTCTTGCATGATTGCGTGAAAAGTTCCCAGTTGCAAAGGTCTAATGTCACGAAACTAAAGCTATCATGAAAGTTAATCTTTGGCATCGTTAATTTCGAAATTAATTCCATTCATCATTATTTCGTTGCTTTGAAAAAATGCACCATAAGTTAAAGTCAATTCTTTAAATTTTTGTGTCATGTGGAACAAACAAATTTTTTGGAGGTGATGTTGTATTCATCGCATGGACTGTGGAAAGAATGAAATAAGCATTAATTGTAACTGTTGAATCGTTGATGGATCAAACCCGTTGGCGGAGGAGGGTCTGCGAAATTTGACCAACTACCCACGATACATGCAGTGTAAGGCATTGTTGGAAAATACTTATGAAAAAATTGAAGTTGAAGTTAATCCGTTAGTTCACTAAATAATTGTATCCTGAAAAATGAACATGAGGCTTCATATTTACAATAGAAAATGTATGTTTAGTCACTCATTCAAGGCAAGGTTGAACCTTCAGTTTTAGGTCTACCTTGGGTAAGTGATACAAAAACTTTTTCTTGGGTTTTCTATTAATACTTCATTTATACATATCAAGCCATAAAAATTGATATTTTGATTTGAATCTTGGAGGAACTACATGACGATAGCATAAAGTCATAATCATTTATAAAAATTGCATTCAATTAACAGAATATGTCAAATAAGAAATACTTGTGGTTATTAGCTACTTCATTTTGGGCTTGACAGCATACTGCGCATTAAAAGTGTATTGTATTTGCTGTAAGCTGTTGTATTTTGCTGTTGGCTGTATGTATTTTGTTTCATTTGGGCATATTAAATTTAAATATAGGCCGATTTCATATATGTTCGCAGCTATCTTCGCACCCCTACATTATCTGCGACTGCGAACATCTATCTAAAAATGAATTTATTCCAATTTCATGTACCAAAATATTCCAAAACTACGCAACAATGCTATTTATTAAGTCTTCTTATATGTCTGAATGTTAAAATGAAAACAATTACTTTGTTACGAGCCATGTGTAATTCAATCATCATTAAATCAAACATCTTCAATTAGTCAGTATGTCACTAGACTAAATTAAAGGAAAACTTTGTAGCGTAATACATACTTAGAGTATTAATCACAGCCATTGCTATAAAAAGTCGCTTCCCACTAATTCCATACTATTATCAAGAATTTTGGCCTATAGAAGAATCATTATGCATGCACAAAATACAAAGAATGTATATGCTTCGTTTACTTGATTCTACTCATTTATTGAAACTTTGGCTAGGGTTTTATGGTTTTGATCCTCAAGTTTTGACCCAAAACAATACAAGTTTTTGCCAAACCTTGTCAAAGGAAAGAAAGAAAGAAAAGATACTTAGAAACATACAAATATATTTATATGTTATATTATATATATCATTATATGTATTATAAATATTATATACAAATATATAAAATACTTAGAGAACCTTTTTAGGAAATTTAGCACTATAGGGAATAAATAACTACACATGCACAACAAAAGAAAAAATGTATTCGGTCTAAATGGGAGGGCATAAAGGTTATGATGCTCACTATGCTCAGCAACATCTATTGCAGACATGCTTTTCATCTCATAGGGTTCTGATAACTTGTCTTCATACTAAACAAAAGGTGAAATACAAAGGAGATATCTCGACCAAACAAAGAGAAAATGCAATCATAGGTAGGCTACTTATGTGAAGGAGGCTTTGCAGATATCAAATAGAAAACAATCGGGTAGAATTAGCGTATAGTTACAATAAAAGACTACAATGCGTTCGAATGTAGATATTTAGCATCTGTAGGGAAGCCTCTAGCATAGAAATATGCAATGTCACTATAAGCTAGGGGGGATTGAAATTTTAACTTTTGAATTCTTATAATGCCACTTATAATAATAATGATAATTAATACCACTTCTACCAAATAATCAATCATTGATTTTAGGAACGTCGAAATTCATGGGTAAATATTTCAGGATAACAGGACCTGGATAAAAGATTGATGCACAAGTAATAGGGCTACGCTACATACATGCAAGTTTATACTTATTTATTCAAAATTTATTATAATTTCATCACTTTCAACAAAGAATCATTATGACTAAATTGCTAAGCATATATTCGTACCAGTCCAAATTCTTTGCTCAGTGTCTCATTGTTCAGTGTAATACTGCGGGAGCAACCAAAGTTAACCGAAGTCCGTTCAAAAGGCTACAGTCAGTCAATTCGCTAATGCCTGTACATTGTCTAATCTACACACATGCAAGTTAGATCAAAAGAAAGTCGCAATAACTTTGCGAAAAAGAATAAGATAAATATAGCATATCATGTCAATGTCATCAATTAAGGTTGCATAAAATATTCTATTATCACTTTATCAGCAAATATCATTATTATATCATAATGGCACAAAAATCATTCCTGGACTGATTTTCGGAGATCTTCAAAAAATTTCTTGGATTGATGCAAAAAATCATAAGAAATCACTCAGTCGAATCATTTCCGTGTTCTTTAGCAGTTCTCATGAAAAATTTCATCTGATTTGGAAGCAATTTAGATGTTCCTCGAAATGAGCGATTTTTTCAAGAGCTCACATCTATTATTTCGGCTTAGACTGTCAGTATCATGCAATATGTTATCCTGTACAATATTGCAAATCTACAATGCATACAATATTCTGTGGAAAGCAGATGAATTTAACGAATTTTCAATCAGCAAGGAAGTCTGATTATTCCACTGTCGATTAGACAAAGCTGTAATTCAAATAGTATTTGACAATATCAATCATGGACCTATTTGTGATTATGCACGGCGACTAGACACCCTGTCTCAACTCTCTAACCAAAACGCAAAAATAGCTTTAAACCCTTTCAAAATGCAAAGGGATCCTCGAAAGTGAATATTTGACCTTGAGATATTCCGGTCGTTTGGTCGATCCCCATTAATGTTGGCGTATAATAACACTCGAAACACAAAATGATAAATCCCCATATGTAAATGGATTCGATTTTTTCCGTTTTACGTTGCATTCTTGTACATGTATATGCAATATTTGCGCCATGAGCTCACCAAGTAATGGCGCTCTATAAATATACAGTTATTATTATTATTATTAATACATACATTCTAGTGCAGAAGTTAAAGAGCACACATGCTTTAATCCAGAGATTTCTGAAACATAAATGTTTTCATCCACGAAATTCTCCATGCTGCAAAAGATTCAAAATAAAGACCAGAATTGAAGTATTCATCTTTTACAAGAGACTGCATACATTCTTAACTGCAGATCCAATAGCATGGACTTTCAATTCACTGTTATATATTTATGTTTTTGATGCCATCTTGAATGCTGGGTTCGATGGTGCATGTATAATGTACTTCCATATTCGTATTTGGTAGCAGGTAGTCAGTCGTATTTCTTCTTTTTAGGAATTCAATACTGCTTTCTCAATTCCTGATAATATCAAGAAAATGTTGTTATTCTTTTGCTTATTTTAGACAATTGGCTTTAAAATTCCATGATAGCCTACTAAAGTGTTGAGTGCAACTGAGCAAAATTCTTAGCGTCATCTGTGCAAGATCTTCAAACTTTTATGTAATAAACACTATAGTGAGTTACTCATTTGTCAGAAAATGTTGTGAATAAATGAAAAAATCATAATATAGAAGAAGAAATGAAATTTACAAATCTGGCCTTTATCAATTTCAATTTTTTAAACGGCTGCAGTCAAGAAAAACTGAAGTTTCACGAAATTTCTGGGTATATGCCTTGATGCTTGAATTCTTTGAACGAATTAACGATGATAAAGAGCAATTCTTCGCCCTTCCTCAGCCTTGAGTGGAGTAACATGTGTACACCACTTTTCGATGAAACTATGAGAGGAAAAACTTGTTGGAGTACCGACAGTGCATATTAGTGCTTCGTTATCTAGTCTTAGCAGTCCAAGTTTACTAACATTTGACAATATCTTCGCCTTTAAACTTCTTTACTCAATGCAAAAATTGATACTAATATGCAAAATATCAAACATCCACGATAGCCAATAAAAATGAGTTTTTCCTTGTCGATGCAGAGCCTAGTACAAAGTGGTGCTGAAGTTCTGAATTAGTCGTGGAAAATTTTTTGTGTCTGGATCGAATGAAAGGGGATGCTTTTTAGCTAATCGTGAACTAATGACCGCGGCCATGCGTAGATGCGTATACATAAGGAAATCCGACGTGTATTCACTAAGCAGATGCACGTACTCATTTAACAGTGCTATGTATACATTTGTAGCCTTGAGCGACACGCAATTTTCAGAAACTTTATTACTAAACACTTTGATCTCTTGAAGAAAACATTTTGGTATTTTCATGCACAATCATTCTACTGCATCGCATCTTCATTTTTCTCCCTAGGTACTTAAAAGATATAATAGAATGCAAATAAGTTCAGTGCAGATTTTTATATACAAGTTTGCAGTCAAAAAGGTTAAAATATTGTTGCACAAAACGACCGGCATTTGCAACCACATCAAAAACAATTGTGTCGAGATAAATTATCTGATAAACTGTGACAACTTTCAGATAAGCTTGGTAATCATCTATAGGAAGTAATTAGAACGAAATTAGATGGGTCATCAATTCATGGAACTACATGTAGCCTATAATCTTGCTCATCTTCTTATTGCATCTATAATCGGCAAGTACAAGCACAATCCATCATGATCATAGTCATGAATAAAAACAATGACAGTAATACACAATCATTGGTATTAGTAAAAGGAAATCTGATAGCGCTTTGGTCACAAGAGAGGAAAAATTTGTAAGATCAAACGGTCTATATATATGATATAAGGCAGCACACGGTTTTCTATTTACACATTGATATGTAGATTCGAAGTCATGTTTGGTGCACAAGTTACATCAAAATATAAAAATTACCGACGAATACAATCTAATCGGTTCTTGTATATCCGTTACAAAATTCACAACAAATCTGATGGGAATGATGGAATTTGACAGCGATGATCATAATGAGAGTCATTAGAAAAATATGTAGGCGGTGAAGACTAGAATTAGAAACCTCTCAGAGGTGTAATTAGCTCTCGTCTTACCGCCCTAATCTGACACAATTGACGATAAACGCCTCTGTACAACTTGGACGGAATCTGACGGCGGGTCAGTGGCCTGATACTATTGTTCAGACCATTTGTTAACGTGTCGAGGGCGTGACAAGGTGCATCTCATGTACACATTTATCACAGTTAGCGCTTGGCCAGTGAGTGATTCAGTGAAGCCACAAACACACAAAGCAAATGTTAGGGTCTATGATTGCCCTAAAGTGAGATTTCTATATACATGGTGAGTATTCACAGTTGCGACGAAGTTAGGCAGCGGCCAGCACCGCCCACTACTGGTCGAGATAGCGCCTGTAGAATTCCTTCACACTCAGCAGAATTTTGGATTTGTCTTTCATGTGTAGCTCCACGGCATCTATGTCCGGTAATCGAATGCTCCGGTCGTTGTATCTTAATACGCCCTCGTCTCTGGGAGTTGCGGCTGGGCCATTGGATAGCTGCACTCTGGGCGAAGTTGGAGCAGGTGGGTTCGTTTCCAATGACACGTAGTTGCCGTCGCCAAGTCTTGATGGGCCCGGGCGAGACCGAGCATAGTCGGGCATAACATACCATCTCGGAGGATGAGTTGGATTCACTTGCATAAACCCACCATACTCAGAACTGGTTGTTGGAATAACTACTTTCTTCGTTTCTAAGGTATCATTCTTGACGCGGTTGGGAACTGTCTGAAGAGAAATTCTCGGTGAGTCGTAGAAGGCACCGTAATGATCGTTGGTAGTGTAATTGTGAAAGTAAGGGTACGGATAAGGACCCATTGTTACCTCCGCTGGCGATCAGGGATTCTGGAAGGGAAAATTGAGAGCTCACCTATTCAGCCATTGCTTCCGCCACTCCATAAAGTTGAAACACTCACCAAGGGAACTCTGTCAAACTTGCCATGGCAATCCAGATAATCTGGCCCCCTTTGATAGCGGATTTGACGTAAGGCCTACCGTCCAACGAACGGCAGTGCAGCAATGCTGCAAGCACTGATGTTTAAACGGTGTTTAAAGCAGAGACTCGTCGCCAGCCATTCGATTACGAAGTCGGCCATTGTTTGCCGTTTTATTGTTCCCGCTCAGATGCAGACAATGGTGCTACAATTGCATCAAAATCGCTCACTACACTTGCTTTGCGCGTGCGTGTAAAACGGGATTCATGAGCGGTCATCTGTTGCCGTGCACGTAAGTTAGCGATGTGCATCCACGGGGAAAAGCATTAGTGAATTATGACAAACGAGTCAAGCAATACTAAGTGCGTCTGCCAAACTTAATTAGTATTTTCGCGATTATCGAAGAGCAAATAATTATTTCTCTCTGCAGAACTACCTTAAATTTGACAGAAAATGACCGAAAGTAAACTATTTGATAATGTAGCAGATTAATGACGAGAACTGATGGATCAATTGACGTTTGGAAGCAGTAAACGAAATAAAATGTCAGTTTAAAAAAATAACGCGACATCACGATAGTATGGCCTGCAGAAAATGACATTCAGTCAAGTGGCCTACCGATTGATCAAAGCGAGTGTCGCTACATTTTCTGATCATCCATGCGGCAAGCACATGTCATACTATAACTGAGAACAAGACAGATCGCATTATAGTCAGCGACGTTGTGCATCTCGACATATGGGAGGGGGAATTTTCTTCGCTTTGCATAAAATATGACAGAAAAATTTCAAAACACGGCACTGTTCATATTGCAGATTTGTGCAATATACGAATATTAGTCATGGTATGGTTGCCAGTCTTCATTTTCTTGAGCAACGTCCTTTTTCTAAGTTCACGCCTTTTTTAGCAAGATTATTTCTCTTAATTGAGAAATACGCTTTTGGATTGCTAGGCGAATACAATTTGATTTATGAAAGCATGGATTGTGCAGAAACATTTTTTTCATGGCAAATAGATACACATGTAATCATTCAGGTATTATTATACATCTAAATTTGATTCATGGTAGCGCATTGCTCACTCTCTGGATCAAACTGGTGTCAAAATCGACTGATCATGTACTTGAATGGGTGTAAAGCATCACAGTAGAAAATGACTCAGTAAAAAATTCTTGAAAAATTTACAGAGCAAAAGTAGTGTCTCGATCCACTAAATTCGCAAATAACATTTATCGAAAGACCAGGACTTGAATTTCAAGGTCGGTAGTCATCTAGTACAGCGCACCATTCGTTAACATTACTTTTTTGATAAGCGGTCGATTGCTATGAATACAACAGCCATTTTTAAAGTAGGTATCAATTCATCAATGCTCGAGATTTCGAGTTTGCGAAGACACTATACAATACAAAAGAGGCAATGCTTAATAGCTGAATGAACCGATTCCATCAGTAGTTTGGTAGTGCAAATCGATGAGGTACTTCTTTTCATTTTCCATTCATGAAAATTTGGTTTGTTTGGTCAAAGATTTGTCGTGAAGCTTTTCTCTGTCTGGTTTCTTAAAAAATATACACGGTGTTCACGATCTTCTTGCGAATTTTCGTATGTTGATGCTTATAGACAAAAACATCAAGCTTTTAGGTTCAAGGAAATATAAGTCGTATTCCGCTGAATTTCCTTTCAAAATTGACAGCAAGCAATCCACATGTCCTACATGACAGCACAAAACAAGCTCACATCACTGTTTTAATTCATTTCAAGCTTTTGGACCTGGTTGTATGGTGCTTTGTAGAAATAATTTTGTATCATGCCCCATTGCCGAAATTCCAACACTGACAAGTTTTATCTTCATAGAGGCCACCAGGATATAGGCTCTCTCCAACCAAACGCTTCAATTTTGAATTGAATCTTCGCAGGCCTACATCAACAGTGGTCCACTTGCCCGATAGAAACAACCGAGTTCGGTTTTATCGCTGTATCATATCATAAGTGGAAGTTCTTTATTCAAAAAGGCAACTTCGCACCATTTTGCATTGACTGGTTCTTCCATCACTTGGAAAAAAATCCCATCGTATCACGACACGTTGCCCCCAAAAATATCAATGACTGCATAGGCTTGTCGTCACTCTATTGAGAGTTTGTGCAAGCATACCGGAAACGGTTGCGTCGGTGGACGCTCCCATTGAGACGGAATGTTGCTTCATCACTGAAATTGGCATTTAAGTATTTGGCATTTTGATATTGGCAATCATATATTTTCAAACCGCCAAGCGCTTTAATGGTTCTCACGAAGTGTACTCATGTGATTCAGTTTTGTCTGTTTTAATCCTGGGCCTAGTTGGTAAACGTGCTCCTTTCTTTTCACTTACTTAAATGTTTCTATGATACCGATTTAAACTCTGAGTGTCATTGATTTCCATTGAAGGAATGCATACGCACTACAAGATCAAATTAAAATCTTTTACTTGTACGACGTTTAATCATCAAACGGCAAAGTTGAAGTCGATTAAGTAGGCTTTTTATTTTTTAGGCTTCGAATATTGTACAGGTCTGTGCCTTAATGCTTGAGGATTGAATTCCTTTCGCACTTTGTTTGCGGAGGATAGGGCAAGTCCGACTTCTATTGGAACTTCCTATGCGCATGGCTTGGATGATCTAATGTTGCAATAATCTTTTGCCCTCATGTCATCCGAAAGTCGCCATGTAATAACCTATTCGTTTTCTCGAAGCATCAGAAGAGGTTTCCATAAATCTTTTTTCCAGTGAAGCCATGCTCTTACCGGAAGACTCTTTGTCGAACTTCTCATCAAACATGCACCTGTCTTTTTCACAGATCATTCTATGAAGCAGCATAATTTTTGCACGAGGTATATGTTGATGGATCATGTCAATGGTGATTCAATTGCATGTTCTAATTCATTGTCAGATCGCACTAATAAAATTTGGCCTCACGGCTAGAAGATTAAAATAGCAAAATCTCTTGATTTCCCTGTGCTTAAATTTACTAGGATTCCCGAGCCCGGTATTGCCGAAATGAAATACTACGCAGTTGATGGCGCTATTACTGGTCTAATGGACTCGCTCTTTAAATGCAGCCATTGTAAGGACTGCAATCCAAGAGTGCATCATGCTTGATCCTCACCTTTCTGCTATCTACATTAATTTTTCACAATATTCAGTGATACACAAAAATGTCTTTGATTTTCTGTGGTTTCCGTGGGTATTTGAGGGTATGCATTTCATGTGTTATGAATTTCTAACTTAGTTCAAGTGTCATCCGGACCATCCCCGTCACGAAGGGTGGGTTGATATGCTGTCATCGCTCTCAGTCATGACATTTATTGACTACTTCACATGTGATCAAGAAATTGTCAACTTGTAAATCACAATTAGTTCCGACATAACTAGGGAACAGCTGATCGCGAGGGTTCGACATCCTTGCTTAAACACGATGCAATCTGAGAGAAAAGATGAAGTCATACAAAATGATGTCTTCCATGAAAATCTGAATTCTGCAATTTATACTAATTCATTCATATTTGTCAGCAGAATTCGTAACGCATGCCCAGTGTATGTAACAGCATCCAAAGTTGCCTTTTATTGTCTGAAATCGCAGATCATGCAGCCTCTTTCAGTTCATTTTGATTTATCATCGGAAAGAGCACGCGCATGCAACAATGAATATCATAAATCAATTCGCATTTCCGTCGAATTCTTGTTGAAACCGTTTTTGTATTCTCTTTTTTAGTGAGTGGTTTTTGGAGGGACACACCTGATAGAACGATCATACTATTCAGTTTGTGAAATGTTCAAAAATGCATGCGGTATTGATATAACTGATTAAATCCATTAACTGAATCGTTGCAGAAAAACATTAATCTATATAATGAAATAAATTATTAAAACCTAATTACTAAAAAAACCCAGTGAGGTTGTGACTTTGAGAGCGTTAGGAAAAGTCCCTTGTGACCTTAATTGATAAATCAGAATCATGATTTTTTTCTGACAGTTTCTTCTTGCTTTCGTTACGTGAGCGTCCGTAACGTTGAAAATTTAATCATGAAATGAAGTCGAAACAATTGTATCTTTAATGAATATTATTTTCTTAAAATTTCATGTCTCTATAAAAATTTCACTTGAAAGCGAAACTCCTAGCCAATTCGTAGAGTTGTTGAGCAGATGAAAATATCGAAGTCAAAATTAGATTTTTCCGCCTACTCTCACATTGGCTGTAGTACGGATTTCGGTTGAATTTTTTCTATGAGATGATTGACTAATACATGTATAAACAAAAAACTATGTGTTTGAAATCCAGATGATCTGGGATGCTTTAAACTGCCTCCAGAGATTAAAAAGTCTTGCGAACGAGCGTCCGTTACTATATGGAATTGCCCATTTAACAAGCTCTACTTTAATGCGCTTGATGATGACTTAAATATTTCTGGGATTCGTTTCCTATTTAAAAATATGGATTCGTCAATTCTGCAACCTGCAAATTATTTCAAGCTTGAAATTTTTTTACATAAGACCACACTTGCATTCTTGCGAGTCTTGTGTCTTCTTTTAGCATGACACATGGACAATGAAATTGATTTACTAAGTTCAGAAGAAATTGAATCATTTAGTTCTGCTTCCTCATTGCCAAACCATATGAATTTGAAGTGAATGTAAACAAACTAGACTATTCATCGACATACTCAGCCGAAATAATTGAAAATTTTGTTTGGAGAGAGAAAAGAATGTCAGTCAGACACCTAGTTGGCCTTTACAAAGCTGATAAGTATATTCACTCCAATTTGCATCTCAAAATAAGATTCTTAGCAAATATTCAAGCATTGGGTGCAGCACATTTGTTCAACTGCATTCCATTATTTCCCTGTTCAACACCTGGAATATGAGAATGACGAAAAAATATTCGTAAAATGAAAGTGTTTATTCATTCGCTTTCATAACGGATGCATATATTCAGAGTATTGCTTTCAGAATGCTTACAACGAGCAATACTGCCTCCTGTAAAGGAGTGCGTCTTCATAGAGTTCATAATCAGCTATAGTTTTGATTTTGAAGTTGCTCTGATGCAACTCTGAAATGCATTTTGCGTCTGTTTTAGCCTGTTCTTGAAGACTGACAACATGCAGGTGCACAATATTTATAAACATGCAAATGCCATAACTGATATTTTCCATTTTCTTTAAGGCAGTCAGATGTATTCAGAAGCTGTAAGATCGATAACAAGACTTATCAGAAATATTAAATGCTCATTTCACTTGCACTCATGCCAATTTCGTTATATTTCACGCAACTGTGTTTAATAGATTTTTGCTCGAGATGTTTCATGGTAATGATTATTCAAATCCCCAATGTGCATGAGCTTCGATTATTTTAAATGAACCCAGCAAAAAATGTAAGATTTCCAAACTGTCACAGTTTTGAAGAAAATACCACGGAATTGACTGACGATGATAGTAATGCAGAAGGAATAATAGTATTTTACAAATCTTCCGTGTCATCACAACCTTGGAGAGGAATGTTTGCTCAATTAGTAATTCGATGAGTTGCAATTTCTTTAATGTTAAGTCTTATTAATAAGAATATTTTCTTAAGTGTGGTCACATCACAAACTACCTGCTATTGAAAGATCAAAGACAATGATCATAATTAACGTTGAAAGATGTAAATGAGTCCACATTACTATACAGATTCAATTGGAATGAAACATAACTATGGTGAATCATGAAATCATGCCTATGAAATTTGATTAAAAACTTGACATTTCAACCAAGAAGCACAAGAAAATTCAACTTTTCCGTGAAGACTTCGCATTACAATGCGGCTCATGAATTTTTTTGATAATCAGCTTAATTAAGATATCTTAATTATAAACACCTGTTAGTAAATGTTCAATCTGTTATCTAATAAGTTTCACACTGCTTATGTAGAGTTACCAAATCGCTAGTACAGGGTGGGTGCTGGAAGGCTGAAGGATTAAACATTGTAATGATAAAAGGAAAAACAATTTATTTTTTCATCCAGCTATATTGTCATCAAGGTACAATATCAGGAGTTTATGATGTCTAGGTATGAAAGATAATGTCCTTCAAATGACCACCATTTTCTTGTTTATAGATAATAGCTCTCAGTAGAGCATTTTCCATCACAGAATTCAGCACATCTGGTTCAATTTGACGTACTTCTGCACGGATATTTTCCTTCAACTCCGCAATTGTTTGCAGATTGTTGACGTACACTCTCTCTTTCAAATAACCCCATAAGAAATAATCGGGGGCAGTCAAATCTGGTGACCGGGGAGGCCACGGGAAGTTAGCATTTCCGGATATCAATCGGTCATTGAAAATGTCACGCAAAAGGGCCATCATCAAACCGGCGGTGTGCGCGGTCGCTCCGTCTTGCTGGAAACAAACCTGTTGGTTGCGTGCAACTTCCAGCAGCAAAAAGTTCTCTATCATTGTACGATAAAGTGCACCAGTCACTCTCTCTGGATGTCCCTCCTCATCCTCAAAAAAGTATGGCCCGATTATTCTTTCAGTCATGATTGCACACCAAACAGTGCATTTTGGTGAATGTAGACGGTGTTGAATTGTGTTTCTTGGGTTGTCAGAACCCCAAAATCTCGCATTCTGTTTATTGACAAAGCCATTCAGATAAAAGTGAGCTTCGTCGCTTATAATGAATTGGCTCAAGAAATAAGCATTGTCTCTTGCCAACTGTTCAAATCGTATGGCATAATTCAAGTGAGACTGATAATCTTTTGGGAGAAGAGACTGAACTGCTTGAATTTTGTAAGGAAACATTCCTAAGTCTTCCTTCAGTATTGCGCGCAATGTTGTTCTTCTGATGCCAAGTTGAATTGATCGACGACGTGTAGATGCTGTTGGATTCTGTTCGACACTTTGTCGAACAGACTCCACAGCAGCTTCTGTTCGAACAGTAGGCTCAGGCCTCCGTTTTGGAAGATCTGCCACTGACCCACTTTCCTCAAATCGCCTCATGAGATTTCGAATCATACTCTCACCTGGAGCATCTCTTACATTAAAATGTGTTCGATAATCTCTTTGGGTTTGAACGATTGATCTTCCATTTGAATAATAAAATTGAACAAGTTTCACTCTTTTTTCAATATCGTAACTTGACATCGCAGCCTTTATTTCTTTATTTCGATAAAATGACTACAGCTTTCGCCAGTTACAGTCACTTATTATAAAATTTGAAGTTGAAATGAAAAATATATAGTCAGAGGAATGAATTTTAAAAACAACATCCGCATCATGTAAAACGTGTCTTTATGATGCGCTTGAATCATGCATGATTGAAGTCAAATAAGTCGGTGTCAGAAATGCAGCCGAGCATCGTGATTGTTCGAGGAATAAAGTCATGCTTCCGAATCAGAAGACCACGGTGCGATTCGTAGGTGAGAACATTGGTATGTCTCGTTCTCCGATTTGGTAATTTGAAGCTGTTGGAGGACACAAGAAAAGGACAATTTACATGACTGTAAATAACCTTATGTAAAAATATGAAGTCAAAGATGCTTCGTCTAGTTCATTCGTCAAAGTATTATTCAATTATTATTACATCAATCAATTATATCGAATTACATTCAGTTGCAATAATACGCAAAGCATATAACAAATTGATGCTACAATTGCAAAATAATGTAAACTCCCGAACGCATAGTTTCCGAAAAAGACAGACTTGGCCTGTAAATAAATCGACAGATGACTATTGCAGAGCTTGAAAATCCTTCAGCCTCCCAGCGCCCACCCTGTATATAAGCACAGGAATAATTTGCAGAACTTTAGCTCCTTAAAAATTGACCAAATATTTTTAATCCTCAAGGACAATGAAAACCAGACTGGACCCTTCCCACACTGTGCTCTAAATCGCATCCACATCACAGGTTGGGACCAATTCGGTTCCACCTTAACTTTTAAAGTATTATTCCTTGAGAGTCGCAGTTCGCCGTGTACAAAAGCTCATAATTTCGGTTAGGACATCTCTCTATTATATTCCTAAGCAAACTTTGTCTGCTCTCTTTTTGATATCAGTCTCACCTCAAAGTCAAACATATGCAGAGGAATCTGTTGTGTAGCTCTTCGTCGTCTTCAACCATTGTAGATGTCACGTAAGCTAGTTAAAGAAAAGTAAGCGTATATTTAGAATGACTGGAAATCAATACAGGACCATGATAACAATGCAGGACAAGTAAGTATATATCAAGGTGGAGATATGCATTCAAAGACAAGCAACTGCATAGACGTTACACGAAGTCAAGTATGCAAAGTCATAAACATAATGAAAGATGACTTTCGACGCAAAGTACAGCAGTGAGGAAGGATGAATCGACCGGAACGCATCACTTTTACTTAGGAAAGATCTTAAAATTCACACACAATGAAGTCTTTGAGAAAACAAACGTGTAGCATAGTCAAAATGGCTTGCTGACAAGCTGAAAATCAGGAATGCAAAAAGTTCACAATCTTTTGACATTCTAATGAACAAACACTTTGATTTCGACCTGTTAACAAGGAGCTTGGAATCTTCTGTCCAAGATATGTTATTATGCTCAGCCAAAACCTGACAATTGTCTTCATTTTTTAGGAATACATACGTTGACATCGTCCACAAACTTAATCATTTTGCGCATTTCACTAGCTGTCTTTAAACCTGCAAGTACAACATTATAGAGGTATGACCCCAGAACAGATCCCTGCGAGACACCAGAGGGTGCAAAGATGACTTCGGTACTTACAACGGCATTTAACCGAACACTTTGTGAGCGATTTGACAAATATGCTTTTATAAAATTTATGAAAAATAGAGGTAGATTGCATTGGACTAGACAGGAAATAATAACTTGGTGGTCTAGTCTATCAAATGCCTTTGTTAAATCATATGCCAGCATTTGAATTCCTTGTACGTTGCCATTGTCAAGCATGGTTGTGACGTACTCATAAAGAGCAATAAAAACTGAATTAGAACTGTTTTAAATTAAAATTTTTAATTAAAGCTGTCGAAGCATTGAGTTTTCCACCATGCTGACAACCTCCAGATGCTTTCTCAAGCTCAAATTTGAAATGGTTCACGTACATTCGCTTAAATATTTTGCTGGGAATAGGGAGTAACGATATTGGCCTCAATTCCTGTAGATTTGGTCGAGGGGTTTTGGGTATTGGTACAATGGGTAAGTTTCCAGAGGTTCAGGAAGTAATCATGTTGAATGCACAAATTAAATAAATGAGCTAAAGGCTGTGACAGAGATTTTGGAGCGTGCTTGTAAAGAGACGTTGGTATCCCACCACTTCCAAAAGATTTTTCCGGGTTAAGCTTTTGCAACTCTTTCTTAACTTGATCAACTGTGAAAATTGATCTTAATGTGTCATCGTTTCTTGCAACTGGTAGTGGTCATTGACATGTGCTAGCATCTGTGCCGGTATTGAAGAAAGATAGAAGTTGCTCATTAATCGCATCAACAGCTTTCCGATATTTCCATAATCTGAGATGAGTTGTTCTATGTCTGATCTCATTCCTTGCCGGCCGGTGGCACCTACCTCCCACGTTTTCTTCGCCGAGCGGTTTGATTTTGATGACCATTTCAGATTTGCACATTTTATTTCATTTTTTATTTTGTCTCGTAAGTGATGGCACAACGGAAGTTTTTGTTCCTGTAGGCTGACCATATTTTGTTTATGAGATCCTTAACAGATGGTGCTATCCAAGCTCTTGTCAGATTTAGAGGCGTATATATACGATGTTGGAATGGTCTCATTGAAACATACGATTTCGTGAAAAATATGACAATTCTGGTCAATACTGTAAAACACGTTGCAAAACTTATTCCAAGAAACACTTTTCAATGCTTTGATGAACAATGAGATGTTTGAAAAACGCATGTCAAAAACTGGTCTCATGGACATGGCATCACATTTGTTCGCTTCATTAGCTACTGTCGTGCATAAAATAGCATTATGGTCTGAGTTACCAATTACTTGGCAAACTGAACAAGTGAAAAAAATCTGAAGAAACTAAAAATTGATCGAGGATAGTCATGCGACGCTTAGGCCCCTTAACTAAAGGCACAAGATTCAAATTGCAACATGCATGTGTAGTTTTTCAGTAGACAATTTATTGAAATCACCATTGATTATAATATTGATTATAATATTGTGTCTCGATCCATTTGTCAAAAAGGAATCAACATGACAAGCAATGAAATGTTCAATGTCGCTCAACACACCTGTAGACAAAGCTGGAGGCATATACGGTACAAACTTATAGAGAATCTGATAAAAAGGTGTGTATAGCCACAATTATTCAAACGTCGGAGGATGATTAGGATCAATCTAGTTTGGACCATTCTGAACCATTCTGCGAACCAATGTAAGGCGATCGAAAGAAGGTGTTTACGGCTGCGAAAAAAGTTAATGCTGAAATTGCTCAATTTGAGCACATATTTCTATTCTACGCTTGAACATCTGCATCTGATGCGGGCACAGATCAATGAGAAGGTCAAATGCACATTGGTATCAAATGCGTAGGTAGAGAAGCATTCGGCATTTGCCTGCGTCTGGTTATAAATAATTCCCCAATGAATTCCCCATGCATACCCATATAGAATTAGCCATTTACATGTGATCAGTGAAGGAACCTTCTTTTTCCGATTTGCAAATAAACTCAGACATTTCGAAATCCATTAATTGAGAAAAATACTGACACATATATGCGGAAATTAAATATGCGACTTCAAGTGGTCATTCAGATTTACTATCGCATAGTTTAGTACACACACGCATCACTTTGATGTAGGTAATCTCAATGCCAATCATAAGAGTGTCTATTCTAGAATACGAGTGACAATTAATAATATAACGATCACTATAGACTCTGGGGATTTTATTATCGATAAAGTGGTCTCCGCGATTATACAGATATGGAAAAATTGTTTAATGCTAAAGAGGCTTATAACATATTTAGAGAACTTTGTGAGGTCTTTGCTCTAGATAATCGTTTTGCTGACTGGGTGGCCACAGGTTTTTGGAGTCTTCGTCAAACAATTAAACTTGATGAAAAGATATGTTTTGATTCCGGTTAGTACTACTTATCACAGATTGCTTTATCATTGACAGTACATTGTAGAAGATCAAGCTTCAAAAACTTACTAAAACTCACTCAACAACTGATTATCAATGAGAAACATAAACAATAAGCATCAAAAGCTTACGACATCGCAGACATAATTTCTGTAGGTTTTCAGAGTTTCAAACGATTATTGTCATTGTTACATAGAAGTTATGACATGGTCGAGCATTCTCATATTTATATATAGAAAAATAGGCTACGCTGGTAGGTATTTGATGATCTGGTGCGGATAATCAGCTGTTTATTTGTTGTCTCTATGGCAGAGCGGATGGTCTCTTAAATGATTCTATTAATCATCCATCATGATTGCATCTGATGTAACGTAGTAGCTAATCACAAAAACACAACGTAAGAGAATTGGAATAATCTGCAAGCGAACATGACAGCTTTAATTCAATAATTTAGTGTAAGATTTGACACAAATTTAAAAATGTTGGTTAATCATTGGTGATGAAATATTTATGTGTACGACTGTACGTCTACCAATGAAGCTATGTTGTTCGATCAGCAATGTTTAGCAAATGATTCTTGACTGTCATTTCCTTTTTTGGTTTATCATCCGGCTATAACTAAAGACTAGGTTATTATTTGCATATGCAATGAATCTAATTATAGAACATGCTTTAGACTACATTGTACAGAAACATTAAATAGTTTAGACAATAGTGATGTAGAAATGTAAATATAGATCGCTGAAAGTGGCTTAATTGCAGCTTCTACTATCTGTAATAAATATCATGCAGAGGCCTGTTTCATAAAATCAACCAGTGCTTTAAATCAAGTCATTACAAGTGCGGAATTTTTTTGTGTTTCATGAATAAATATAAAGCAGTGCTTTAGGCTGTCGAAATTATCGAAAAAGTCAGGTTGAGGTAGAATAAGCCATGCGACGCGGGATACCATTACAAGTGCATCGTGCCCGACAGTTGGCAAAGTGACTTCTACTTCTTATCAATGATCACCAAAGCTTTTATCGTGTCCTTGAACGATGCGAGACCATGAGGCATACCACGCATATCGCCAGGACGCCAACGCTAAAAAGGATTAGCCAGTCAGATCAGTTATAGCAATACATGGTGACAATTCGGTCCTCTCGAATTAAAAAATAGGTCACGCATTTCAAAATTCATTAGTTTTGAGACACCAAAATATGTTGATGTTTTTAATCGCACCTCATGAGAATTATGATAAAACGACCGAAGAAATCAAAAGCATTCAAAACTGGCAAAAAAGAACAACCTGTCTCAATGAAGCAAAATCCCAAGAAATTGCTTTTTCAAAAACCAAGAAGAAACGCAGAGTCACCAACATTAACAAATATATATAATTCTAACGATAGGAATAGTACACATACTATCGACGACTTATGGTAATGTTTTGCGATGCTCTTTCAAGTCGCCATCCATGATACCATATGATAAACTGCGTTGGGGTCCTTGTCTTATATATGAGATGGAATGGTCTTGATGACCTATCAAATTTTCCGTGACACAGTTTGTAGCAGAAGCGACATACTAAGCATTTATCAGAATTTATGAGAGCATTTATCGTGAAGGTCCATTCACGCAGCACGGAATGGCACGTCTCCATGCAGTCAGGATTTCCGTTCAGAACCATTCAGAATTCAATGGAGCTGTTCACACATTCCTGAAGTAGCACGGTCTATCATGCTGGATGAAAAAATACTGTCTAACGCCAAACCACAAGGCGGCATGCACAGTCCCACACTCGTCTCTGGCACGAAGGGGTTCTGACTTCCGACATTTCTACCCGAGAATGCTGACATCTTTAGCAGACATTTCGAGCTATTGAATATCAACATCCTAAAAAATTCGTTTTTATACCTTATCAACAACGAATTAGAATTCATGAGGAGAGTTCACTCAAGAGAATTAATTCTTTGGGGGGGGGAGTACAATGGATCCTGGAGTCATGTTCTTCCACTGTATAGTTTTGATTGACGTTCGTGATAATAAAGCTTTATAATCGTCATTCTGACAATGTTTCTGCAGGTGATCTTTCATTTCAGTCGAGCTGCTAGAAGCATGGTAGACAGCCGAAGAGGTCTGACCAGAGGGTGAAGTCATTTTGCAAAACTATTTACTATCTATCATGTGAAAAAATGACATTCATGAATTCAACAATTTTACTGTTTACGTTATGCTCGAGCATGTCCGCTATGCCAGAAGACAGCAAATGCGACCATGCCGCCTTCTCACAGGATCGCGTGCGACTGCAGATGCGCTATAGCTCTTTCCATAATGGTCTTTAAAGCAAAATGTGGTGGGGACCGAATCCTCCCTCCGCATAAATGGAGTTAATGCACATTTACAAATGTCACTGACGTTTGTGGCACTATCTCAATAACTGTCCGCATTGAAAATGCTTCAAAGTAAAAATGAAATGAATAATCGCGTCTCGCGTGAAGTAAATCTGTCTGTGTCGCTTTAGCATTGTAAATCTTACCCTTTTACTGATTTTCAGCGCTAAAATTCATATTGATGACCTAACACACTACCATTTATTTACGCTGTCTGATTTCTGCAAAAATTAAGAAACATCATACCACATTCAAATCTCAATGTTAAAATCACAACAAACTGTCGTTTGTGCAGTTGGAACTTTCCAGTCTCAGAAATCGCAAAGTAAACATTCAATGCAAACTTCACCGTCCTACCCTCTCTAAAACAAATTTGTGTATCTAGCAACGCCACAACAAATTTATGCGTGGACAAGTTACTAACACCTTTACTATCTTTCGCAATGGTGTAGCCATTTTCATAAATAATTCATGAGACATTCAAAGGTTCCGTGATTTTGTGGATTTCATTTTTACGACACTATTTCTTGACTTTCTTATGTCAACTCTCCCCCCCCTTCATATCATGGAATCAAATTATTTTAGAAATGATGATTTTGATACCTTGATGCGCAGTAATACTTCGATGAATGTAATGCGAGTATATTCCTCTTCGACCTTATCCACACCTGTAGCATCTTTGCTGAGGACCTGGCAAATGCGCGTTTTTAAAAGCACGCAAAGCTTCACAAAAGCACCTCATAAGCACAGTAAAATGCTGTTGCTGTTTGAGGTCCCCAATTGATGTCTGCAGTTTATGATGTTTACCTCTTTTTGTTATAGTAAGTCGCAATGATGTGAAGCCACAACTCGCTTCGAACAGTCATACCTAAGCTAAGCTGAAATATTGCATTAACTGCATAGCAAAACACGAAAAATTGTAACTATGCGATAGTATGTGTAACTTTGATAGCTACTTTGCCGATAAATAGCTGTCATGCATCTCAGATAAAATCAAAAAAAAATCTTAAAGCTTGAATCATGGTCACCATGTCAATGCCGTGTGAAGCTTTTGAAAATCTTTGCCGCTAAGTCAGCGATGCCGGCGGGGGGGGGGGCAAAGCTAACCTAGGGCAGAGGTGTGTGCATGTGTGCAACAATTGATTCTAATTAGAAGCATTTCTGATGGAGTAGTTTTCCCCTTTGCTTACACGTTTTTCAAAATTAGGGAATTAATTTTGAATAAACATACGGTAGCTAACTACTTCATTTTGGCAATGAAAAATGAAACAGATTCAATGAGGCTCCAATGTTTCTAAGTTTTTTAATTGACACGATAATATCAACCAACAAAGTAACTCGAAAGCATGATCTTGCGCCCTTAAGTGTGCACTCACAGACCCCTGCACTAAAAAATCACGGGGTTGACATGATCACCACCGTTTGTTTAGACAATTTTAGTTTATAGGCAATTTTTAAGAATGAATATAGTATGTTCATCTTTGTATGTTCATCAATAACAAAAAATATTGAACAATATTAAGCTTAGTTTATGATGCATGTTATATATAGACACCTGCTAGAATTATACATAACGTAAATGCTCCGCTCTACACCCATTAAACAGAGTTAAATAGTTGTCTTTCTCGGAATTACATCTTTATGAGTCATCTTTTTTCATCTTCGTAGCTTCAAAGTAATGCCTCACGTTCTACAATAACCAAAGATTCCGCTTCCGAAACAGACAGATGAGACCAAAAAGAGATTAGCAAGCGATTGGAATGTTAGTCCGTATTATAGATTGGTGTTCGGCATTGCTCGATGCTTGCGTACTCAAATAAAATATCAATTTATTTTTAGGGCACACAGTATATCTTGTAATACTAGTATACCGTTTAATTCAATACACTATTTAAGCTGAGATGTCTTTACAAAAACACATAGCCTGCATAATTAGATATTCTTAAAAAACAAAATTTACTTACTAATTCATGCCATCTACTAAGATCGACTATAGAGTGCCTTAAAAGCGGGAAGTTTTTCCTCTTCACTGCATTACTGTCATTAAAAATGATTTCTTACCAATGGCCAACTATGGATGTCTTGTTGGCAAATTTACTGCTCAAAAGAAGTCACAGAGAAAACTAGAGTTTTTAAACTGATATAATAAATAATGACTTACATACTGTCTATATGGTCGTTTTCCTATGAGATTAAATCAAAGAAACTTCATTGCTTCATTGACCTATGCATTCTGTAGAGGATGCATCACCTCTGTTTAACTAAAAAAACTAAGAAATATAATTGCTTTCCCCATTTTCTGATTTCTATGTATGAATGTTTATGGAACATGCCACTACATGCTTGTAGAACTGTATGTCAACAATATCTTCTATTTTAGACACTAAACAATGTATGATTTGTGTGAAGGTGCGGTAAGTGCAAACCACACTTGGCGTTTTAGTCATAACAGATCCCCAGACTACTAATACATTTCCTCTTGATACTTAGCATGTTTTAAGCTAAAAGAGGTGAAAACAATGATAGGAAAGATCTAAATCATGTTATAAGCAACAAATCATTTCAAAAGCTGAAGTACATGATAACAATTAAATAAGGTACACATGGTAACTAGACTCAAATTAATTTACATTTGAAAAAAGCACCATCATGGTTAACTTGCTTATTCAAAGTGGGGTTGAGTTTTTTATGTACATGGCTTCCAAAATATTTAGGTCATAAGTGTTGGGAGCTTGAGATAGAATTTTGAAATTGTCAACTTTACAGCTGCAACTGCAATTTAACCTATGGTCAGAAATGGCGGACATTTTTTCCTGATGTTCTTTTATTCTTAAGTTTAAGTGTCTTGTAGTTCTACCTATGTAGGTAGTGCGAGGGTCCACCTCACAAGCGAATTGGTAAATGACATTAGACCTAAGAACTTTGGGAGTATGATCTTTGTTGGAGAAACCACTTTTTAGTTTATTGCATGTGAAAACCCAACGGATAGGAAATTCTTTATCTATTCTACGGAATAGTGATTGTAGTTTCTTTTAAAATAAACCGATTGAATGCCAAAACATGGAATTTTGACAGTATGGAGGTATTGGGATTCATCTTTTTCTTTTGGAGCACAGAATCTTTTGTCCAGATAATGTTTGACCACTTTTTGTATAAAGTACAACGGATATCCGTTGTTTTGAAAAATTTTTGTCAATTTCCCTATTTCATCATGGAAAGTTTGCCATGACGAGCAGACGATGTAGGCTCTGTTGATCAGAGTGCTTAAAACAGAAATTTTCCATTGCATGGGGCATATGGCTCTGAAATTCAAGGTTAGACCGGTGTACGTGGGTTTTCTTTACACCTTAGTAGTTAGCGTGTTGGATGAAACGTCCAGGTCAATATCTAGAAAAGGTAGCACTTTACCTCCTACCTCTGTGGTGAATTTCATATTACTATGCCATTTGTTAATATAGTTGAAGAAGGATAAGTGGTCATCATCTTCAAAGATAGCCAAGATGTCATCTACATATCTGACATAGAATTTTACGTTTAGTTTATCATTTTGTAGGAAAGTCTGTTCTAAGTGTCCCATAAATAAGTTACTGAGGGTTGGGGCTAGGGGGCTACCCATGCTCAAACCATCACTTTGACGGTAGAGAATGTTGTTGAACGAGAAAATGCCACCAGTGGCGAATTGAAGTAATTTTTTGAAGGTGTCCTTACTGTACGGTGGTTTTGTGTTATTGGAGTATACACCTTATCACAAGCTAGATCAATGACTTCTTTGAGAGGGACGTTAGTAAAAAGACTAACAACATCAAAGCTGATGAGTTTCGAATCCGATGAGAATTTGTAGCTAGCGAGTGTGTCTAGCAGATCAGCGTTATTTTGTACTGAGTACTCCGTAGAAATTATAGGAGTAATGTACTGGTTTAGGTACTTGTCAAGGTTATATTTGGCCGTACCATAACTGGCAACAATAGGTCTAAGAGGTACATTATTTTTATGTACCTTGGCAGAACCGTAAAGTTTGCCACTACAAGACCCACTAGGACTAATTTTAGTGAACACTTGGGAGTCCACGTAAGGACGTCATCAAATGAACGGACGGCTATTCAATTTTGATTTACACACTTCTTCAAAACAACGGATGTCCGTTGTACTTTATACAAAAAGTGGTCAAACATTATCTGGACAAAAGATTCTGTGCTCCAAAAGAAAAAGATGAATCCCAATACCTCCATACTGTCAAAATTCCATGTTTTGGCATTCAATCGGTTTATTTTAAAAAGAAACTACAATCACTATTCCGTAGAATAGATAAAGAATTTCCTATCCGTTGGGTTTTCACATGCAATAAACTAAAAAGTGGTTTCTCCAACAAAGATCATACTCCCAAAGTTCTTAGGTCTAATGTCATTTACCAATTCGCTTGTGAGGTGGACCCTCGCACTACCTACATAGGTAGAACTACAAGACACTTAAACTTAAGAATAAAAGAACATCAGGAAAAAATGTCCGCCATTTCTGACCATAGGTTAAATTGCAGTTGCAGCTGTAAAGTTGACAATTTCAAAATTCTATCTCAAGCTCCCAACACTTATGACCTAAATATTTTGGAAGCCATGTACATAAAAAAACTCAACCCCACTTTGAATAAGCAAGTTAACCATGATGGTGCTTTTTTCAAATGTAAATTAATTTGAGTCTAGTTACTATGTGTACCTTATTTAATTGTTATCATGTACTTCAGCTTTTGAAATGATTTGTTGCTTATAACATGATTTAGATCTTTCCTATCTTAGCATGTTTTGTCTTTGTGTTTACCTTATTGATGCCAGCCGATCAACGAGTAATTTCATCTAAACAACTGGCGCTTTCAATCGCAATTTCCTATGCTGAATCCTTCAATGCAACGAAATAGGTAATCATCGATCTGAATAATAGCGAAAAGAAATTTTCATATTCTCTGACAGGCATGATATTGTACATGTAGCCATGGGTTGCTATACGGTTGTTTGGATCCAATAATTATAATCACTGGAGAAAGCAGTGAAATAAGTCGAAGTTCACTTTTTAATTAGTGAATTCCTGACAAAACAATGAGTTGTGCAAGCTACAACATAATTAACTTTTTTCGAGTACTCGGTATCACTACTCGAGTACCCTGGTCTGTACGTGTGAATGACTTAAGTGGTTTGAGCTTCTTGATATTGAAACTTTATTTCAAAAATTGTTGACCCCTTTCCACCATTGATGCACCCCTGCGCTGAGTGAGTCATCTGAGGCTGAATTCCATCTATAGCATCCTTTAATAGAAATGTGCAGATGTAGCAGAATCGACCCAAGACAGAAGGGCATCAAATGAACGGACGGCTATTCAATTTTGATTTACACACTTCTTCTACTCGTAGTAGTCCGTCTCCTGCATAGGCCTACTCAAAAATGACCTCACCCACCCGCACATTGACAAATTTTCTGCGCTTCTGTGGCATGCTTTTAAACTTTCCACTTAAAGCCGCTGTATTGGTCGACTGGAGAGGAGAATTTTTGTGACCAGTTTTGAAAAGTCCTGTTTTGAATGTAGGAAAATGGCTACTTTTTCGAAGCATTTCGGGTGCGACCTTCAAGAAGTGCATCGATTTTGAATATGAGTACAGAATTACATTAATATAAGTCTTTGAATTATGTCATGATGATCTATTCCAAAGACATCGAAAAGAGTAAAGATGCATAAAACACCGCTAATAACAACAGCAAAAGAAAGTATCAGCTTGAAGAGTATGACTATGAGCCATTACTGAAATATCACGTCAGCGAAACAATTTCTTGTCTGTTAATAGCATCACTACCGGTGCTACAGACAAGAAATTGTTTCACTGACGACGTGACTTTTGAGTACTGCCCCATATTTTTCTTCTTCTTCAAGCTACTTTCTTTTGTTGTATGAAAGAATGATTTCAAACAAAATAATGCAAAAAACTAAAAATCATTACGGTAATCTGCTTTTAAATATCGAAAACATGCTTTTATAACGTAACACTCATGAGACCTTCAAGCATGCCTTCAGACTCTTCCTATTACCCTATTGTGCCTATATCATTTCAGAAATTCGTATTTTGCATACGGTATAGAATTTTGCATTTCGCCCGCAATTGCCGGTACCCCTGTTCTTGCAACTGTCCGTAGGTGCTGCTTTAAAAATATCTCACCAAAAGAGGATGACGAGGAACTTTTGGGTAAAATAGAATTTCTTGTGAATGCATTTCCTCTTTTAAATGAAATTTTGAAATCAACATTTTATCTAGTTACTTGCCAATTTTCATTGTCAGTAGCATGTAGCACACATGTGTATTCAAGTTATATAAAGTGTGACAAGAATATTTAAACTTAATACATGAAGTTTAAATGCAGAAATTCTCAGTGATTGGGACCGCTTTCATATCTTTAGAGAAATTGATCTAATGAACTCGTTATAAAAATGTCAAGAAAAGAAATCCCAAGGAAAAAATGATGTTTATCTAAAAATTAGTAATTAAAATATCTTGATACATAGCAGTGCCTTAATATACAATGATATATAATATAATATTTAATGTAAAATTAGCAGCATCACTCATCTCACTAGTTGGTGCGAGTGGCTATGTGAATATGACGTTATACAGTGTGTACGCAACGCGCGCATGAAGGTGGAAAAGTACCATATTTCAGCACATTTGTCTGTGACAAATTTTAAGCTGAAAAAAGACAAACATGCAAACAAAATCAAACTTAAAAATCTCTTTCGGTGTTTCGTGGTTATATTTCAATCATTTCAAATTGTGTAAAGACAATTAATTCATTCAAAAATTGAATTATGCAAATATCAATATCACAGATGTTTTTAAGATTCATATACAATCGCTTAACTATATGTAGTGATTATTCAAGCCTCATCGAACATAGTGTGTGAAAGTCACTCCGTTGATAACATCGTCAACAATTCAAAAAGCGGTGCAGTTCTCATGTTTCACTATCACTCAATAGGTCTATGTCAGAAATGTCTTTATCATATTTCATGTCCTTTGGATCACTTGATGAATACGAATTTTTGTTGGATTCTCGGTTTGGAGAAGAACTTAGACTGAGGATTGAAGAAATGCCGTTTTCGATATCATACACGCTATGCATGCTACCTTTGCTAACAGTAAGCTGTTGAGATCTGAAAAATAAAAGTTAAGTAGACCTAACTAGGAGTCAATCATCTTCACATACTCCATGAATGGTTTATTCAAAATATAGATCGACATTTATCTCGTAAGAATTACTGTGTATTAGGTGATGTAGTAGATTCTAGGATCATAAAAACGTAAATCAAAATTCATAGAATATGAAAAATAAAATGATATGTGGCGCATATGAACACTATCGATATTACTTCAAACTTGGTACGAACATGTACTGTATAGTTTCGTCATTTTGATTACTTCGTAATAATGTTTTAATACTGCTGTACTTTTTTAGCCCAGGAAGAAAATAATGATAACAAGCCATGTAGGATAAATCATAGAAATTGCCACCTTAATTTCGAGTTAAATCTCTTCAAAACTCACCAAATTTACTTCAAAATACGAACGTATCGCGCTCGATCTGAAATTAATCAGAGCTGTAACCTACATGTAAGCATAACTCTGATTCATTGACAAAGGAATAATGATTTTGGCAGAGAAATCTCTCCGAAATAAAAACAGATATCGTGCTGATAGTAATCGGACTGCAATATTGATTGATTAGTCATCATACATGTATACTGAAGCATGATTTGTAGGGTTATGAGTATTTAGAAACTTTGTGCACTTCTGTTGTATTCGTTCTATGTGCATATTCTTACTGACTTGCATTGCTTTTTACCAAATTTGCTAGGGATCATGGGTGGGTAAAAAACATGTCTTAAACATGTCATTTTGTAAAATGTTTTCACTGTCAGGATGAACGTTGTCTTGAAAGAGATCTTCTGTGTGAGGATGTGCCTTTGTAAATAGGTGAGTAAGGTGAGTGGTCCAAATGAGGCAGCAGGCTCTGCACCAACGATAAAATTCCGAACAAGTTTCGCTTGCTCTGCGGTCCTCGTCAATTTCGCCTGTGCAGATTCGCAGCAAGTATTTCTGGTTGTATTGCCATTGTCGTTCGATTTTCGATCACATGCTTACAAGCGTCGTCCTTCATGCAGAATGTATCACTCATGTACCTCTACCACCATTCCCATACATCCATCGTCCTTTTTACTAGTCCAAGAAAGTTGAAGTATATCTATGATTATATTTCTATTATCTATGATCTTTCAAATGATAATGTGATATGTAGTTAACCACTCGATCATTGATCATTTTTATGTATAGCCTTTAAAAATTCACTTTACACGACGGGGTTTCGGGGTCGAGCACCTCACGGTCGATGGTAGCGAACCAGCTCATCGTTGTATAATGTCTCAGCTAAAGCATTGAAAAAGTTGCATTATAATGCGTAATCACTGTTTTAAACATGTATTTTTCAGCGTGTTTTAAGACACTACCCGCCCTGAAAATGACTAAGTCTATAACAAAAAAAAATCAAAATAGATACTTTATTTAACTTAAGACTAAGTCGAGGATATATCTACAACAGCAAAGTTACTGTTACATGGATTTATTGAATTCAAAAAGCTTTCGACAATAAGTGACAGGAAACCTCTTCGTCGACAGACAATCTCGTCGACCAAGTCTACTCGTTGACAAAATTTCATGATCAAGGCACACTTTTCGTCGACAGTTGATCTCGCTGGCAAGCGCGTTTCGTCAACAATTGAAGTTATAAAGCAGGAATAAGCATAGAGAGGCCCTGGGGTTCTCAACTCAAAGTTTTGACGGGCATCAGCTAATTTGATGCTTCTTTGATTGAGATATTTTTGCGGGCCACTAAATTTATTGACTCTTTCAAAAATATAACTATTCAACATTTGCTGCATCATGCATTCTTGCAAGGCATTATGAGTACACCGATACGGAAATGAATACGCCTTCTAAAGGTTGATTATGAAGAACAAGGAACCCACGGTAGGTCTGAGTTCGATTGTCACCCAAAAATTCTACAGGAAAGCTGCTTGCATTATTTGAACATGCTAAGTCAGTACTTCAAAAATGTAGATCTTAAAATTTCACAACGCTATTTTCGAAAAAATCAAAACTTTTAATCACGGAATTTCCAGAAAACTATTTTGCTTTTTTGCTATTTTGGGATAAAGACTCTCCATGCAAACTGTTCGCATTTCCAGTTATCATAACGCCTATTAAGTCGCAAAATGACGACACTGTGACTATCTATCGAGCTATTTTGAAATCATTTGAATTTTAAACTCAATAAGTAGTATGAAAAAGTATATTTTTTGAAATTCTGAAATTCTTAAAAGAAATCTTCTTCCAATGACTTTAAGCAGAGGAAACAAAAATAAACTCACAATGTAGTGCATCATCTTTAGCGACTTCATCTTAGCGCCAATCATGAGATGCCGTCATATACAAAGGGATTCAAAATAATCTTGTACTGAAAGTTATAGGCATTCAAATTGCATCTAGGAAAGGATATTAAGAAAGTAGAGAATTTGCAGACATACTATAATCGAGACTATTGGAATCCTTTTGTATATGACGCTATGTTATGATTAGAGTCATCAAAAGCGCTTGAGATAATACAATACATTATGAGTTTATTTTTCTCTTCTTTTCTTAAAGTCATTGAAAGAAAACGCAGCTTTGAACTTTTGAATGTTTCTTCCGCCTATTGGAATTCCTTTTGTGGTGTAGTGGTGTATCCTCAGTCGTGAAGTGGCAATCTTGTTCGTTATAGAAGATGTCTTTCATTTCGATTTACGGTTCTAATATGTACAGCAGCATCACAATGTTGTCTTACACAACCCAGATAGGCCTTCATGAACAGAATTTTTTTTCAGTTTGGATGTCTTTTATCCCAAGTTTTAATTAGACCCTGTTGAAGTTAGTGAAGTCATATGCAGAACTAGATTGCAAGCTTATGTAATATCCGGCATACACATAATTGAACCACATCACCGGGATATTAATTTCAAGCAATTAAATGATAGACTCCGACTATTCAAGAAGTTGGTTACAGATTCTCATTACAATTTAATGTCCATCACATGTGCAAATTTTCAAGAGTAGTCGATTGTTCAAACTAAATCAATTGATATTATTCCATTAAATCATATAATATAATATTAATTGATGCTATATTGAGTTCCAAATACTAATTGCGATTAAAATATTTCATGAGAATGTTCCACCATTTTTCAAATCTTTCTTCTTCCCATATAACTCCAAATCACAACCTAACAACTCTATGTCTCCTGACTTGCGACATTTTTAGTCTCTAAATCCATTTGTTTCATCTCGAAATAATAAAAAATCAACTCATTGTCTTTTGTCAAATTTAATTTCAAATTTATTCAGTGATATGGCTGTTCGCATGGAATTGGTGAGAACTAGATAACGAATACTGTAGATTTTGATGTTGATCAATCGTTCAGGTGAAGTGATTCGTGAATTGCAGAAGTTTTGCGACTAACTTGTTTCAGTTAATTCATTTAGAGAAAAACAATAAATTGAGGTCTGAAACATTGGATAAAGCAAAAGAAATTACATGTACTATCGACACTTGAAGAGTGAGCATGCATTAGAGCACTAGAAAATGAATTTCATAAGGCGGAAGAAGCTTCCATTTAAGAATTTCAGAATTTCAAAGCCTATACTTATTCAAATTCATACTACTTATTGAGTTTAAAATTCAATTTATTTCAAAATGGCTCGACAGATAGTCACAATATCGTCATTTTGCGACTTAATAGGCCTTATAATACTTGGAAATGCGGACAGTTAGCATGGAGAGCATTCTATTCGAAATTCATTGAAGAATAATATTTACCATGCTATTCACAAATTCAAAATTTGAATTTTTCGAGAACAGCGTGGTGATTTTTTTTAAGATCTACATTTTTGAAGTACCCCGACTTAGCATGTTCAGATGATACAAGCAGCTTTCCTGGAGAATTTTTGGGTGATAATCGAAACCACTGTGACCACGTGCACAGCATGCAATGCATGCACTGATAAAATTTTCCTTGCCAATTAGCTCAATAATTCGTGTTGAACTGACACACATTCAGCAGATATGCTTTTTCTGGGAGCACAAGAACTCACAAATCTTTTTTACCTTAACCTTCATGAGTCGTAAAATATTGTCATTCATATTTGATGCTAAAACTTATGAATTTTTAGAGTCTAAATTTTATGAATGTCTAAAATTAACTGTCGTTGGACTGCAGTTTCGCAAACTTGGAATGTTATTCGATCATCATCATATAGCAGCATTCTATTGCTTCTACAAAATAGTTCTATGTTAAATGTCTTTCATTTTAAGCGTGATAATTATGTTTCATGTGTTAAAAATGCGTCTGTAAGTTATCAGCAGCACATTCAGAGTTACACATGAATGCGTGTTATTTGGAAAAACAAGTATATATAAAAGAATGTGTGTAGTACTTTGATAGGACTCCGACTCCTACTATGGCGAGGTTTGATAGGACTTCGGCTTTTGATAGGTAGGGTCTCTCAATTTCCACCTATATAGTAGTAAAGTCTTCGTGATTAAAGCATAGATAGATAGACTTGCTTTTGCGTGATGATAGGAAAATTTCATAGACGGAAAATAGCTGCGCGCCTTGGTGTTTTTGAACCACCGACCTCTGGCACTCTAGGCCAACGCTCTACCAGCTGCGCTATCGACGACCGACAATATGATATAAGTCCTCAATTGAAGAATCTTCGTAATCCAATCAGATAACTTCATTCCCCAAGACAACATAGCATCAGTCGTGATGTGACAAAATGATGTGACGAAAATGATGATGAAAATTCAAAGACCGATTTCAGTAATTAGTAAAACATCGAATATCATCATCAGATGAACATACTTTTTATTGCTACCAACCCCATGAATATATATCTTTGTCATATTGATTAAAGAACATGGTGCGGATCAGAAAGCAAAGATGGCCAACACTCCTACCCCTATGGCTGATTCAATTTCTACATTATATGTGAAACAGATATACTGTTCTTGAATATCAGCACTTACTCAGGTACACGTTTGCCATGTTACAAATATATTTATTGTCCCAGGTCCGCATTATCATCACGGACCGATGAAATGCATAACACTACAAACCTTTTACTGTAAACTTTGCTGTCACAGAGACTGTCATGGAGAAGTGAGGTAGCAAATGTGGCCGATAGCAATAGCAGCATGGACCGCGATGGAGGTCCAAAATAGAGAACAGATCCTTGGACGCTGCGCGCCCTCGAATTTATTCATTATGGATGTCTATTGTGGTTCATATTGCTACAATGCGCTAATTAAAACAGCAATCCAAAGTATCTGAAATGTCTAATATCTGCTAATGTACCATGCTATAGGGCATTATATTTCAGTTGCTGTCGAGATGGACTACCGACGAAATGAGCATGATGAGTAAAAGGGCCGCGCTCACAGCAGAGATGGAACCGGTAGGATTTTTGGCTACCGGTACCGGTCTACCGGTAACCTTTACCGGTACCGGTACCGGTATCTACCGGTAAACTTTTCCAAGTGCATGGATTTAGACAACATGTCCCTCATTGCTTATTTTTGTGTAACTCCTTGAATGAACTGAAAACTAGTACCTGTACCGGCATTAGTTCGAGAATGTTACTGCATTAAAAAATTGTCACCATTTTGACTCAGCTCAATCATAGCAATTAACAGCAAGCATATAGGCCCTACATGTAATTGCAAAAATTACTACATTGGCCAACAATCATGTACATGCATCAATAGTATACATGGAAAATGGAATATCCGACTGTATCAAATTTATTCAAAAACACAAAACTCAAAGTGTAAATGTCAACATGTGAATTGTGAAATTACCATAGTCCTGCTTTTAGAGCACTTAAGGGTGACCAACTCCTCGAGATGCTTAGACTTTAAGCGGTTTCGAGGCGCGGTCAGGGTCAACCCTGCATCACTGAAAACGCGCTCACTTTGCGAGCTTGATGCTTGGATTACCAGCACTTTGCGAGCGACTTTGCACAAAGTTGGGTACAGTTTTTCATTTGCTTTCCAAAATAATAGAGGATTTTCATCCCTTACAAACAAATCCTCGCTTTCGCTCCCCTGGAGTTGATTTCGTAAACAATACTGAATTGCTTCCAAACATTCAGCAATTATACGTAATAATAGACCATTTTGGGACCACTGTTGTTTCCTCTTTTCATGGATGATTTGCCCGACTTTGTACATACAAAACCTATTGTTTATGCCGATGACATTACCTTGTTGCATTTTGATTGTCCTAGTATTAACTCTGACTTCTACTCTGATATAGATGTTTTCTGTGCATGAACTAAAAAGAAGCAACTGATTATAAATGTTGAAAAATCTAAATAAATGACCCTTTCCAGGAATATTTCTAATTGTAGGACCATTATTTATTTCTAATTGTAATTGTACCATAGATATTGTAATTAATAATTCCACGATTGAACAGATTGATTGTATAAAAATTTTGGGAGTGTATTTTACCTCAGACCTTCGCTGGGACGTTCAATTCGCAAAACTGTATGCTAAATGTTGTCGTTCCATGTCATTTGTACGTCGTTTACGTAATAATAACAACCGTGGTGAAGTCGTTTGGCAGGCTTTTGTAAGTCTTGTGCTGTGTCATATAACATTTTGTTGGCCCATCATTTGTGATGTAAGTGTAAAAAACTTTCAAAAACTTGACCGTCTATACCGTCTTGCAATTCGATGGTCAAATGTTCAAGGCAAACCCCATCTGCGTGACTTTCTGGACAAAATGTGTATTAAACTAATCAAAAAGATCAGTGGTAATCCCCATATTCATCCACTTGTCGAATTTTTTACTGTAAGAGACCCTGCTCGTGTTGTTCGTCGCTCCCGGAAATTGCTACCTCAACGACGATCCTCCTCACTCTACAATGGAAGTTTCGTGAAATGCTCGAAATTTACGCGATGTAATTGCTGTAACCAGTCATACCGCTCGTTGTATTGATTGAAAATAAAGCATTCTATTATTATTATTATTATCACACGGCGATTCTTTGCGCTTTCTCAGAAAATCACCAGACTTAACTTTTGAGCGAATAATATCAGCATCAGTTAGTTCCATTGGGGGATGCGAATTGATCAAGAAAGTGACGAAATTCAGTCTCACATGAGGACACGACACTCGAGTTACACGACGACAATAACGGCAAGTAATGAATGCATAGTCACAGACAAACTCAGACAGGCAGACAATAGCCACAAAACATCAGTTGTTTTACGCTGTTGTTGTCTGATCGCTATTCGTAGCCAATCACACTTGATCTAAGTGTTCCTGTACTTTCCCATAAGGCAGGCATTGGATATGGTTGACGTTGGCGTGAAGCAAGCTTTTAGATCGCTGTGGAATCGTGTTAGGTGCACCACAACACCTGCATCGTCTCGTCATATGTTTATTGCAATGCTTGGCAGAGTTTACCGGTACCGGTGACCTGTACCGGCACCGGTACCGGGCTGGTAATACCGGTACCGGTATTACAGGTGGACCGGTACCGGTAAACCGGTTCCATCTCTGGCTCACAGACACAAAATCAAATTTTAGGTGAGCTATATTGCTAGTAATATAAATAGAAGCAGTGCTGAGAAGAGAAATAGATGAAGTTGGAGTGATCGTGTGTCAGATTTTGTGAACTTAAGGCAGTGAATCCGCAATCAAATCTTTAGTTGGCCAATAGGAAAGGGCGTGAGTCATTGTCAAATTACACACAATTAACGAAAATTGATATCAATTTTGAATATCAAATTGCTTCTGTGGCATCATTGAAGTTGGAAGGAGAGATTCCACAAATGCATGTGGCTGCTGCTTTTTGCGAGTAGTACTAATGAAATGGTCGAACGAATGAAATACCCGAGGTCGGTTGCATAATGTATGAGTCTATGATATTAGAATATGTTTACAGTAATTGTTGCAACTTACCCAACATGAACAAAGAATTCGAGGAATGATATGTATATATCTGATTTGGCAGTTGTAATCATTTCAAGATTTTTTGTTGAAAGGCTGAATGTGCCTGCCAATGGTGAGATTATCATACAATTAGCGCGATCTTCATAAAACCAACTCAGTTGAAAGTCTCCATTTACACGCTGCTCGATTTTAGCGTCACCAATGTAAACTGCAAAACGAAAGAGACAACTAAATGCATTGTGATTATGCATCTCTAACTCTTGAATTCAAGGAGAAATAATTACTTTTCGCATGGTTATTGGTTTGAAGTTATTGAAGTTATGTACAATGTCATACATGCCATTGGCATTGAAATTCCTTTTGAAACACAATATGCAGTATGTTTGAAGTAGCAGTATTAAAAACTACCAGCACTCCATTTGAAATAGGATAGCCATCTGTGAAAGCACTTATATAATGGTTAGTGGGTACTAATGCTAGCTGAAGAAATTCTGACCTGGAGCAGGGATGTCTTGGAAAAAGGGCATCAGTTCCACCTATCCGATATAACAATAATTTTCGAATTCAAAATAATAATACTGTGTCAATCAATTTAATACCGAAAGCCACAATCTGAATGCCAGCATATTTTGGCACTTACTTATTGAAAGAACGCTTTTCTTGCTCGCCATATCGACACTGTCAATTACAATCAGTTTGTTTTCTTTCTTGATTGCACGAAGCTTCGTGAGTGTCGTGAGTCTTAGAACCATTATGGTGGGGATCAATTGATCCTTTGAGATCTTTGATCAAGTTTTTAATTCTTTATAATTATGTACCGGGTATTTCATACTTATGTCCAATAACTCCAGTTGATTTATGTAGCGCTCTATGTAAATAATGTAGCACCACATGACTTGTCATTTCAATTTCTGAGCTTGTTGCATGTGTACCTGGAAGCACTGATGGATAACTCTTCAAAATTGGTGATCACATAGATTGCACCAATCACAGAACAATTTCTTTGATACCGCACATCAGCAAAATCATGTTAAAAGTGTTGTAGAGGAGATTGGAGCCGCCCTATTAGACCAAGGAATTGCCAGAAGAGCAGGTCAGTTTCAGGGAAGGCAGGGGACCAAAAGACGATATTTTCAATTTAATAGGGATTATGGAATGCTGCAAATAGTTTTTTTAAGCATGCTAACATGTGCTTTTTCAACTACTGCATTTGATTCGGCTGAAACAACTAACACCTTTCACGGCTGTATTTTGTCACACCTGTTACATGCCGAACAAACAACTTTATGCCAAACAAGAGAGTCGCTGGAAGGGTGGTATTCGCATGAGGTAGAAATCTTTCGAATTTTAGGTGCGTTAATGATTCAACACTACTTGTAGAGACTGAGGAGGAATTGGTTACTTTGATAAATTTACTAAGACGCCTCGAAGCTAAGGCAGGTCAGCACATGATCTTACGAAAAACAAGGGTAATGTCAGCGTCTACAGGCAGCGCGCACATTGATGGGGAGGATGTTTAGATTGTGGAGAACTCCGCGACTCTATTATCTTCGAAAATTCATCATTCGTTAACGAAATCAGCAGGTGGATTTTCATGGGCAAATGAACGATTAAGACATTGACTAAGAGCTGGAAGGAGAGAAGAATATTAAGACAGACTAAAATAAACGTGATACATGTCTTGGTGCTTCCCATTGTCAGTTGTGGCTCAGAATCGTTGATTATCCAATAGGGAGAGAGGGAAAAGCTTGGTAGATTTGGACGCTCGACGTCTGCTGGACATATCTTGCATGCGGTGGAAGACAAACCGCTGGATCTTTGAGACCATACAAACTAGCAAACATGAGGTCCGGGTTCAGCAACGGAGACTGAGATACTTAGGACAAGTTTGTCGTTCTACCGGTTCAACAATAGGATTCGATCGGTCCCATGAACTTTTAAAATCAAGACAGTCACTCATATTATTATAATAACACGTTGTACTTAGGGAAAGAATCTAATGTAGATAGACATAATGCAAACATCTAGACGCATAGAAGAACAAAGGATTGTGAGGATGAGGTCGTAGGCCTACATAAATTTAAATTATATTTTATTATGTTTTCGAAGTATTTTTTTGAATGATATCAAGAGGATGATGATGTCATATCTTCGTCACATCGTATCTTTTCTTCATTTTCTGTAGAACATGTGTGACATCTAAAAGTAGTAGGCAAAAAACATCAGGAAAATGAATGTAGGGATGTTCAAAACTGCTTTAGCAGAAACCAGCGCTTCTTTGTCAATAGTGTTTACCGCTATGTATAGCGCTTCTAAGGGTACTTTATACACAAAAAGGAGCAGAGCAAAATGCATGTAAAAGTACCTCAACCCACTAACATCGGATTAAGTCAAATAGCCTACAATTTTCAAAAGTACAAAAAATTTGAGCAATATCATTAACTCATATCAATGCACCTTCAGTTCAAAAATTGAGTTATCAAACCTAAAGAAAGCTGCGCTTAGTAGTTGGAATGAATTTCATAATAGTTTTTGATAGTAGTATAATAAATATAATGTAATTTAATTTGAAATCAGTGTAAATTGTTAATTCGATAATGATCCAAATTATTTTATTGCTATTTAATTACCATCAGCTACATGGCTGTATATTTTTGTTACGCAAATGTAAATGTCAGTTGATCAAAATGTTTTTAAACGGTGGAAGAGGAACTACGGAACTTACGCGTAAGGGGAGAATCAGAATGCATTACAGCAGAGTTGACTAAATCCCTGAGTTTCGATTCATCCATTGATGGTCGTTGAAAGCTGACTTTCTTAAGCACCTCAGGTGTTTTATCTTTGTCAAAATTTTCCATTTGTACTGGTTTGCACGAGTTCCAATTCTTTGAAATTAATCGATAGCACTCATTTTCTTTTTTAACAAAGGATGAGCGTTCTCTTCGCAAAAGAATTTGTCTCTCTTTGTCAAAGGATATGGAAATCTTTTCGTGATGCATATTTATAACACCTCTGCAGCTGAAATGATACACAAAACCATATTCGCCACTTTCATTCAACGCAATTGCTGAGTTATTCCTGTAATTGATTAGCCGATAAGCTGTACCAGACAATTCAAGAGCAACGTACGGAGATAAACGAACATGAATTATCCCTTCTTTTGAAGCATAAACTTGGGGCATGATGGGGTGTGCTACGTGTCCAGGTGGCATCGTAGTTTCAGATTCCGACGTCGGACTATTTGGTAAACGATGAGATAGTTGACTCATAATAAAAGTTTCATCATTTGTCATTGTGTCATGATGGTGACATGGGCATTGTCCATATGCTGAACAGGTACTGGGAGGTATTTCACCGAGGTACGCATACTGAAAGTGTCCCGTAAAAAGAGGTGGTGGATAAGGCAGGTGAAATGGTGGCGGACATGTTGTCCCTGGCATCGGTATATGAAACCCGTCTCCACTGTGATGTGATTGCTGTTGAATGTACTGATAAAACTCTTCCTCAACACTGTTTTTCATATTTACATACAAACGAGCTTGACACAATTCACATTGACAAACCGATAGATCTTTGTGGATAACCGTATCGGCGATCTCCTCATTAGATACGCTTGAAAGTTCAACATCCCTAGGTTGACTGGTTTCAGACTTCGAATTCTTTTTGGTAGATTGAATTGACTTCATTGCGCCTACTCGTAAATGAAGAGATAACCGTATGATCCATCATAGCATTCATATGAATTTTGAATTGTGGATAGTGATATTTATTGCTGTTCAGAAATATCGTTCAAGAGATATCAGTAGTCTTATGCTAAAGATCAATATTCTTCAGAGTTTTATGTGAAAAGCATCAAGTATGCTCACAGCGGCATGTAGGCCAAATTAAATTACCTTTGTTTTGAAATCATGATGTCATCGTATTGTAGAAATGTATTTGATTTCTACATTTCATGATAAAAATGTAGATATATGACAAAATACTTTTTAATCATACAAAACCACGGACATCTATGAGCAAAAGAAACCATGCTTCCTGCTATAAGACCATAGAAAGTCACAGTAGACCTGCAATAGATACCCAACACACGCAACTAATTCCACCATTTATGACTGAAAGGGCTTGAAAGAGAAAAGTTTAGCAGCCATGTGAAAATATAAGAAATATGAATTGGAAACATCAACATCGAAAGCATTAAAATCTCCCCCTCTCTCTCTTCGGCTAGCAAGACATTCACACGCATGATAAATGAGTGATGAAAATACATGTATGCTATCGGTAAAAATTATTACTTTTCGGTTCACTGCCAGCATGTAAGTATATATGATATACATATAATATATAATATATATATATATTATATATATATATATATATATATATATATATTATATATATAATGCAAAGTATATAAACCGTCGGCAGACGGTTAAATATTTTTATAAGGTAGATTAATTGCATTGGTTTTAGATTTATATAGTCACCTTGATGTTCAAGAGATTGAAGGAAGAACCTAAAATATAGCGATACTAATTATTCTATTAATTTTTCTTATTTATACTATTATTCTATATTATCGCTATTATTAAGGTCTCCAATCCGCTGCATTCAATGGTTGGAGGCGGCGCGCTCCATTTTTTTAAGGGAATCGTTCTGGCGGTCATCCACTCGGTTGCATTCCGCCGATTGCACTGTTAGGCAAAAGGTCCGTATTTAAATGGCACAAATAAAGGTCCAAAGTAACATACAATCCGTTATCTGGATGGGTACGTATATGAGGTGCAAAAGAGAAAACGGGCCCGATTAACTTTTAAAAAGTTTGTTGTGAGAATATTTCACAGGTGCCAAAATACCTCCTTTAAAAGTTTGAAGTGACAGACAAAGTCATCCAAGACTCTTCCTATTAAGGATAGAATACACAATCATCAAATGATTATCAGAATTGGAAAAATCTCTAGAAAAATAGAAAGTAATTATTTTCATCGGTAATTTTAGTTGGAAACATTTTGCAAGGCATTTTATATAAATTGACAAATCATCCGAGGAGTTGCAAGATAGCTTGTCCTTTTGGTGGTAGAATATGAAGAGTGAGTTTAGTAGAGCATGGGTAAGCATCTGAAGATGAGTAGTAAATGGTAGGACCATTTTAAAAAAAGCGGTCACTATACGGACCCCTTTGTAACTTCAAAGCGGACTTCACAGTATTACTGATCCTTTCTAAATACGGACCATTTTGCTTAACAGTGTGGAGACGTTCCGATCTGAATCTTTCATGTCCACATCTCGCTTAAGTGTCTGTAACTAAATGGTGCCATTAAATAGTAAATTGTTCTAGCAGGAAAAGTGGCTGCTGGATCGTGGGTAATTGGCGTGGTACGCAGTGCGTTTGCATGGTTTGAGAGGGCCCATGAAAGAGGGACTTAGATGATCATGCATTGTACAATTAAAAAATTCCTATCTGCACCGTTCTCCAGTGTTTCACAATATTTCTTATGGTAGAAATCTTTTAAGCATGCTCTCTTTCATGAGATCCGTTGCAAAATCATTGTGACTCGTTTTCGAAATATATTCTGCATTAATCCGGATCCATAGTAGAAATTTTAGCTTATAAATTTTTACATGATTAATCCTCTGATTACAAAAGTGGTGCAATGCCTGACCTGATGTACTCGTACAATAACGGTGCTATATTTTTGAATTTCCTACGTATTTGGATTCTGATGGGAAGCAGAATAATATATAGATTTTCTGGTGGAAAGTAAATTCATAGTTAGATTTTCCGCGGCAGGTAAGTGAAAATGAAGTTTAATTTTCTGATAGTATAGATTTTCTGTCTTGCAGACTATGCATATGTTGATCATCTTCCTTATGGAATGATTTAGTGGGACACAGTTTGTGGGAACCATGTAGCTCACGTAGTGTGTGAAAAATGTGCTGAATAGAAAAGATGCTAGTTGAAAATAAGGTTTGATTGAATTGTATTTTATTTTTTCCTTTATGCATCATGAAAATGGACACATAAGCGCATGGGATCATGTTGTGCATGTATGTGAAGCGTTTTATTTAAAAGTAATAAAAATCAAAATTTACACACAACATGAATCATTTACAATGACTTCACTGCCTTTTGAGACATATCTTAAAAGTTGGACATACACATGTACATGCACTTGTGTCATATAAATCAATGTCATACGTAAGAACGAGGAAAGGTTTATAAGGAACAGATTGCAAATCATCAAAGGAAAGAGTTATAAAAAGTGGTACAAAAGGGAATAAATGCCCTTGACCTTCGCTGACTTTGGGAAAGGCATGAATCAAGGTGCCATGCCCAGAATAGTGAAGTCTTCTAGGAACCAAGTGATGCAGAATGCTATCACGATGTAGCATGTCACTAAACACTCTGCATGCCCTCTGAAGACGGCGTGCTTCAAGTTCGCCGAGACATATTCCAGAGCACTCGTTGCCGCAGATGATGCGGTGGCAGAGACGTTGCAGTTTTTCAATACGAATATTGTTTTTCATATTAAGGCCAACAAAAAGTGGTGAATTGTATTCCACAATAGAACGAATAAATGCCCCGAAAACACGTATTAGATCAGCTTTACAAAAGCCTGCAGCCTTCAGACGACGGAGCGCATAAACTCTTCTGCTAGCGCTTTTACATATATATTCGATGTGCTCATCCCATCTACATGAATCACTAAAGATTACTCCCAGAAATTTGATGGAAGTGCAAAACGACCTGTCCGAAATTGGAACAGGTAAACCACGACGAATATACATGCACTTGGTCTTATCTGTATTCAAACATAGTCCATGATTCCGGCTCCAGATGCTTATGTTGTCTTCCTCGATGGAAATAATAAGATTAATGTCTGTGTCTGAATATACCGGGATTGCCACAAGAATGTCATCTGCGTACTTCACCATCAAAGCGCCATCCACACTGTGTTTTAGCGAACCCATATGTGCAGAGAATAACTGCGGTGCGAGAACGGATCCCTGGGGCACGCCAGAAGACATGTTACGAAGAGAACTGAACACATTATCTTGGAGACTTATGCGATATCGACGATCTCTCAAAAATGACATGATCCACCTGACAAAGTCATGCGGAAGGGCTCCATTATCAAGGTTTCGACGAGAGAACGGTGATTTAAACTGTCAAAAGCTTGCTTGAGGTCGAAAGATAGCATGATAACCCCTCTCGAGCCAATAGCATCCATCTGAGAGGTGACAAAATCATGTACAGCTATTTGGGCATGCAATATACTGGCATTACGCTTGTACGCAAACTGATCACTCCCCGATAGTCTTTGTAGTGAGTCGTATACAGATTGCAAAATGATGCCCTCCAAAATCTTAGTGAGAGTTGGGAGCAACAATATGGGCGAAAATTAGCATCAATTTTACCATTCTTAGGGATAGGCACGATATCAGCAGTCTTCCAGATGATAGGCACATGTCCTGTTGAAATGGATATATTGAATATACGAGTATGTGAAACAGGATTGCACAATACATGGGCAGCCTCGCGGATGAGTCTGGCCGACAAAAAGTCACATCCCGGGGATTTCGATTTCAGGTTCAGCATTTTGCTGTAAATGTTGTCGGGCGAAGCATCAGGGCACCAATGACAAGAAGTCTCAGCAGATTGAAGAGACAGACTAGAATAATCACTTACAGGGGAAAAATGGGATTCGTAGGATGACGCGAACGATTCAGCTGCAAGAGAAGAAGATTCATGGCCCTTGATCATTGCTTCAAATAGCACAGAAGACTTAGATTTCAAGTCGCACATCTCGCTAACGATAGTCCAAATGTTCTTATTGTCTCTTGTACAGTTGGAAACCCACGAACGCTTCGCTTTGACGATCTCAACTTTAATTTTCTCCTTATAATGAGAGTACATGGTCAAATCACCAGAGCGATTATATTATAGCGCAAATTAATAAGACTTTTGAGGACCGGTGTCATCCACGCCTTGTCTCTCGATGACATTTCAACATAGGTCTGTGGAAGAGTGTTCATTATAACTTCAACAAATTCATAGAATAACGTGCATTTGTCGTCTAAACTCAAGTTAGGATCGTAGATACTGTGCCATGGAGCACACTGAAGACTCTGAACGAAATTATCTATGTTGCTTTTCCGGAAATCGTAGACTTTCTTTACGTGAGCAACATGATAAGAAGCGTTAACTGGCTTCATAAGAACAGCCAAATGATCCGAAGGACCAAACGCTGGACAAGTGAAAGCAGAACTGTACTTGGTTTTCAGAAGAGGATCTACAAAGATCTTCTCCAAGATGGCAGTACCTCGAGTGGGAGTATCGACCATTTGAAAAAGTCCGAAGTCATTCATAAATAGGTCACACGGGAAAGAGTTAAAGTCGCCGGCTACAATCATGTGCGATGATTGATAGACTTCAAGAAAGTATTGCAAGCAGTTTTGCAGAAATGTGCGAACATCTATTGAGTCTGCGTATCTCATGTTCGGAGGGATGTAGACTATAATGCAACAGATGAGGGGCTCTTTCATGATGAAGGAAACATATTCTAAAGATGGTGGACAGTCTCGGAAATTCACAGACATAAAAGATAAATAGTTGCGGATGTAAACGCACGCACCACCTCCTTTCTTGCCGTTATTCCTGCCATAACGAACGGGCTGGGCTGACAGTAATTGATCAGATGAATCTCATCATTGCAGACAGAATCATTCAGCCATGTTTCTGTGAGTGCAATGATATCTGGTTTAGTAGCACGAGCGAATAATTGAAGCTCGTCCATTTTAGGACGAAAGGATCTCATGTTCGACAAGAGGAAAGCAGGATAAGAATCTTTAAAAAACTTTAGTGAAAATTTTGCTGATTCTGGGATGTGCGGAGAACTATTTTGCCTCGGCGAATCACATAATCGTTACCTTCTTCATTTTTCTTCTTCAACTCAGATTGAAGAGTCTTTTCCTGAAATTGTTGCATCTTAGTAAAGTCTTCATCAACGAAAATGTGCTTTGTGGAACCCTGAGTTCTTAGGTATCTGGATTTTTTGAGGATGGACCACTTTTCTTCAACAGAGCTACATTTTACTAAAAGGAGCCGACTATCATTCCTGTTAGCTCTACCAATTCGCCTACACATCACAGGAGTGAATTCGCTTTCGTCCAGAATACTAGTGACATTCTTCAGAAACGCTTCCTACACTGGACTCAGGGACACCATGGAAGATCAAATTTTGACGTCTTGACAGTCTTTCCGATAACTCGGAAAACATGGAATCGGACTGGGACATTAATTCAAACTTGAGATTCTCATGATCAGCTTTCAAATTCTCATGCAGTGCCATTACACGATCGCATTTAACCGTAGTCAGATTCAGCTTTTCTTTTATCGGACTCATCATGCATTCAATCTTTTCAGTAATTAGCTTAACTACATTATCAGAGATATTCTCTGCACTCTGTAAAGATTAATTGTGACGAATTTCTTTGACCAGAATTAGCGCCTCAATCAATGTCTGTCTAGAAATGCTGTTCTTTCTTTGCTCTAGATCTGAATCTGACAACAGGATAACGTTTTCAGCATTTATGTCTGACAAATAAACAATGCTCACCAAATCTACCAGAATAGAGCCGATGGAGAAATCTAGTTAGAGGTCAGCTGACAAAATTCTATAGCAGAGTTATTGCCTACCTTGAATGAACGCAAACAATGACCAATACCGAACACAAGTGACGTCGATAACATGCGTGAAGCCACAGCCAACCAGATATGAAACAGGTACACCGAATAACCTTGAGAGGCACTGATATGATGATGACGTATGAGAACTCTAAATGGAGGATATCCCAAAGGATCCAAAATTTCAGACACCAGAGTGAACCCAGGAAGAATCACCAGAATGAGAGGAACAGATGGACACAAAGATCACAAGAACGACGCCGAATAAAGGGAGAAACACACCAAAAGAAATATACAGCAGCAGCGAGATGAGAGACACAACCTTCACGATCGGCAGACAGACAATGGTTGCAACAAACAATATACAGTCCGTTTCATAAAAAGTGGATCATCCTAAAATTTGACTAAATAGAACATAAGTATGATACAGAAAGCATTTTTCATGTTATTTCATGTCCCTAATATATTTAAATGTCCTTATATAATCTGATAAGCTATGATACAGTAACGGTTCTTAAGAAGCTAATATTTTGTGGCCCTACCCTTATTGTCAATGACATTACCAATTCGTCTAGGCATTGATTCGATGATATCGTTGATTTTTGACTGATCTAACTTTCTCCACTCTCTTTTTAACAGTGACGTAAGTTGTGATACGCCATCTGTAGGTAGCAGTGAACTACGAACGTTACGTTTTAAAATACTCCATGCATTTTCTATGGGATTCAGATCAGGAGAACGAGCTGGCCAAGATAATGTCCATCACTATCCTTCAGACGGACTGATGCCTCATCAGACCAGACAACCCGATCCCATTGATTTCGCCAGTGACAATGACTCATTGCCCATCTGAGACGTCTTTTTGTATGCTGATCTGATAATTCGATCTGAGAGGGCCTCTTACAGCTCTTGAAATTCGACTCAATAAGTCTTCTACGAATAGTGGACTTAGAAATAGACGAGTCTAGTGCAGCCAAAGTTAACGAGAGACTTGGATCAACTTTAACAAATCTCAAAATTAGGCGGTCTCTACGTTTGGATGTTTTACGTGGACGGCCAGAGCCCTCTTTACGACAGAGTCGAAAATCATCATTATGCCATCGATGCACATTTGTGTAAGGGACATTTAGTCGCTTGCTTGTAGCTCGCAAAGAAAACCCCAGTTCTGGCAAGGCTGACACTTTATCTTTTGTGAATGCGATCTCGTTATTGTTCATTTGTGCTTTGTATTGTTTTCAACCGGTAAGAGATAGATTTCTAGCTGAAAGCAATCAGGAGTGCTGCCAACACCACCGCAACGAAGTCAGGAAGCTATGGAACATGAAGTCCAGTTAATCACATGTAGCAGTTACATTATTGTTGATGAATAATGATGCTATACTGGCTCTGAGTGACCGATTTTCTTTATTTTTGTTTTGCTTGATAGCTTTTGGCTTGTAGAACAACATATTACATAACAAAGGAAACAAATGTAATTTTATAAGAGTGAGGTATGATTTTGTGTAACATTGCTAAATGAAGATCAAATTATCTACTACTTTTTTTATCTATAACAGGAAAACAACTCAATATTCATGCTTGAAATTTCCAACAATGATATTAGTAAGCACAACTGACATATCTTCCAAATTTCAGAGAAATTCGTTCAAGTTTGGCGGAGTTAGACAAAGTTGAAGTTAAGGCGATGTTTAAGGGTGATCCATTTTTTATGAAACAATCTGTATATGAAATCATAATCTATTCAATAAATGAAAAATGCTGATGAATAGTGAAAACTAAGACATTCATCAGAGGTGATCAATTCATCGAACCCAGGTAGTTCCAAGTTGTGAGAAACCCAGGTAGTTTGGGGGTAAAAAACGCTAAGCCCAGATGCTGCTGACTCGACATTATGCAAAGAGCTATGTATTGTACATACATATCCATAGGCCTCGACTTAAAAAGTAAACAATATGGCTTCAGGGTATACGGTGATTCAGTTCATGATCAAATCGGACGCCGCCCAGCTCTTCAGAGCATAACGCTCTTAATTTAAAGGAATCTCGATTGAAGAATTATCAATCGTAGATTACTTGATATCGATGAACAAAAGTTGCAAGCACACTCCATTTTCTCTCCAAATTTTAACTTGATATCCAGCATTGAGTCTGGCGCTTTTGCCCGTGCAATTTTACAGTTATTTGTCGGCAGAAGTAACAGCATCCATGGACAGCATCCATGGGTTTCTAGTGCGATCTGTAATTGCATGAGAGATGATTAACAGACCTTTAGATTTCCATGCTTGGAAAATGAACAGATGCGAGTCATCCGAGTGCGTATTCTCGGATACTAAGGTTACAAAGACGAGCCGCTATCAATGTGGCGCTTATTTTAGCAATATGACGTTTAATCAATCTAATATTTTCATGTATAGATCTAACAGAATAGGTAGCTGATGCTTACTGATAAGCAAATATTTAATCAACATCGAGATCAATCTTGTGCGCATTCCAAACGCCATCATCATCAATCTCTTTCAAGGCTAATGTGTTGTAGGCACAGAAGAGATAGAATAACACATAGATTCTTTAAGTCAATTACCAAACATAGTGGTCACAGAAATAGGAGATTTAGGGTCCAATATAGGTGACCGCTGTAAAGCATGGTGCATATTTAAGCCAAAAGGATAGTCGGTCATCAATTGACTTACAAATTTCATTTCTTTTCTTTTTCGTTCATTTTCATACAGATCGAATGAAAATGAGTTCAAAAAAATTGACGTCTTTGCTGCGCTTAAAAAACAATGAGGAAAAGCAGGCCATGTTCATAAAAGACTCAGGCTACTTGTTATGAATGAATCCTCGAGTCTGTGCACTATTTTAGCTTTTGTCACTTTTACTTGAGATGCTGCACCAGTCCGGGAACTTATTGGCCACACAAAATATTTATATTGTTGCACCTTTTTCATAATCCTACGTTTAGATTTTACCTTAAATTAGATTTATCCTACGTTTAGATTTAGTTCCAACCCTGCTATGAATGATGCCGTGTATAAGACTCACATGTGATCATGTGCTGACTTTTATTGACGGAGTCATATTTTTAAATGTTTTATTTCTCTCGATATCGGTCAACTTAATTCAATAATATAAAAGTGTGGTTACCTAGTTTTCAATTTCCCACGGGGTAACGTGGCCACTTTGAGCGGGCAAGGTAACCATTTGGCTACCTAGTTAGTATGTAGAAAAATACCCTGATGTTATACACTAGACTGACCAAAGCCCGTTGCATCAAGCAGTTGATTCCGAAAATGAATCGGGGAAGATTGTCAAAGCCTTAAACGGCTCCACCAAAGGTGTTGCAATAGGAGTCATAAGGATGGAATACAATCACCGTACAATGACGAGAGGAAGTCGTATTTTGTAATTTTGTATATGTTAATTTTTACCCTGATTAATCTAATCTGGAAAAGTAATCAATAGCCCACTTTATCCAATTTGAACCACATTCTCGCATACATCGCCGATGAGAAGCATGACAAGATCACATAAACATAAGAGGAAATGACTTGAAAACACATCTTGCCGAGGATTGTGGCTCTAGACTTAGTACTTTTCGGTTGATAAGAGAAAACATAGAAAATTTCAAGTTTGCCAAAAACTACAATCTGAACCTCTGTGTCTTTCTTCTATTCTGTCTGACAAGAATAAGGAACTAACAAGAAATCGGAGCGGGAATTACGTTCGGATTCTGGATTGGGAATGAGCATTTTCCCGTTCTCGAACATCCCTTTCGATGTAAACCAAGCGTTGTTCTAGTTCAGTGCCTACCTCCTCCCCGCATTGTGATCCAATAATAGGCTAGAGCTTGTTGCGTTTCCATCATTAGGGCTACATATTTTATTTTCCACCAAAAGGGTTTGTACTAATAGACAGGAGCATTAGAACTAGTCGCCTTCGGAAAGTTTGGACGGTGCAAAAATAATTTTGTGCCTAAAAAGCTTTTCAAGCACTGAAAATACTATTTTCATCTTGCACTATCAAAATACAAAGCAGTTTCTTGAACATTTATAGTGAGTAATGCCTGATGCAATTTTTTAATTATGTCAACCAAATTTCGTCAAAGTCAGGATGGATTTTTCACTACTTATATAACCGGAAAGAGTTGAAAATCAGCTTCTGTACTACGAGTATAATACGTATTTGGCTGCATTGCCATCGTTCATTACCTATGCATAAAACTCATTATTTGTAATACTCATTCATCTATTAATATTTGGTTGAGTATAAGGGAAGTAAACAACAGTTTTCCTCGGAAGAAGAAATGCTTTTAATGAAGAGAAGGATTTCGGGCAGTTCAGGGTTAACAGGTTGCTCTTAACTTTGTCAGGTCATTCCCATGCATGATTGGGTCACACTACAAGCTGAATGCGATCACGATCTTATCAACTTCGATGAATCAGTGCTTTGACTCCTCTTGGAATGTCGCTTCTCAAACAACTGCTTCATAAGATGCATCTACAAGATGATCCATTCCCATAAAAAATATATTTAAGCAAAGTTGAACTCCCTGTGTGCCACGACAGTCAATAGATAACAATTCAAATATGTTTTGGAGAGTTCTTTTCTTGTTGGTGGCTGCTTTTGCAGTCTCAATTGAAAGCAAACCTTTTTCCAGAAATAAGAGGGCTGTTATTCAATTTGGAGAGATGATCAATGCACTGACCAGCCTGGACCAAACTGATCTGATCGGCTACGGCAGCTATTGCGGTCCAGGAGGCTCAGGACAGGTCGTCGATGAGCTTGACCAGTAAGTTATTCATGTGCCATCATTTCAAAAACTCTATTCTATTTCAAAAACATTTCAACAGGATTTCAATTTAAATAAATTCAGATCTATTTCGATAGCACTTTCGACAGATGTAACCGCCACGAGACATGTTCGGTCTATTTTTTGAAATATTGCTGAAATTTGTATATAAGTTTTGTGAATAATTGTCAATAGGATGAATGTGCCTTGAAGTCAATTACTCGTACAAATGCAAAAGGATATTGACAGCATTGAACATGAAATACATCTCACAGATGCGTAGGATAATTGAAGATTTTCCTAATGCGCTCAAGACTTCCCTGATTTTTCAATAAACAGAATGGCTAAAAGAGAAATCCAACGCATTTCTCGGGTTTCTGCAGCGGGTTTGAAGCAAAATTTTACAAGATCAGGGTAACCAGAATCTGCCTCAAATTAGGACTGCTCGGGTTGCAATACTTGCTTTGAAAGCTTTTACTCTCAAACTTTCCTGTCTGAATACTATCTACATAGCAGTAGGTTCTCAAATGCAGCAATTTTTGTACAATGTTGCTGATTGAGTAATTATACAGTATAGTAAAGTATATAGTCTAAACAGTATAGTATGTATATATAGTAATCAGTGGCGTCGTCTCCGTGCCTGCGAGGCCTTCGCCGTATACCCAAAAATAATTATTTACGTTCATAAAACAAAGGTTCAAATAGTTTTTAATTTTTTGTTTTTGAGAGCATCTCTACGTTTACACCTTTACACGCACTTTACAGTTTCAAGTCACTACTATCAAATACGTTCCGAGCGCCAGCTCTCAGCTGTTAACTGCAGGAATCTTCAAGCAATCACATAATGCGCTGGGGATGTGTTCACACCAAAGCACAGAGATTTGTGTATTTGTGTGATATGTGGAGCGTGTGGGCTTAGCTCGATCGTCTTCTCCCGATAAAAACGAAGAAGCAAATATATTGCAGCAATGCAAGAAAAGATCTATTTTGAAATTTTTAGATTCAGATAGAGAGAGGAGCAAATTTTCCCTATTCGTGGCTTCGCCAAATTTTGGAGAAGATGATGACGCGTTGAATCGTCGTGTCTGCGTTCACCAATGGCTGAATGTCGGATCGGAAGGTGAGAAGCCGCTGAAAGATAAAGCGATGAAGTTTCCATAATTTGATGTACGATTCAGTCAGAGATAATGATTCAAGGCATATTTGTGATAACATATTTATGGCAGCGATTTCAACAGTGGTTATTTTCTACCATGGCCAGTTGTCCGAGGGATTATGCAGAAAACTCTAACTATCTTACACGAATTTCATGGCATTGAAATAAAAACTAGACCACTCTCAAGGGATAGAATATGAGGAGGAGCACAAAAAACATTTTAGCAGCCCTAAATTTGAAACATGTAAGTAATTGACAGACTATAAAACACACTAGAGTCTTGCGTTGGCGAGAGCTTCCTCGAGAGTGAATGTATCTAATCTCACCAAGGCGAGCAATCGTCATGTGAGAAATCGACATCACATTTTCATTGTCATTTGACGTTTGAAATCTTGGGAAAACAGGAGTCGCGTTGACGAACAATCAGCTTAGGATTCCATGCTTAAAAGACTGTTCAGAAAAAGAGGCCGTCACATAGGACTCATAGTGTATCACAATTCACATGCAGACTAATCTACATTGGGTAGTCTATGAAGTTCAGTGTACCTTTCATTTAAAATATCAGTATCTATTACTCACATCATTTCATTTCATTCTGTAGTCATGGATGCCAGCATGACTTGAATGTTCATGGACTTGTACAAGTGTTGAAAATTCACTGAAATTAAGATGGCGTCAAATTAATTATTTTATACAGTTCATGCTGTCTGCTGCAGAAATATAGGAATCCACTTTGGGGCGAAGGCCTATGGTCTGGGAGCACGCGACGCCACTGATAGTAATCATATAATATACTTACTCCATGATGTTACTAATTTGCAGCAACATCTTGCAGGTGTTGCAAGGTTCACGACGAATGCTATGAAGACATCAGCTCCAAGAGCAAGGCCGGACAATGTGAAGGAAAGGGAATTTACAGCAACTATCTCACTTATTATTATTTCCACATCCGTGGTGGTGAAATATCTTGCGGTAAGTTAAATGAATCGTTAATTGAGAAAGTGATTTTCTCAGTTAGATAGATTATTTTTGAAATCATTGTAGTGCATTTTGCTGTTGTGTCGTCGAGGCAATAATTTTCCAAATGATTCAATTATGGGCCTCCTACACACTTATTTTCGTATTTCAGTAATGCTGTTGGATTGATTGTGAAAATTCTTGTCTGAATGATCCCGCTCCCAGAGATGACTCCAAGAAGAAATACAAGTTAATATGGACATTACCAAATCGTACGCTACCAAAACCGATGAAATCATTGTTATCAAAAGCTTCATTTCCTTTCATCTAATAGCGTTACCACTGTCTTGTAGGAAAGCTAACAAACCTGCATAGTGTCTACTAGATGCTTCTTTTTCTTCTAATCTCATAAACATGTCAAAAGTTGCATGGCACTTTTACCTCGTTATACACAGTAAGATATCAACATTTAAAATCGAACTTACAATATTGAATTCAATTCTATAGCACACAAGTCATAGATTTTTTTATAAGTAAGTAACAAGTGCACAGATATGATTATAAAGATGTAACAAAAGCGTCAGATCTGACGCCCTATCGCTAGCTGGCGCATGTGTTTCAGCGGACAATATTAATCTGGCGAAACAAAATCTTGCTATAGAAGTTGAGGAAAGGTCTGTCTGTGACCTTGTCTCCGCCTCTGTGGTTGCGTCGGCTGCCACAGAAGATGCGCGAATAAGATTTCCTGCGAGTGCTAGGCGCTTCTCGTGTAACCTCTCACTTGGTGGTAGCAGTCTGGCTCGTAGGTATAGATCTGAGTTTGACACAGGTATGGATAGCGCACCTTATAAGAATCCATTAGTGGATGTGAATGTGCACCATCGAATTCTGTCTCCAGTGTGCGAGTCATTGCCCAAAGCGTTGGTTCTCACTGAAAAGTCTTGCGCTTAGATAGTCGCATAAGTCCTCCGAGGAGAAAAAAACATTTCGATGACTTCCAAGCACTGTCCATGCTAACCTCTTCCGATGCATTAAGTTCTCTGCGCAGCTCAGCACTCGGTTCACTTGCAGGCCAACTCGACTGGCTGTCATCATTAAGCTGTTGAGCATTTCTTGCACACCCACAACAGTGGACGAGACGATTGCCAGGTGTCGGCCTATCCAGGTACAGTGATTTTCAGTTCCGGTAATCTGCTACCTACACTGTAAACCGTCAGCTACCGAATGAAATAAATTTCGCTGCGAAACCAACTCATCAAAAAAAACTAACATTTCTTCCCAAACGAAGACGGTTTGGCGTTCTTGGTTACCAGACCGTCTTCATTTGGAAGCGGCCGTCTAGGTAATTTGCTGCCAAATCTTAATGTGGCTGCCAAATGACCTCGAATTGTATTGCATTTCGCAGCAATTACCTGGTCATCTGGTAGCCATGATGTAGTATTTTTCTAGAGCTTCTTTCTATCTTATATTGACTTTAATTAACAGTAGTTGATATACTACATACCTTTAAGCGGCAGTATTGTATAACATTATTTTCTATTGATTGACCTTTGAGAGTTTCAAGATAGATACGATTTTTGATGAAAATTGGCTGAAAGTATGAACTTCCCGACATATTTTCCATAACGCAAAGATTCTATGATTATTTGATTGGACAAAAATAAACAGTCTTCTTCAAATTATTGCTGATACCTCTGAAAATTTAGTTATCAATATTTCCATATCAGTTGATTTCAATGAAATTAAAGTTCTAATTTCAGTTGTTGTTCTAGTTCCATTACACATGTGAATGAAGACATCAAATTTCCAAAGTTTCAATACCTTTTCGATGAAATTACAAAAGAAATTACAAATTTCCACTAAAACGCTTGCCACTCATGGGAGTTAATCTGTCAAATTTTCACGGTTGTTGAATTGCCATGAAAATAACTTAAAAGCGTTGCTAGAAAATAAAATTTGAAATGATACCATAAATCATTCAAATGCAACTTTGAAAATCACCATGTAAATCATGACAAAGCATTGAAAATTGCCGCGAAGGTAATGTATTTTCAGACAATTTCAAAAATAAACAATATTTTTTTCTCAGGTAGAGAGGAATCCACAGCAGAGCCTGACACAACCGTAACATCAACTACATGGTATCAACAAATCAAAAATTGAAGTGAGACTAAATTGAAATCGATCATGAATTCAAATAATAATCTGATAGATAATTATCGATAGCATTGATTTCAACTCTTGCTCTCAACTCTCAACTGCATTAGTTGAAGTTTGGTGTCATTCATGATACAATACTATGAAAATTATTTGATCTACAGAAAAGTATGCTTTATTACCATACTCATGCGACTAGAAGAAAGAAAAGCATCTGGTAGGCACCATGCAGGTTTGGTAGGCGCCACCAAACAGCAAAAAAAACGCTACCAAATGAAAAGCAATAAAGCATTTGGTAGCAAGCATTTCATCGGTTTGGCAGCGTACGGTTTACAGTGTGTCTGTCGCGCAAGCAGGGAGACCTTGATGTCGTCTGTGATAGCCACACATACAATTGTAGCACCCAGTCCAATGAAAATATGAAAAGGAATGTGGCATGTGTATCGCCTTGCAGAACTCTAAGTTCACAAATAAAAACGATGTACTGAATAATTTTGAAAGTAAAATTGCAATAAGTCCAAAATGATAGTGAATTTTAATATTATAAAGCATAAATTATTTTTCTTTGAGATAATACACAAGAACATGCTCACAGAGCAACTATTTTGCAATTGAATTGATCTCAATCACTTCTTGACTTAGGTAGACTCGGAATAGAATCGGAATATCTTGGTAGAGGTGACTTCGATATCACCTGACATATGTAAATGCACACTACGTGATTGATAAATAAAAAATACTATGAATGCTGCACAAAAGCATTTAATAAATCCACTATTATTAAGGAAATCTATGAGGAGTGTTGAAGAGCAAACTTAAGGCGATTAGTCCCAGTAAAATTTGCGACTATGGTTACCAAATCATCTGGAAGTGAATCATCATTGCTGCGAACTACATCATCATACCTACTAGACCAGGAGTGCACACATTGCTTTCATCGAGGACTAATTTATTTGAGTAAAATATTGGCGGGCCACTTTCATTTTTCATTTTAGGTCGAGGTGCAATTTTTCAAGTAGCATTTTTGCTTAACAATGCAATCGTGGTTAATCGCAACTTCAATTTCATTCATAAATTATTTGCAAATGAATTAAGTTTAAAACAATACAGTGTCAAGGTTCTATCGTAGAAAGGAAAGCATATACAGCAAGCATGGAAGAATTGATCCATTTATAAATTCTTAGATTTAGATAGCAAGAGCCGGAAATTTTCCCTATTTGAACCTTCGCAAAGTATTGGAGAGGATGATGACTTTGAATCCATCGTGTCTACGTTCGCCAATGATGGAAGGCTGAATGTCAGAAAGTTAGGAGACTACGCTGAAGATTCCAAAAGCACTTAAAACATGATTAACTGACATCATCAATCCTTCCGTAAAGTCAGAAATACCATATTCAAGTGTTTGTTTCTACATGCAATTATTTAGACATATTTCCTTACAAACATGATCATATACATGTAGATAGTGCAATTTCAACAATGTCTTCAAATAGTGAATTGAAGAAAATATTAACGAGCTCGTACATACTTCCTGAAATCGAAATGCTATATTTCGAGATACTCCGCACACAGTCATTTGTCACACAATAAACAATCTGTATTCAATTCTGCTGCTACCGCTGGCATACGATACTGCTATTACCGGAAGAAGTCGATAGGTCAAAACCATTGATAGCATGTTTGACAATCAGTTAATCACACTATATTCACAACGAATAGTTTGTAGCCCATTTCTTTTTCAGATAAAGTTGCGAGGAGTGCTGCTGCTGCTTGTGCCTATGAATTATGCGTTTGTGACAAAGTAGCAGTGGAATGCTTCCGAGAAAAGCAGCATGTCTTTGATAAGAAACACCTAAAGAGTGAATGGCGATGGGCACGAGCTTTGGTGAAGTTGGTCATGAAAACCGGCATATTGAAAGACAAACTTGAGAACATCGTCGCCTTCATTTTTGGAGATCACTCATAATTAACTCAAGTGATTCACTGATTCAATGAAAATAATGAATCATTGAGACATTAATTCATTTCCAGATCTTCAATACATGTCTCTGAATAACAAATGTTTGTGATTTTCTGATTTGCAACTAAGTGAGGGTTACTAGAATGCACTGAACATAGGAAGTCGAATTGTGACAAACTATTTTTTCACTGATTTATGACAACTTATGTGTGATGGTGAGCACTTATCCTGCCAATAGACAGCTCATGTAAGCGGCCGTAGTTCAATTGGTAGAGCGACAAGTATAGATAGCCAGGGGTCTCAGGTTCGAGTCTTGTCGGCCACACATCATTTGAATGACAATTTCATCCATCGTCTATCTCATTTCAGTCACTGCTAAATTATTATCAGAATAGATGAGCTGATACAAAAATTCTTGGAGGACGACTGAAATCTCGCGAAAATGTCGCACTATGAAAAATTTTAGTTCCTGCAGGGTTGTATTAAAAAGCTTATAATACGTTGAATGCGTCATAGGGGGAGCAAGAAGAAGTATAAGAAAGTGCCTTGCAGCTATTGAAATTCTTGTTAACACTGAGTTTTGATGACCACATTATACTACCTTTAAATAGGATGAAAGAGAGAGAGAAAATATGTAAACAGAGTTTTTCACGGCATGCAAAGCATGTAACTGCGGGGAAACACTGATTACAGGTGCAAAATCGGAAGAGTGAAAGATAGAATATACATTCAAGAGCTACGCGTCCGATATTTCCGTCTGATAGAGTTGGCAACCCTGATTCCATGTGTTAACTGGAACGATTGCACTGGTGATTGCGATTTACAATATTCCTTACAGAATTGATTCCTTATCCTCTGTTTTCTACACGCATGCACAGGGTTCCCACGTGTCCGGAATCCGTAGGAAATGCAAAGCTTCTGCGGACATAAATCAATTTATTATTTCTCACAAACGTTTCACCCGGTAGGCTTTCTTAATACGAAATGTCTTAAGCAAGAAATTCTACACAGACTACACAAAAAATAGAAAAACAGGATGGAGACAGTTCAAAACTTCAAGAAATTACTTCTGCCATTACAACCATATATCAAAATTTGTGTGGGTACTTTGCTTATACAATGAGCTTCGAGGATCAACCGTTTTTCAAAATTACATTGGATTTTATGCAACAGACGCCACTGAAATGCAATGTTCTCATTTTGATGTTAATTAATAAAATGTTGCACAACAGCACTTGATGCATTTTTCTTATTGCCATGTTCATTTCAGTGGCGTCTGTTACAATTTTTTTCTGTTACAGTGGGTCTGTGTAATTTTGAAAAACGCTTGATCCTTGAAGCTCATTATATAAGCAAAGTACCCACACAAATTTTGATATATGGTTGTAATGGCAGAAGTAATTTCTTGAAGTTTTGAACTGTCTCCATCCTGTTTTTCTATTTTTTTCTTTGCCTTTTTGCATGTATCTTTTGTTTGTCTTCTTTTTATGCACAGTATTATATGTTTGTGTGCAGCATACTTTGACTTTACCTGGTAAATGTTCTAATTCGTATAGATCTTTATCTCCTTTAAATGTGCATATTTTACATCTCTTTTGCATGATTGACTTGGTCAATTACCTTTTAAAGTGCATTGCGATATTGATCCACTGACATTTTCTCTGTGACCACCACGTGAACTGTGTTGATGTCTGACTCTGTGTAGAATTTCTTGCTTAAGACATTTCGTATTAAGAAAGCCTACCGGGTGAAACGTTTGTGAGAAATAATAAATTGATTTATGTCCGCAGAAGCTTTGCATTTCCTACGGATTCCGGACACGTGGGAACCCTGTGCATGCGTGTAGAAAACAGAGGATAAGGAATCAATTCTGTAAGGAACATTGTGAATCGCAATCACCAGTGCAATCGTTCCAGTTAACACATGGAATCAGGGTTGCCAACTCTATCAGACGGAAATATCGGACGCGCAGCTTTATTACAGTATGCGCCAAGTTACTTACTTGGGACATCCATCGTTTTATCAAAAAAAGCTATGTAACTTTAGCTTTCAAATGAATAGCTTGTCATCTAACAATTTGTACATGTAATTGCTGGTATGTCACTACATTTAATATACATCTAATTTTTGAACTAATCAAATTAAATACGGAATTTTCTGTTGTTGATCCCATTCCTCTGGTAAACATCTTCCGTCCTGTTTAGAAAGGATCACTTTTACAATGCCTTCGAGCAACAGAAATTTCGTGCCACAAATCGATGTGGGCTTTAACAGAAATTCAGAGGAATGTATTGGTAACAGATATACAAAGAAGCTTTTTAATGCACATTCTATCTTTCACTCTTCCAATTTTGCACATGCAATCGGTGTTGTTTCGCAGTTACATGCTTTACATGCCGTGAAAAAGTCTGCTGTACATATTCTCTCGATAGCTCCCTCTCTCTCTCATCCTATTTAAAGGTAGTATATTATGGTCATGTATTTTGACACAAACTTTCAGTCATTGAGAAAGCTTTTTTGCGAAACCCTTCTGACCGGGTGTCATTACAATGATCATTTGAAAGCTGGCATTTTTGACTAAGCGCGAGTGGAAGAGGCGCTGTGCCTCCAAGGAAAAGAGGATATTGTCTTTCTCTCTCCTATCTCTCTTTTCTTCTCTCAGTTTTTTAATACAACCCTGCAGGAACTAAAATAGACGATGGATGAAATTGTCATTCAAATGATGTGTGGCCGACAAGACTCGAACCTGAGACCCCTGGCTATCTATACTTGTCGCTCTACCAATTGAACTACGGCCGCTTACATGAGCTGTCTATTGGCAGGATAAGTGCTCACCATCACACATAAGTTGTCATAAATCAGTGAAAAAATAGTTTGTCACAATTCGACTTCCTATGTTCAGTGCATTCTAGTAACCCTCACTTAGTTGCAAATCAGAATATCACAAACATTTGTTATTCAGAGACATGTATTGAAGATCTGGAAATGAATTAATGTCTCAATGATTCATTATTTTCATTGAATCAGTGAATCACTTGAGTTAATTATGAGTGATCTCCAAAAATGAAGGCGACGATGTTCTCAAGTTTGTCTTTCAATATGCCGGTTTTCATGACCAACTTCACCAAAGCTCGTGCCCATCGCCATTCACTCTTTAGGTGTTTCTTATCAAAGACATGCTGCTTTTCTCGGAAGCATTCCACTGCTACTTTGTCACAAACGCATAATTCATAGGCACAAGCAGCAGCAGCACTCCTCGCAACTTTATCTGAAAAAGAAATGGGCTACAAACTATTCGTTGTGAATACAGTGTGATTAACTGATTGTCAAACATGCTATCAATGGTTTTGACCTATCGACTTCTTCCGGTAATAGCAGTATCGTATGCCAGCGGTAGCAGCAGAATTGAATACAGATTGTTTATTGTGTGACAAATGACTGTGTGCGGAGTATCTCGAAATATAGCATTTCGATTTCAGGAAGTATGTACGAGCTCGTTAATATTTTCTTCAATTCACTATTTGAAGACATTGTTGAAATTGCACTATCTACATGTATATGATCATGTTTGTAAGGAAATATGTCTAAATAATTGCATGTAGAAACAAACACTTGAATATGGTATTTCTGACTTTACGGAAGGATTGATGATGTCAGTTAATCATGTTTTAAGTGCTTTTGGAATCTTCAGCGTAGTCTCCTAACTTTCTGACATTCAGCCTTCCATCATTGGCGAACGTAGACACGATGGATTCAAAGTCATCATCCTCTCCAATACTTTGCGAAGGTTCAAATAGGGAAAATTTCCGGCTCTTGCTATCTAAATCTAAGAATTTATAAATGGATCAATTCTTCCATGCTTGCTGTATATGCTTTCCTTTCTACGATAGAACCTTGACACTGTATTGTTTTAAACTTAATTCATTTGCAAATAATTTATGAATGAAATTGAAGTTGCGATTAACCACGATTGCATTGTTAAGCAAAAATGCTACTTGAAAAATTGCACCTCGACCTAAAATGAAAAATGAAAGTGGCCCGCCAATATTTTACTCAAATAAATTAGTCCTCGATGAAAGCAATGTGTGCACTCCTGGTCTAGTAGGTATGATGATGTAGTTCGCAGCAATGATGATTCACTTCCAGATGATTTGGTAACCATAGTCGCAAATTTTACTGGGACTAATCGCCTTAAGTTTGCTCTTCAACACTCCTCATAGATTTCCTTAATAATAGTGGATTTATTAAATGCTTTTGTGCAGCATTCATAGTATTTTTTATTTATCAATCACGTAGTGTGCATTTACATATGTCAGGTGATATCGAAGTCACCTCTACCAAGATATTCCGATTCTATTCCGAGTCTACCTAAGTCAAGAAGTGATCGAGATCAATTCAATTGCAAAATAGTTGCTCTGTGAGCATGTTCTTGTGTATTATCTCAAAGAAAAATAATTTATGCTTTATAATATTAAAATTCACTATCATTTTGGACTTATTGCAATTTTACTTTCAAAATTATTCAGTACATCGTTTTTATTTGTGAACTTAGAGTTCTGCAAGGCGATACACATGCCACATTCCTTTTCATATTTTCATTGGACTGGGTGCTACAATTGTATGTGTGGCTATAACAGACGACATCAAGGTCTCCCTGCTTGCGCGACAGACACACTGTAAACCGTACGCTGCCAAACCGATGAAATGCTTGCTACCAAATGCTTTATTGCTTTTTATTTGGTAGCGTTTTTTTGCTGTTTGGTGGCGCCTACCAAACCTGCATGGTGCCTACCAGATGCTTTTCTTTCTTCTAGTCGCATGAGTATGGTAATAAAGCATACTTTTCTGTAGATCAAATAATTTTCATAGTATTGTATCATGAATGACACCAAACTTCAACTAATACAGTTGAGAGTTGAGAGCAAGAGTTGAAATCAATGCTATCGATAATTATCTATCAGATTATTATTTGAATTCATGATCGATTTCAATTTAGTCTCACTTCAATTTTTGATTTGTTGATACCATGTAGTTGATGTTACGGTTGTGTCAGGCTCTGCTGTGGATTCCTCTCTACCTGAGAAAAAAATATTGTTTATTTTTGAAATTGTCTGAAAATACATTACCTTCGCGGCAATTTTCAATGCTTTGTCATGATTTACATGGCGATTTTCAAAGTTGCATTTGAATGATTTATGGTATCATTTCAAATTTTATTTTCTAGCAACGCTTTTAAGTTATTTTCATGGCAATTCAACAACCGTGAAAATTTGACAGATTAACTCCCATGAGTGGCAAGCGTTTTAGTGGAAATTTGTAATTTCTTTTGTAATTTCATCGAAAATGTATTGAAACTTTGGAAATTTGATGTCTTCATTCACATGTGTAATGGAACTAGAACAACAACTGAAATTAGAACTTTAATTTCATTGAAATCAACTGATATGGAAATATTGATAACTAAATTTTCAGAGGTATCAGCAATAATTTGAAGAAGACTGTTTATTTTTGTCCAATCAAATAATCATAGAATCTTTGCGTTATGGAAAATACAATTCGAGGTCATTTGGCAGCCACATTAAGATTTGGCAGCAAATTACCTAGACGGCCGCTTCCAAATGAAGACGGTCTGGTAACCAAGAACGCCAAACCGTCTTCGTTTGGGAAGAAATGTTAGTTTTTTTTTGATGAGTTGGTTTCGCAGCGAAATTTATTTCATTCGGTAGCTGACGGTTTACAGTGTAGGTAGCAGATTACCGGAACTGAAAATCACTGTACCTGGATAGGCCGACACCTGGCAATCGTCTCGTCCACTGTTGTGGGTGTGCAAGAAATGCTCAACAGCTTAATGATGACAGCCAGTCGAGTTGGCCTGCAAGTGAACCGAGTGCTGAGCTGCGCAGAGAACTTAATGCATCGGAAGAGGTTAGCATGGACAGTGCTTGGAAGTCATCGAAATGTTTTTTTCTCCTCGGAGGACTTATGCGACGATCTAAGCGCAAGACTTTTCAGTGAGAACCAACGCTTTGGGCAATGACTCGCACACTGGAGACAGAATTCGATGGTGCACATTCACATCCACTAATGGATTCTTATAAGGTGCGCTATCCATACCTGTGTCAAACTCAGATCTATACCTACGAGCCAGACTGCTACCACCAAGTGAGAGGTTACACGAGAAGCGCCTAGCACTCGCAGGAAATCTTATTCGCGCATCTTCTGTGGCAGCCGACGCAACCACAGAGGCGGAGACAAGGTCACAGACAGACCTTTCCTCAACTTCTATAGCAAGATTTTGTTTCGCCAGATTAATATTGTCCGCTGAAGCACATGCGCCAGCTAGCGATAGGGCGTCAGATCTGACGCTTTTGTTACATCTTTATAATCATATCTGTGCACTTGTTACTTACTTATAAAAAAATCTATGACTTGTGTGCTATAGAATTGAATTCAATATTGTAAGTTCGATTTTAAATGTTGATATCTTACTGTGTATAACGAGGTAAAAGTGCCATGCAACTTTTGACATGTTTATGAGATTAGAAGAAAAAGAAGCATCTAGTAGACACTATGCAGGTTTGTTAGCTTTCCTACAAGACAGTGGTAACGCTATTAGATGAAAGGAAATGAAGCTTTTGATAACAATGATTTCATCGGTTTTGGTAGCGTACGATTTGGTAATGTCCATATTAACTTGTATTTCTTCTTGGAGTCATCTCTGGGAGCGGGATCATTCAGACAAGAATTTTCACAATCAATCCAACAGCATTACTGAAATACGAAAATAAGTGTGTAGGAGGCCCATAATTGAATCATTTGGAAAATTATTGCCTCGACGACACAACAGCAAAATGCACTACAATGATTTCAAAAATAATCTATCTAACTGAGAAAATCACTTTCTCAATTAACGATTCATTTAACTTACCGCAAGATATTTCACCACCACGGATGTGGAAATAATAATAAGTGAGATAGTTGCTGTAAATTCCCTTTCCTTCACATTGTCCGGCCTTGCTCTTGGAGCTGATGTCTTCATAGCATTCGTCGTGAACCTTGCAACACCTGCAAGATGTTGCTGCAAATTAGTAACATCATGGAGTAAGTATATTATATGATTACTATCAGTGGTGACGCGTGCTCCCAGACCATAGGCCTTCGCCCCAAAGTGGATTCCCATATTTCTGCAGCAGACAGCATGAACTGTATAAAATAATTAATTTGACGCCATCTTAATTTCAGTGAATTTTCAACACTTGTACAAGTCCATGAACATTCAAGTCATGCTGGCATCCATGACTACAGAATGAAATGAAATGATGTGAGTAATAGATACTGATATTTTAAATGAAAGGTACACTGAACTCCATAGACTACCCAATGTAGATTAGTCTGCATGTGAATTGTGATACACTATGAGTCCTATGTGACGGCCTCTTTTTCTGAACAGTCTTTTAAGCATGGAATCCTAAGCTGATTGTTCGTCAACGCGACTCCTGTTTTCCCAAGATTTCAAACGTCAAATGACAATGAAAATGTGATGTCGATTTCTCACATGACGATTGCTCGCCTTGGTGAGATTAGATACATTCACTCTCGAGGAAGCTCTCGCCAACGCAAGACTCTAGTGTGTTTTATAGTCTGTCAATTACTTACATGTTTCAAATTTAGGGCTGCTAAAATGTTTTTTGTGCTCCTCCTCATATTCTATCCCTTGAGAGTGGTCTAGTTTTTATTTCAATGCCATGAAATTCGTGTAAGATAGTTAGAGTTTTCTGCATAATCCCTCGGACAACTGGCCATGGTAGAAAATAACCACTGTTGAAATCGCTGCCATAAATATGTTATCACAAATATGCCTTGAATCATTATCTCTGACTGAATCGTACATCAAATTATGGAAACTTCATCGCTTTATCTTTCAGCGGCTTCTCACCTTCCGATCCGACATTCAGCCATTGGTGAACGCAGACACGACGATTCAACGCGTCATCATCTTCTCCAAAATTTGGCGAAGCCACGAATAGGGAAAATTTGCTCCTCTCTCTATCTGAATCTAAAAATTTCAAAATAGATCTTTTCTTGCATTGCTGCAATATATTTGCTTCTTCGTTTTTATCGGGAGAAGACGATCGAGCTAAGCCCACACGCTCCACATATCACACAAATACACAAATCTCTGTGCTTTGGTGTGAACACATCCCCAGCGCATTGTGTGATTGCTTGAAGATTCCTGCAGTTAACAGCTGAGAGCTGGCGCTCGGAACGTATTTGAGAATAGTGACTTGAAACTGTAAAGTGTGTGTAAAGGTGTAAACGTAGAGATGCTCTCAAAAACAAAAAATTAAAGACTATTTGAACCCTTGTTTTATGAACGTAAATAATTATTTTTGGGTATACGGCGAAGGCCTCGCAGGCACGGAGACGACGCCACTGATTACTATATATACATACTATACTGTTTAGACCATATACTTTACTATACTGTATAATTACTCAATCAGCAACATTGTACAAAAATTGCTGCATTTGAGAACCTACTGCTATGTAGATAGTATTCAGACAGGAAAGTTTGAGAGTAAAAGCTTTCAAAGCAAGTATTGCAACCCGAGCAGTCCTAATTTGAGGCAGATTCTGGTTACCCTGATCTTGTAAAATTTTGCTTCAAACCCGCTGCAGAAACCCGAGAAATGCGTTGGATTTCTCTTTTAGCCATTCTGTTTATTGAAAAATCAGGGAAGTCTTGAGCGCATTAGGAAAATCTTCAATTATCCTACGCATCTGTGAGATGTATTTCATGTTCAATGCTGTCAATATCCTTTTGCATTTGTACGAGTAATTGACTTCAAGGCACATTCATCCTATTGACAATTATTCACAAAACTTATATACAAATTCCAGCAATATTTCAAAAAATAGACCTAACATGTCTCGTGGCGGTTACATCTGTCGAAAGTGCTATCGAAATAGATCTGAATTTATTTAAATTGAAATCCTGTTGAAATGTTTTTGAAATAGAATAGAGTTTTTGAAATGATGGCACATGAATAACTTACTGGTCAAGCTCATCGACGACCTGTCCTGAGCCTCCTGGACCGCAATAGCTGCCGTAGCCGATCAGATCAGTTTGGTCCAGGCTGGTCAGTGCATTGATCATCTCTCCAAATTGAATAACAGCCCTCTTATTTCTGGAAAAAGGTTTGCTTTCAATTGAGACTGCAAAAGCAGCCACCAACAAGAAAAGAACTCTCCAAAACATATTTGAATTGTTATCTATTGACTGTCGTGGCACACAGGGAGTTCAACTTTGCTTAAATATATTTTTTATGGGAATGGATCATCTTGTAGATGCATCTTATGAAGCAGTTGTTTGAGAAGCGACATTCCAAGAGGAGTCAAAGCACTGATTCATCGAAGTTGATAAGATCGTGATCGCATTCAGCTTGTAGTGTGACCCAACCATGCATGGGAATGACCTGACAAAGTTAAGAGCAACCTGTAAACCCTGAACTGCCCGAAATCCTTCTCTTCATTAAAAGCATTTCTTCTTCCGAGGAAAACTGTTATTTACTTCCCTTATACTCAACCAAATATTAATAGATGAATGAGTATTACAAATAATGAGTTTTATGCATAGGTAATGAACGATGGCAATGCAGCCAAATACGTATTATACTCGTAGTACAGAAGCTGATTTTCAACTCTTTCCGGTTATATAAGTAGTGAAAAATCCATCCTGACTTTGACGAAATTTGGTTGACATAATTAAAAAATTGCATCAGGCATTACTCACTATAAATGTTCAAGAAACTGCTTTGTATTTTGATAGTGCAAGATGAAAATAGTATTTTCAGTGCTTGAAAAGCTTTTTAGGCACAAAATTATTTTTGCACCGTCCAAACTTTCCGAAGGCGACTAGTTCTAATGCTCCTGTCTATTAGTACAAACCCTTTTGGTGGAAAATAAAATATGTAGGCCTAATGATGGAAACGCAACAAGCTCTAGCCTATTATTGGATCACAATGCGGGGAGGAGGTAGGCACTGAACTAGAACAACGCTTGGTTTACATCGAAAGGGATGTTCGAGAACGGGAAAATGCTCATTCCCAATCCAGAATCCGAACGTAATTCCCGCTCCGATTTCTTGTTAGTTCCTCATTCTTGTCAGACAGAATAGAAGAAAGACACAGAGGTTCAGATTGTAGTTTTTGGCAAACTTGAAATTTTCTATGTTTTCTCTTATCAACCGAAAAGTACTAAGTCTAGAGCCACAATCCTCGGCAAGATGTGTTTTCAAGTCATTTCCTCTTATGTTTATGTGATCTTGTCATGCTTCTCATCGGCGATGTATGCGAGAATGTGGTTCAAATTGGATAAAGTGGGCTATTGATTACTTTTCCAGATTAGATTAATCAGGGTAAAAATTAACATATACAAAATTACAAAATGCGACTTCCTCTCGTCATTGTACGGTGATTGTATTCCATCCTTATGACTCCTATTGCAACACCTTTGGTGGAGCCGTTTAAGGCTTTGACAATCTTCCCCGATTCATTTTCGGAATCAACTGCTTGATGCAACGGGCTTTGGTCAGTCTAGTGTATAACATCAGGGTATTTTTCTACATACTAACTAGGTAGCCAAATGGTTACCTTGCCCGCTCAAAGTGGTCACGTTACCCCGTGGGAAATTGAAAACTAGGTAACCACACTTTTATATTATTGAATTAAGTTGACCGATATCGAGAGAAATAAAACATTTAAAAATATGACTCCGTCAATAAAAGTCAGCACATGATCACATGTGAGTCTTATACACGGCATCATTCATAGCAGGGTTGGAACTAAATCTAAACGTAGGATAAATCTAATTTAAGGTAAAATCTAAACGTAGGATTATGAAAAAGGTGCAACAATATAAATATTTTGTGTGGCCAATAAGTTCCCGGACTGGTGCAGCATCTCAAGTAAAAGTGACAAAAGCTAAAATAGTGCACAGACTCGAGGATTCATTCATAACAAGTAGCCTGAGTCTTTTATGAACATGGCCTGCTTTTCCTAATTGTTTTTTAAGCGCAGCAAAGACGTCAATTTTTTTGAACTCATTGTCATTCGATCTGTTTGCCAAATGTCAAATCTGTCGACTATCGCCTATCGTTATTGGTGTGTTTTTACATTTTGAATTCTGAAATACAGCACATTGTTTACTCGAACGTAGACAATGATTAGGCATGTGGCTTATGTATTTCAATGTGCTTCGTCTGTTTTCATTGATGAGGCGTGTTGCTCATGACATTCAAAGTACCTAGTCTGTTTGCGTTCGCTTTCACAATTATCTTTTCCAGTGAAAATCTTTGAGCATGCTTCGTCATTGAATTCAAGCGTGGTCAACTAGCAATCGAAACACTCGCAGCAGGAAAAGAAAACCCATAATTTTAATTAGCTGTTTTTTTCGAAACGCTTCAATGATGGTTGAATAGTGATCCTCGATGTGGCAGACCAATTTACTTGTATTTATAGGTTTTACCCGTCAAAAAAGAGTCTTGTCCTTTGAAGATTGATAATGTCCTTTCATAGTGCAGCAATCGAAAAGAGTTTTCACCATTGCCGCTTCAAGTGCATTTTCGTCGGTATAAATGCGTAAACTGGTGCTCTTTACCAAATCAACGGCAGCATATCGCTTCAAATGCAACATGAATAAAGACGCAGATTTTTCCATATTTTGTCTAACTTGTCGAGTCACCTTTATTCTAATTGCTTATAAATGTTAACTGACTTGCACATCAAAAACCTGCATCATTCTTCTTTCTTCCGAATGACTGGTCTTTTTCGAATGACTGACATCCCTCGAATGTACTGCATTTTCAACTTGGAAAATGGGGAATGAAATCGGATGCTCAATTGATTGGCTGTTGTTGTATTCATGCAATAGAGCCCTACAGAATGGGCACAGCACGCCTTTGTCAATTGCGTTCGTGCAGATAATGACTGAATAGAATGATGTCCTCAGCAAAGTAAGACTCGAAGGTTTAACTTGAAGAGACGTGGAAACTTTGGAAGAAATACAGCATGAAAATATGAAATTTCTGGCGCTCCTGTACAAGTCGTGATTGCTAAAGGTTGTTCATCCAATTGATTTTGTGTGATTTTATGCAACAAAGACTTCGTTATTATGACTATCGCTTATGTGAAAAAATGGAAGTAGGCTAGCTTTTCCATGCAGTCGTTGTTCTTTTCATCTAGTTTTTTTGGATTTCGAGCTTCTCTGCTTTGCATGTAAATTACACTCTCATCCTCAAATGCAATCACTGCAATGCTGATTGTGGTAATGAAGATGTATATTGTCTTCAAAATGAGACCTCACTTGCAAATTTCTGTTGTATAATTAGAAAGTTATGCTGCTTTTAAATATAGTCACGTTTTTTATGCCGCACCCTGTAGTATTTTGTTGTGTACTTTTTGTTTAGTTTGTTGCGTACATGCAGGTTTTCATGATTTTTCTCAGTGGCTTGTACTGAGATGTACGGTATTTGGGTAATACCTTATTTTTTTATCAACAGAATAATCCTTGTTATTGGACTTCATGTGTCAAATGTAGAGTACTTATTCAATAATTTCGATGAATTATATAGAGTAGAATGATACAGCAAAACAGGCTTTTCAAAATACCCAATAAATCATGTGTAGAAGTACATGCAGTTAACCGTAGGGATGCGACAGCACCCCATCTTTTCCCTACAAAACACATGTAAATTTTCGAGAAAAATATAATTTGGTTGAGTACGCTCATCGTTGATTAACATCAATCAACCTGCAAAGACGGGTTTTTTGAATCATGATTCAAAAACAAATGATTTCTATCTACATTTCTAGACAGATTTGTATGGTCAGCTTCTGAAAAGGAATACAAAAACAGGAAGACTAGCAAGACCAAACGGTGCTAAGAAAGCTTCGGAGGCAGTGCTTGATTGCAAACTTTTTTCTGTTTTCTAACGTGTCAAGTAATGATGCAGCACGAAAAAAAAGAAAGTAGGACTATGGACATTCCTAGTACATGCACATGTGTACATAATAATAATAATAATAATAATAATAATAGAAACTTCATTGGTCCACAAGAACAATTCGGTAGACGCATTACAGATCACAGAACGTAAACGTAAGTATACAATTCATTCATACGCACATAATTATTACAAGAAATGATGATGAGAACATAAGAAAGAAAGAACCTATTTACAAAACATTATGAACGATGATTTGAAGCGGACAGTTTTTGTAAGAGGAGGGCGAATAGAAAGGTAGAACGAGACACTCGGGTTGAAGCTTCGTCAAAAATAGGTCGAAGGGGATGATTTTGATCGTCGTTAATTTTGTGGATGAGTTGCGTACAGATGGAGTCAACTGCTTCTATGATAAGACGTATTATTGGTTGGCCGATTATCTGCGCGGCCCTGCGCTCAACTTTCTCTAGTTTCCTCCAAAGGTATCCTGAAGCATTTACAAAGACAGGACAACAATATAGAATAACTGATCTTATGAAAGACAAGTATGCATTGCGAATCATGAAAGGAGGAAATCCTGCTTTTTTCAGATTCCACAGAATGAACAGTCTTTGACACGCCTTGGAAATCGTATGGTTAATATGGATATTCCACTTAAGGTCCGCGGACAGGTACATTCCCAAGAGTTTGACCGAAGAAACAGTATTTAAAAGGTCGTTCTGTGATTTGATGGGGGAAGCAATCAAATTATTTTTCGTGATAACATTTAAAACTGTACATTTTGAAGAATTCAATTTGAGTCCAATAGTGTCGGACCAAGAGGTGACGTTGTCGAATTCTGCTTGTAGCTGGTCTTCCTCATTCTCTCTCACAAAATGTAAAATAGTTAGGTCATCGGCGTACATAATAGTGGAAGAATTAGAAAAAAGAGTTGAAAAACTATCAACAGCCATGCAAAATACAAGCGGGCCGATGACACTTCCCTGTGGAATGCCAGCAGAGATGGAGAACCACTTCGACGTAGAGGAATTAATCCGCACTGCTGCATGGCGGTCCGTGAGGAAGCTGCGCATCCAGAGGATAATTGAATGTGGCAAACCAAATTTGATACAGGCATTGATTATAACATCATGAGGTAACATGTCAAAAGCTTTAGAGAAATCGACGGTAAGGACACGCACTGCCCCCGATTTACCATCAAGAAACTGCAAGATCTTGTTGTACAAAAGTGTCATGGCGATGTGCCTCTGGAAGGAACGTAGGCGAATTGTTTTTCAGTGATTTTATCAATGACATGCGGAAGGATCCAATTCTGTGTGACAATGCGCTCAAGACACTTAGAAAAGGTGGGAAGCAGTGAAATCGGCCGAAAGTGCTGCAATTCCGAAGGGTGAGGGCACTTTGGGATGGGTGAAATGAAAGCAGACTTAAAGCATGCAGGAACCTGGCCATGGCGAAGACTGGAATTGAATAGCGAAGTAATAGCAGGGGCAAGTAGTGATGAGAAATCGCGAAAAATCCAAGACGGAATTCCGTCAGATTCTGGACTTCTTTTCTTCAAGTTTGTTAGTGTTGATTGCACTTCAGAAACAGAAACTTGCAGACTGCTTGCAGACTTGCAGGTAATGGCGAATACATCTATACTGCATGCAACATGCACTGTATTGTGCATGTCAATCAGTGGCGTCTTCTCCGTACCTACGAGGCCTTCGGCGCATCCTCACAAATCATTTACCAACATTTATAGAAATGAAAAGTGTCATCATTCATTTAAATTCGATAGCTTCCGTCTCAAAATCAGACGCTCAACCTCAAGAGTGAACAGTTTTGCAGCACGTGCTTGAATCACAGCTGTTTTCTTCGACCAATTAGACACACAAGCTAGTCGTGTGTTCAGACGGAGCACTGATGTTCGGACAGCGAAAGAGAGTTGTGTGCGTGTGAGGCAGTAAGCGCACGCGCCCGCGCCAGTATTGGCTTTCCCGATAGACATGATGCTTTGCTTTCTCCAATTTTTGCAATGAAATTCTACACAATTCTTGATCGAGGCGCGGTGCACTGTAAACCGTTGACTGACAATTGACAGACATTTATCCTACAAAATCTATTTTGTCGGTCATTGTTAGTTCTTGTAGGATGATTGCCACTGAACTCCTACAATATCTGACAAAAAGCGACAAAATGAATAGCAATGAATTATAGCTTAAATTTGATCAAAAATATAGGTAATTAATTAAATTTTGTCAAAAATAATCATGGTTTTGACACACAATAATGCAGATTGCCCAAAAGTCAAACAATTACTGATCGAAACAATCAATCAATATTCAATAGTTCTTGTTTAGTTAATTTGCATAAAAAGCATCTGTTTCGATGTCGGTGGAGAACCTACAAATTCGTAGGATATCGCACGATATTGGAGGTAACAATCGTCGGTTGATTTTGTCAGCAATTTTGTAGGATAATTGTCGGTCTGCGGTTTACAGTGTACCTAAATATAGTAAGGGAAGCGCAGCCCAATTGCTCCTAGCTTCGCTTAATGTGGGAGAAACCAATACGTCAACAGTGACAGATGGATGACGTTCAGACAAAACTGCGATCAGATGATGAGCGTTCTCCAATCAATGCAGAGTAATGCATCTGACTCGAACACCCAGATTCAGTAGAATTCCATAATTTGTTTTTACGTGATTGATGTGACGCTATGTTTAGCACTGCAGATGAGATCATAATCACGCCTTTCGTCCGAAGGGAATATACTGAAAAGATGACAGTCGTCAAACAAGGTAGGTCAGCACCTGGTAGCAAAATTGAAAGTACTCACAGAGAAAGAAATAAGAAATGCACAAGACATTTTAATGCATCAAAATTTCAAACATGTGAGTGGCTGACCGGCCGTAAGAAACGCAAGAAATTGTTGGCCTTGCCTCCTTTTTTCTCGAGAAAATGTGGTCTGGACAAAGAGGGGATATAGTGATCTCAGCTCCTTGAGTAAGGCGGTTAAGCGACATGAGCAATCACTTCTCATGTGCACATTCACTTGACCTTAAAAAATGTTCGGAAAATTGTTATTAAAAATTCAGTTTTTATGAAAATTAATGTTATAACATAAAAAATGTCTGGTATAGAAATAGTATCCCAATGCCGAGTGAAGGCCTATGGTCAGCACGCGACGCCACTGATGTCAATATACATGTGAGGAATTGATATGAAAGTGATTCCTTGACAGTGTGTAAGTAGCTGATAATACAATAAGAGCTACATATATTATAATAGGTCCTTATAATAGCTGATAATATAATGAGCTTGCACATTGTCGTGCACAAAGCACATTGAAAGATAGCAATGATTATATCTACACATCAGATATTTCACTAATAATACATGCATGCAGAATCTTCTGGCATACCGATAATAGAATCTTTCATTGACACTGTATCTGGATATCTTGCGTCGAGTCATTATATGTAATGGTGACTGCAGTAACATATGAAGGCGCATGAAGAGATACTTACAGCCTGATAATGAGACTCGAAGCATCCTAAATTGTCAAATAATCATACAGATAGAACTAATCTGCAACTAGATGTGATTAAGCGATGCGCGAGTTAGCTCGTCATTGGTAATGAGGACAGGTAGCATACTTCCACTGCCAACGACGAGCTAACTCGCACCGTTCAAGCAAATAATTTGATTCAGAGATCCAAAAATCCAAAAGTAAATCCAAAAACATATTTTCGGAGTGTTTTCAAACAATATGAAACCATACTTTCTGTGGCAATGGGCACCACATAAGGTTTTTTACCCCGGCATTGATTATGTTGATAACACATTCCCAACTTTATAAGTGTTGTTTTCAATGTTTAGTTGAATTTGAAAGTCACAAATTGTTCTTTAATGCAGGCAATAATTATAGGTTGCAATACTTGTTATTTTACATAAGATTAGACGCTCGCGAAGCGCGGAGGATATGATACTTGTCAGTTGCAATATCTGTAGGTGCAAATGAATTAGCAACTCGGGCTGTCACTTCTTACTACTGCGCGACAATGCCCATTGCTCATTTCACACATTAGCGGAGAGCGCGATTAGCGCGTGTTGTATTTTACTAGAGTAAGTTAAACAACGCAATCGCAACTCAACCCTCCCTTTAGTAACTACATTGTATTTGTGAACCAAACGTGCCTTTATTTGTTTATGTACAATGTTTTTAAAATGATTTTCAAACCGCCCTTTCAAACATGTTTTTCATGACCGTCGTTTTAAGCATGTTTTAAACACACTTTTGAATTCACTGCGTTTTTGATGCTACAATGGAGATCACAGCAATTGATGAGCATGGCTTAGAATAATTGTTAATTTTTCAAGCGTCTTGATGCTTCATTCATGACAAGTGATAGGATGCCCAGCAATCCTGCTGTGTCTATGACTTGCCAAAGAGGCGAATGCGAAGGTGAAGAATACTTTCAACAAGCTAGTAGTTGTCATCAAGTGCAAGCACATGCATCACATACAACTTAGCAAACATAGGAACAACATGCTGCCAATGTTGAAGCCTTTGAGGTTGACGAGACATTTGATAGGTTGCTTATTGATGCTCAAGTGATGGCAGATAGAAGTGAAAGCATAAGAAAATGATGCTCTTTGTTTTAAAGCATTTCAAAACACATGGTTCTAAGCTTCACTCGTTGTTGCGCGATCCCTTTGGTAAAATGAATATTTCTGAATGGAAGTTAGGCTATAGATCTCAATCTGGTAAACCTGGACCATGCAGATTGGGATTTTCACTGGACTTCAAAGCATTTAGGCACGCGTTCACATTGGACCGATAACTTCAACAATAATAACAATGATACTCGTAACTGTAACAATAAATTGTAACAAAATCGCTCTGTGTAACATGCCTGCTGTTCCCACATCACCCGATTTCCTCAACGATAAAATGAAAATACAAGTATGAAATGAAATGACACGATTTTATCGTTTTCGTTATCGGTCTAATATGATGCGCCTTTAGTCAGGTAAATAAGTCAATATTCAACTTTGGAACAGGGTGCATGAAGTACCAGCATGTACATTTGCCATTGTACATGTATTCAAAAGATAGGCTTTTCGACGACAGTGATAAAACAATATAATTCATTGTGTACGTTTACTACTAACAAGTGAAATCTATAGATCTCATGCTTCATGGCACGAAATTCTAGAAATTTTGCATTTTACAAATTATTCGCTTTCACAAATCATTTTTTGTAATGATTTTCTACAAAGTTATACTGTTTTTAATTAATTTCTTCTTGCTATCTCTAGAACAAATCATAAATTTTTTAAATCTAATACAATTTTTCTGACTTAAAAAGACCCCACAGAATTACTTAGGTAATTACTTATCAATAACACCACATCAACGTGCAAAGTGAATTTATAGACATTATTGATATTGTGCGACTTATGCAGTAGCATCATCGCAGACAGAGTGGTGTCTTTAAGTCACTTAACAAACAATTAATGCAAGCTGGATGAAGAGCTAAAAATAACTCATAGATGAATCCTGATGTTCAGAACTTAAAGAGTCCGAATGTCCTCCAATAAATTGCTGAAATATGTTTCTACAATGCACATGTATATTCAGTAAGCAATATTCTACAATGTACATGTACATCACTCATTTCGGAGTTTTCGGTGACAGTAAAAACTTCGTCGTGTACATTTGCTGAAAATTTATTTTGTATTTCCGTCATGAAATTTTGTTGGAATGGGAAAATTCAAGAGCCACCATTGTAATTTTGATTTCTATTTGAGCAAATAAACATTAATTATTATTAGTATTGAGCTTTCCTTAAAATAGACTGTTGCGGTTAATTAGCCCCTAACCCTCAAACGACCGCCTGCCTACATTTTTGTAAGATTTCAAATTCACTTCATCAGAAAAAGGTGAAATGTTGGTGTAATGAAAGGAAACTGAATTCCCATTTATAAAAGGTCAAGATCTTTCACTATTTCAATTTTTGTATCGATCGATCACTTCTTCTTCGGTCCAGGGTTTGGACATATCAATCCGACCACCTGCTTACATTTGTAATATGAGTTAAATTGAAATCTGAACAACCCCTGCGATTGACATGCATGAATCATAATTTCTAATTTTCAGCAAATTAACTATCATTTCAGTAGATAACTCAACTGATGCCTTTATGTTGCTTTTATGTTGATCAACGAAAGTAAGACTGAAGTCAACTGCAAACTGACCTGGTCAGATAATTTATGCAACATATTTCATCTTCATTACTCAACTGATGCCTTTGCAAAAGCAGATATATACAGTATTGTTGTTTTCAGATGCATATATCCATGGTATGCTTCATCGCCAACAGATAACGTGTATAATCCTATAACAGATATTTGTAGATCTGTTATCAGTGCAGCGTCATCTATCAGAACATTAGAGGCCTATCCAAATCAGGAACAGCCAATTGAAAATATGCGATAAAGAGCGATATATTTCTGATGCTGAGGCTTTTGGTAAGAGCGGATGTATATTGTCACTGCCAGGCGCCATTTCCGTTCGCAATTTATTCAATAACGAGTAAACTAACTCATAATCACACAATGAGATTTCTTCTAAGCCTTGCGTATCAAGAACAGGAAAATAATGGCTGACTGCAAAATTGGTAGAGAATGACGAATTTATTGATTCCACTGCCTCTGTAGCGTTTGGGAACAATACAAGTACTATTCATCGGATTGTTGGACTGCTTCCCATGTACATAATTTACTACTGACCAAACACCCTTAAACACAGAACACATTTTGGAGCTCCACATCTGCTTTGATTTGAAAACTTCAGCCTTTATCTTTGTCTATGTAATTTCGGTATAACTGGAAGTTTCCGTTGCGATAGACACGCCAGCGTCTGTTTATCAGATGAAGTGCTACTGGAGCCATCCGGGGCTTCGTTTTTGGAGTCAATTTAACATATGAAACAGGAATTTTTGATATCGCTTGGTAGAAAATGTCAAAATTCACATTTACATTGTCAAAATCAAACACTTTAGACCAGTCAGACATTTTAAGAGTCTCTGAAAATCTATCAAGATGAGAAGCTCTAAAATCAAACACTTTATGAATGTGGGATTTATTACGCTTTTTGATGATACATTGGGAACGACAACAATTTTGTGTAGGTTGATTGCCTGACCAAGAGGTGAGGCGGTCAAAACTTCGAAGATATTTGACAAGTTGTCATTGACAAAAACTTTGTCAAACGTAGCATTCCCAAAATATGGCTCCTCTACAATGTTTGAGATGCTAAATTGCTCACATGAAAAAGAACAGTCATATCTATTAAGATCTCCACAAACGTAAATTTCAGCGTCTGGAGTACAATTTAGTAAAAAAATCAAAGGAATCGATGGCGTATTCCTTAAATTGCGCAAAAGTCTCTGCTTTCAACCCTGGTGGAATGTACGAGTAAATACACAAAATATATGACAATGCACCAGTAAAGTCATTGAATTTAATCCAGTTACATACAATACCTTTGGGCTTCAAAATATCAATGTGTACCTTTACAGAAAAAGCTGTCGACGTGGCAACTTAAATAAGTGCACCACCGCCACGGCGGCTGTCACACAAGTCATCACCTCTGTCATTGCGAAAAATATTGTAGCCATCAACACAGATAACATCGTTGACAATATCAGGCGAAAGCCGGGTCTCAGTCACACATGCAAATAGAGGATTCAAAGCAACAATTAAATCCCTGAGTTTGTCTAATTTCTACCACAAGGATTGAGCATTGCAAAGAAGGAACCAATTTTCCTCATTCAGCAAGACACTCAAAATCGGACTTGAAAATGTTGGGCTCTTCGTAAAACAACAGTGTCTCGAAAGATGATTACGTCTCCACCAATTTTCTCTCCTTGTTGCAGCTCTTCCCGTAACTCTTTATGCATTATTCTTTCCATTTGCGTGCGATCAAGATTGTGTAAAACCTCCTAGTTCATGTGATGTTCGTAGACCCCTTGCTTTTTTAAAAATGTTCGTTTTTGTGTAATGTCATTACATTTAAATTTCAATAAGCGCAGCCTCTCGTGTCTGACATGACCAATTCGATTAGTCCGGCAGCCAGAACGAGTTCCTGCAGGGAACGAGGCCGAAAGTGAGACTTTCACAGAATGATGTACACCCTATGCCTACTACGAATCGGCACGTCTGCCGATTTCTAGTGAGTTCCTCTTCTTGTCAGACAAGATCAAAGAAAAACACACGTAAATCCATTGGGACGCAGATTGCAGTTTTTGACTAAAATGAAATTTTCCATGTTTTCTCTGATTAGACAAAAGCATTAAGCCCAGAGTCATGATTTTTGACATGTAATGTCCTCAGGTCATTTCCTATGATATGCATGTGCTTTTATCATGCATCTAGTCGGCAATGTATGCGAGAATGTGGTTGAATGTGGATAAAGTTGCTCAAGATGTTTGTGTTTGCCGACATTAAGAGGCTCGCCAAATCTAGATGCGTTTAGCTTTATAGACAGGGGTGCATGAACATGATAAGAAATGACCTGAAGACATTCCATGCCAAACATTATGACTCTAGGCTGAATACTTTTGTCTAATCAGAGAAAACATGGAAAATTTCATTTTAGTCAAAAACTGCAATCTGCGTCCCAATGGATTTACATGTGTTTTTCTTTGATCTTGTCTGACAAGAAGAGGAACTCACTAGAAATCGGCAGACGTGCCGATTCGTAGTAGGCATAGGGTGTACATCATTCTGTGAAAGTCTCACTTTCGGCCTCGTTCCCTGCAGAAACTCGTTCTGGCTGCCGGACTAGATGTCCATGTTCAATATCGGTATTAGGAACATCATGTTTTGTTAGAATATTCTCGCAGCTATTTTCATCATCTTCTCTGCAGCGTCAGCTGAGTCAGACAGAGACTCAGGTAAACCAGAAATGACCAAGTTAAGCTTTCGTCGTTCCTTTTCTTCAACCTGGTGTGTTATCTCGGAGAAAGCGCTTATTGATTTTCTTTTGGTCTCATTTGCTTCAGATTCTATGTGCTCACATTTTTTCTTCAGAAGTTCATTACTTTTTTGTAACTCGGCAACATCAGTTTTGATACTGGAAATAGTTTGGTTTAGTTATTCCATTTCATTGCGAAAGGTTATCATGATCTCGTTCTTTATGTTTTCGACTTGGTTTGTCAAGCCCTTCATTTTTGAATCGATTAGAGACTTACTGTAGTTTAAACTGACAGACGATGTTGTTGATCTCTTCGCAAGTGAATCCAGCATTTTGATATCTGACCAGATAAAGAAAAACACAGGCTAATAAAAGCAAACAAAGAAACACGTCACTGTTGCTGCGTCACAAAAATCGATAATCAGCTATTCAGCCGACAGGGTTTTGCAAGTAGTTCCGGATCATCTTCTGGACGCTGATCTACCCAGAACAATACGACGCTGACACGATAAATCCAGAGAAAATAGAGATCAACAATACAAGCTGTAACGTGGAAGAAATCCAACTTCCCAAGGAACCAATACAAATAACAAAAAAAATGCCACGTTGAACACAACAACGAGGCGGACACGATTCGAACGTTATAAATTTCTCACGCAGAAATGATGTATATATACCAAATACGCGTCAAAAACACCATCAACACAAGAGACGCAGACAGAACACGACAGTACGACAGAGGTGTTACAAATGTTGCAGAGATCAAATACATATAGGTCTATGGGATGAATAATAGGCCTATTCAAGCAAACAGGAATGATTCTGATGTGGTTGATTCTGAAATTGTTATTGATAAGTACCAAGAGTATCATTACAAGGATTTTTTACGCATTGAAGATGAATCTTTAGCTATCTTACAATTGTAAGCAGTTGGTCAAACTAAGGTGTAAAATTATCCGGTCGTTTGAGGATTAATAATTAATTTGCTTGTTGTGAATTTTATAGTAAAGAATTGCGTGAAAATTGAACCCTGTTACCATTGTTTATATATACGTAGGTAAGTTGAAAAATTCTAGAAAGTTCTTAGGTATTGAATTGACAAAATGCCATCATTGTATTTGATGAAATATTTTATACTCGCTAGATGAAATATTTATCATTTTGCTATTTTTCAGAAGACACGCTTTATACATGTATCTGTAGAAGTATTCTTTTCAGCATTTTGACTTTTATGAAACCGGAATACATCAGTGTTATTCTTGAGTCTTGCTAGGTAGATGTTGTACCTTAATCCTCTTGTCACCAATTTTTCATACGTGACGAGAAACATGGTTTGGCGTTCTCAAATTCACATGAAACCCCCTAGCACAATATGCTACAATATGACTGTATTTGTGTTAAATTGTTTTACTCATCCCAAGCAATGCCTTTCGTACAAAAATTTCATTGTTATTTCTGCCACATCCAATAATCTACTTCGGGTGTAACAAAAATAATGGGAATATACTTCTAGGTAGCGAAAAACCTTAAATTGTCAACAAATAGGGTTTTTATTCAGTTACAAAGCATCCTTGGTTATTGATTACAATGTGCCAGTATTCTAAAACTAAAAGTTTATTTACTTCCTGAGCATGATAGCCGCATACAGAAGACTTTTCATGTCGCAAGTGATTCAAAAGAATGGGGGTGTCTTCTTAGGTTTATTGGCTAAAAGAAATACTAAAAACAATATGTACAGGCCCAACGTTTCGCGTGTTCACGCTTCCTCAGGGGCAAAACAGATAAGACTTAAGGCTAAAAACGTCAGTACAGCACAGGAGAGCGCTCTATCTTAGAACGTTGTCCTTTCATACGTTCTGGTGCGGGGTGTGAGAATCAGACATCAGAAATCGATCAATTCGTGTTTACGGTTTATCGTAGGCTTCAGGCATTTAATAAAACGAGCTTCGCTCAACCGAGTGTCCACCGGACTCTTGCATTTTTCCAAGATATCTAATGTGAAGTCGTCAATAGAGGAAACCTGATAACAATTGATTCTGTGGTCAGCCAAAGCACTGCTGATATTACTATTGAAAGACCGACTGTGTTCATTGAAACGGAATTTAAAAGGGCGACTTGTCTGCCCGACGTACGTATTGTGGCAAAAATTGCAAGTAAACTTGTAAACTAAAAATTTGCTCGAACAAGTGTAATTGCTCGGTGGGCGATTACAGGTAATACAATTTTCGTGCTTTTCAATTCTAGGTTTGCATTGAAGATTATTATATAAGTTAGAGTTAGGGACATCAACCAATGATACAGGTAAGTCATAATTTCTGATGAGGGTACGAATTTGACGGCTGGTGCTATCATTCACGTATTTGATTCTTAGGATATTGGTTTTATTTTTTGACTTGGATTTTGCTTGTGCTTTTTATTTTTAAATATGCTGTTGGCATAGAAACCGTTGTGTTGGAATTTTTTCTTTAACTTGGTCTTGGCACTGTCAAAAGAAGCTTGCGAGCTGCATCTTTTTTGAACATATTCTACTGTATTCTTTAGGTAGTTATTTTTAACGTGACTAGGAACGCAACTATCTATACGCAAAGAGATACCGGAATGAAAAGGCTTTTCGAACCAGCTATAATTCAGTTCTCCTTCTTTTATGTGAATGCTTAAATCCAGGAAGTTTAAAACTCCTTCTGTAATCTCCATGGTGAATTTAATGTTTTCGTTGATACTATTAAAGACGTCCAAGATTACGGAGAAGTCAAATTCTTTTTCAAATGGGCCTATAATTATGTCGTCTATGTAGCGAGCATAGAGATCCGGGCTAATATTAAATCTATTTTTCAACTCGCTCAAGGCCACAGTCTCTAACCTATGTAAATAAATAATAGCAAACGGTGGACTGAAGTGGGATTCCATTTCATTCCCATTATTTACTTCCTTTTTCAAGGCTTCCTCGTCTATTAACTTACACCACTGCAACGCCGCATTTTCTGCCTCATTATAGTCTTCGAACTGGCGCATTACGAAATCTTTTTTCATCCAAGAAAACCAAAAGCGGTCGCATAAATTGAAGTCAGGGATAAATAGGCTTTGCCAGAGCTTTTGAATTCCGTTACAACTTTTGAAGCATGGGGTCTGGCGTTATCCATCTGCCACAAAACTTCGGAAAGTTTGATTGGTTTTGATCTGATTGATCTCCATTTGTTTCCAGTTTGGCGCGTAAAGGCTTTAAAAAAATCGCCATCAATTATGGTTTTTGGAGGTGTACTGTAGCTTGCGCCGAGAATCGTTTGTTCGCAGTAAAAGCAACAATGAGCATTGTTTTCTTGTTCGATATCGATGACTTAACGACTTAGTCTTGGTTCGCCTTTTTTTCACCCAACAGCGATTTTGGATTCTCGAAGGTCGGCCTTTCAAATTCAACCAGGTTTCATCAACACTCACAAGACAGTCGTAAGCTTTTCCAATACCAATCTCAAGAATGGAACGACAAATGTGTTTTGCACAGTTGATCCTGGCTGATTTGTTTGCTTCAACGAGGTCATGAGGAACCTACACACAACAAACGCTTTTTAAATTCAATTGTTCAGTCAATATTCGAAAGATGGACATGTGATCAATTTCTATTAAATCAGCCAATTCTCGACAGGAAAGTTTGGGGTCATCTTCAATGAGTTCCCTCACATCCTCAATGCTACTCTCAGTTTGACTTTTTCTCGGCCGCCCAGGTCTTGGACAATCATCAAGCGATGATGGCTCCTCGCGAAATTTCGAAAACCAACGAAAGATGGTCGCATGCGATGGACACAGGTCCGGGTACACACGGAATTTCTTGATGAACGTCTTTAGCAGAAATGTCCAATTTGTATCTCGTGAAAGCATAGAATCGTAAGTTAGCTACATCAACATTCATTTTCGCTCTGACTGTTCGTTCTGACTGATGTTTATTAAGCAACAAGAAAGGCTAATTGAGTCGAATAAATCGATCACATTGCAATCGTGATCTTTGTGTTACAACAGAAGCCGGTAGCAGTGAGATCCAATTAGCCTATTCTGTGTCGCACAGATACCCAGTCATCGATTTCTTACCAAGGAACATACAATTTGCCATTATTCATCTGATTATAGCTCCATTCGCATTATTTTTGTTACACCCTAAGTATTATGCATGATTCATATATGGATGCTGATGCATTTTTAAGCTCTTGTAAAAAATTGGATAGTCTACTGATTCATTCTGCTGATTCTTTTGATATCAGTATAGCAGGTTAATAAAAAGTAACTCATCGTGTAGAGGTAGTACTTCGCAATGAGAGAAATTTTGCACAAGCTCGCCACCTGAGCCTGTTTTAGGTCGTTCCTTGCCTTTGGAATTGATGCCATTTTTCTGTATGATTCAAAGGAATTTATTCAGTGCCCTGCAACTTTTAATGATATCGCTCTAATTCTATAATGGGTTCATTCCCCTCCGCTATAGTCCAAATATCCAGCCGATTATAGCCCAAATATGAAGATTTCGACTCAAATAATCGTTTTTTTGATATCGCATAAATCGGTTTATGGTTAGAAATCACTTCATTTACTTTTGAAATTGGTTTATCAAAAGCACAAATTAATTACAATTACACGTGTCGATTTGAGTTAATAGTGCATAAACTTTGAATAAATTCAGGTTCTTTATTTCTGGTGATAGTTGGAGGTACTAAGAATTAAAAAAAAAATCATTCAGCAGTAGCTAAAATTATTCAATAATGAAAGCCTTCCAGCTTCTTTCACACATCCAATCTGTATTCTGTGCACAGAACAATTTTCTTCATCGTTCAATCTTCATCGTTTTGCATTCAAAAGTGAGCTGTCAGTGCACTGCCACTCTGGTGCTATAACTAACCGTTGTTGAGAGAATTCATTGTCAAATTTCGGCAAAATTTCAAACTTAAGAATTATGGATTCTAACATTTGAATTGCTTTTATATAGCAGAAAAGTGAGCGAACTAAAGAGATTATTGTCATCATTGCCAAGTTATACTTCCGAATTGTTATAGTATGATAAAATTATCAGCTTTAAAAACATTAAAAAACATCAGGTGACCCTCACGTAGTTTCAAATCAGAATATCACAAATATTCATTTTAAGACTTGTATTGATGATGTGGAGATGAATTAATGTCTCAATGATTCATAATTTTCATTGAGTCAGTGAATCACTTGAGTTTAGTATGCGTGATCTCCAAAAATGATGGCAACCATGCTCTCAAGTTTGTCTTTCAATGTGCCGGTTTTCATGGCCAACTTCACCAAAGATCGAGCCCATCCCCATTCACTCTTTAGGTGTTTCTCATCAAAGACATGCTGCTTTTCTTGGAAGCATTCCACTGCTACTTTGTCACAAACGCATAATTCGTAGGCACAAGCAGCAGCACCAGCTCTCCTCGAAATTTTGTCTGAAAGGAAATTACCTTCAAATTACTCTCTTTGAATGGAGTTACAATGTAGTTCAATGACGGCACATTCTGAGATGGTTTTAATCGACGTATTGACATACGCCTGGGACTTAATGGCCTTCTAAACATTACATACAGATGGCGTCTTAATTAGTCTATTTATCTATCTTGTCGGTTTTCTCGAAGTGCTCTTCAGGGCACTATTTGGAGCTATAGAACTGGTAGAACAAGAATTTCAATTCATTAATTCAAAAGCAAGACAGACATTATTTCATTGCTGATTTCTTTAACGCCATTTAAGATGATCTGATGATCCTAGGATATCCACAAGTTCAAAGAATTCTGAAGTTGTTTGATTGTAGCATTGATCTTAAGTCTTGTTTTATTCTTCTCAACAATCAATGTCTGAGATTTCTCAGACATCAATTTTAAGTTCCAAGCAAAAATATCAAGTTATAGCCCCAATCAAAGAACGATTCATTTCACTTACCGCAAGATATTTGACCGCCACGGATATGGTAATAGTAGTAAGTAAGATAGTTGCTGTAAACTTCCTTTCCTTCGCATTGTCCGGCCTTGCTCTTGGCGCTAATGTCTCCATAACATTCGTCGTGAACCTTGCAACACCTACAAGATATTGTTAGACATCAGCAAGATGACAAAAAAAACAATAACTTCCACACGACCAAACGACTTCGAACAGGCATCTCAACTGCTCTTCACATATAGTGCATGTAAACTGTAAACTGTAAGCATCCACGTATTAGACAATTTTTTCTCCCAACCCTTCCCAGAATTTTGTTGGGTTCTGAAAAGCTTCATATCTGACACTGCGCCTCTCAGTAACATATTTTTTACGCATTTCTGAATCAAAAGTACAAATTTTGAAAATTTAATGTTTTCTTGCATATGATGTGATGGTTTTGGCAAAAAGTACTTGATTTGAAATAAATATATAGATTACATGACCTCATGCCACTGATTTACAGTGATCTAGGATTGCACGCAACAGTCTGAATTGTGTATACCCTTCTCATAGGCCTACAACTAATAAATGTCTCATTTCAAGTTTGTAAAAAAAATCTTCAATTTTACGAAATAGATCTAAATATGCCTACTGTATTTTTGGCCTTACCATCTCATGTTCTGAGCTTTATACAAATTCTAACTCATTTTTTGTACTCAAAACTCATCTTACAGTGAACTAGAAATGGGCTTTCGTATGTTGATATCTTCGCCAGAATGTAATGAGTCTCTTTACGATTTGTTGAGTTGTTCTCAAATAGCAAGCATCAGTTGAATATTCCGACTTCTTTTGGATTATGCGAATGTATTATCATAATTCTTGTCAAAACTAACTGGCCTAAACTTTCTATAATACTAATTTCTGACATACATGTATAATATTAATAGAAACGAGAGTTTTTCAAAAACACAATTTGAAGTTTTAAAATGCTATTTATGGAATGAATATGTGTGACCATGAAAAATGGATACCATCATTGATTTTCTTGTGTCTGAAATATATTGCGAACTTATTCTAAAAGCTTATTCTAAATTAGTTCCGCCTTTTAGTTTAGGAGATTTCTAGGGGGCACGAAAAGCAACCCCGTCAACTGGACTTCGGTTAAATGTCTCCAGCGATTTGTCGAAGCTGTAGGTGACATCTTTGCATAAAATATTTCTTTTGTGAGAGTGACATTCCTGACTATAATGAAGTAAAGAACTACTGTTATTCCTGCTGATCGCTGTCTTTCTCAATAGAGGTTGATTTTCATCAGTTTTTCAAAGTAGCATTAAACTACTGCCACTACATAACATGTGCAGGTGTTAACATAATTTGTTCATAGATGCGTGTATTGTATAGACTTACTGCATTAGATGTACGTTTAGGATACTGCACTTTTTTATTGATGTTGATTTTATTTGCTTTATTCATTCGAATTGCAATTTGCATGCGTACTGCATGTATATATGAATATCCCAGAAGTAGCCACTACGGTTTCTGAACTAACAAACTTTGAAATTTCATTGAAAGACTCACTTCCCTCAAAAGATCAGTTTTAGAATATAAAAGATTCTTTCTGAAATTTATTTGAAAGTGATTATGAAGTTTCAAAAAAAGAAGTAGAACAAAGAAAATTTCAGAAGTTAAAACAAATAGGCCTACCAGCTAACATTCGGTTGAAATCGTAAACACCCTATAGAGTGGAAACTTGAAAATATTGACACACATAAATAACTTACTGGTCAAGCTCATCGACGACCTGTCCTGAGCCTCCTGGACCGCAATAGCTGCCGTAGCCGATCAGATCAGTTTGGTCCAGGCTGGTCAGTGCATTGATCATCTCTCCAAATTGAATAACAGCCCTCTTATTTCTGGAAAAAGGTTTGCTTTCAATTGAGACTGCAAAAGCAGCCACCAACAAGAAAAGAACTCTCCAAAACATATTTGAATTGTTATCTATTGACTGTCGTGGCACACAAGGAGTTCAACTTTGCTTAAATATATTTTTTATGGGAATGGATCATCTTGTAGATGTATCTTATGAAGCAGTTGTTTGAGAAGCGACATTCCAAGAGGAGTCAAAGCACTGATTCATCGAAGTTGATAAGATCGTGATCGTATTCAGTTTTGAGTGTGACCTAACAATGCACGGGAATGACCTGACGAAGTTAAGAGCAACCTATTCATATCAATATGAACAGTAAAATTTGAGTGTTCGGATCTTCAAGACTGATAAAATTCCTATCATAGTTTAAATCAAAGGAATGTATTCATGGGCCTGTTACAAAAATAGTCGCATTTCAGCTGAAAAAACTGAGTTTCTATCCTATCCAAATTTATTTTCTACATGTAAATGTGCATTTCCTACAGTTTTAGAAACTTAAGTTGATTAGAGACATCAGACAGTTTTGTCAGCACGATGATTTGAAATCTATGTGTGAAGTAATTATGTCGGATGGACACCTTCCAACATATCTTCTATAATGAAATGAAACATCAGAAACAATATTGAGAATTTGCTGTGCATTCAAGTTTGAACATATGCATTGTTTAGATGTGATAACCAAAATTGTGTCCATCCGACATAAATAATATATTGTGGAAGGTGGGGTAAAGGTTGGAAATTTTTGAATTTTCTTCTCTGTACTCCCTTGACGATATCTGTTCTAACTAAACACGACATATTTCAGTCATTTGGAATATGAGTTATATGTTTGAGTGATTTTATTATCGTAGGTGATATCAATCATGGTCTAATTAATCATTAATTAACAGTAACTGATTTCCAATCTTTGCCCCATGCAAGATTAGGGGTAAAGGTTGGAACGCCATGGGGTAAAGTTTGGATTTTTTGTTTTCTTCCATTTTTGTATCTATGCTCTGTTATCCTTTTGGCTATTTGTAAGAAAGTTATGCTTCAATAAGTTATGTTAGATATGTGAGTAATTAGGTATTTAATGATAGGCCTATAACATATAGGCCTATAGGCCCATGCAGGTCCCCTTGTTGATACAATTGAAATAATTTACTACCTGTATGGAAATATCTAAAATACTCTAATTTTCCAAATTCTACTGAAAGAAAAACAAATGCATATAAATTTTAAAAAAACGATTAACTATTGCAAAAACATGCACAGATGAAAATTACAATAGGCCTAAATTCGGTCCATGGGAAAGGGATAAAAACAATAAGTGTAACAGACAACAAACACACTGCTCAATACAGTCTTACCAAAAAACTTTAAAATCACTTAAAGCTTCTTTGGAAGTTAGTATTCCTTGGGTTCTGGTGGTAACCGTCGAAGTGTCTCGAGTATCGGGAAAGAAGAATGCAGATGGTGTTGTCTTGTTCTGTTTCATGAATTTGACTGTGATGTTGTGATCATCATTAGTGTCTTCAACATGACCAACAAAGTTTTTCGTTCCTCCTTTCGATGAATCTACAGAAACAATGACATAATCTCCAGATTCGACTTGATGACTATATTGAATCGTCGCTTCTGTGTCTTCGTCTTCAGATTCAAATATAACAGATGGTACTTGTAGGCTTTTGCTGGAGGTTCCTGCTTCATCCCCTTGCGCAATTGTTGAGTGGCTGATCAGACATCCCGATGACTTCGATTTCTTCATATTCTTGCTCTCGTCTGATGTCTTCAGTTTTCTTTTCAAGTCTCTCTCTTCAATCGCCACTCTTTCAGGACTATCAGTTAGCACTCTCGAGGTGCCCTTTGCTCGGCCCTTTTTCTTTTCTGGATAGATCACTTTGGGCTTCGGCGAATCGATTCGGTGAAATTTCATCTCCGGTGAAATCACATTTGAAACATGGTCAGATATTTCGGTGGGTTCGATGTTCTGTGTGATAGTTTCTTCTTCCGTGACACTGGTACCGGAGCATCTATGAGTTGGTAGTAGTGCGTCAGCGGGTGCGAAATCTTCTTCGGTGAAGATATTACAATCAAAGGGGTAAATTCCCGTTGTTTCAAAGCCTTTTGTGATATTTAGCAATGTGAATGAGCGTTCGTAGGCAAGCTTGAAAATCGAAGAAACGTCGTAGACACTTGGTCTCTTCTCCGCGTTTGTGACGGACCAATCGTTCAATGCGCGGTTATAAGCGCATTTAAAAGGTCCAAAGACACTTACATCCAAAGGCTGTAATTTTGAGCTTGTGTGCGGTGGAAGGGTGAGTAGGATGATACCATTGTCACGACACAGATCGATAGCTGCCAAGGACACATGGCTTTCATGGTTGTCCATAATCAATAAAACCTTCCTCTGAAACGACGGTTTGACGTAATCGATGAAATGCTGTAGGTAAAGCAAGAACGAGTCACTTGTCTGCCAGCCAGACTGGCTGGCAGTACCACCAGATCCTGTCGGAGCAGTGTTCAGAAAATGTGGTTGCCATACGTGCGGGATGATGAAGAATGGAGGAACAGCTGATCCAGATGCGCTCACAGCACAAGTGGCCGTAATTAAAATACCACGCTCGGACCCAGTAACTTGACCCACCTGTTTTCTACCTTTCAGGCTCACCACCTTAGGCAAATTTGGGACCGTCGTTACTCCAGTTTCGTCGAAATTGTAGATATCACCAGGTCGGAATTTATGTTTGATCATCTGCCCTTCCAGATTTTTGAAAAACAGTGTTACTGATGAGCGATTAAAACCTTGGACTCTTGACAGCGATGTCGCCTCAGGTGTTCGAAGTGATAGATCATGACGGCTCATGAATGACCGTATAGCCAGTCCACACCTGCTTTCTTGTTGTGCTCCCACGGCGTAGGGATTTGGATGGAGTTCTTCGTGGCGAAGCTATATGCGAGCTCTCGAACATGTAGCGACGTCAGTCCATAGAACAATAATGACACATCTTTCACATAGTCGGCCAGCATCTTCTCTTCTTCAAAACTGAATGTTATTCTCTTTCCAATAACAATGTTTTGTGGCAGGCTCCGTTTGCCTACGATATAGAGTCGTAGAGTTTCATGTTTGATACCCAGCTGTCTTGCCGCCTCAACTTACCGTTTTCCCATCATGCTTTACCAGGCGTATGCCTTCTCGAGTATCATGTGTCGACGACACTTTCAATTTGTTTTTTCTAATATAATTTCGAACCATATTGTAGGCAGTCACACTTAATCACGCAGTTCGATGTCTGACTGAGGTCGATGTGATTCCAGCAGAAATGCACTCTTAAGTTAGTCAGCTATTGTAATAATAACCGCTGTTCCTAGGCAACTGCAGATCCACAATGCCTCAGACAATCATGATTCGATGCAGCCGAAAACAGATGCTCGGAATACGCTCACACCCTCACACAATGGATTACGCACGTGTACACACACAGATTGCTACAATATGCCACTTGTGAACTTGAGTTCCTATCAAAATTATCCAAGACCGTGAACAGTCTACATACAACCGAGTATGCTTATATTCAATCATTCCAATCTTTACCCCATCGGGAAATCCAACCTTTGCCCCACACCACTTAGATTACCAAACCTTCATTTTAGAAGTTTTCAAATAACCCTGAAGTTCATCGCGGGCTACGATCCTATTTTTAAGATGTTCTAATCGAATATTCTGCAAAAATGGATGACTTCAATCAATTTTTCATAACCAAAATTACTTACAGAATAAAATTCTTAAAAGTTTCAAAAAAGTCGGAAAATCAATCTTTTGTATGCCACAGCGAATGTAGAAACAGCAGAAACATAATGTTTTGTTTATAGAGGTTTCTAATGGTAGTATATATGTGACTTCATGCTCGAATGAATTAGTCTTCTTGTTTCCGCTGTGATGGCACTTCCAACCTTTGCCCCCTCCAATCTTTACCCCACCTTCCCCTATATACCCTAAATTTATTTACTTGTTTCACGGAATGAAATTTTCTTTTGAAAACGTCTGAACCTATCAATGGTTTATCAATGAAAATGCAGCACCCCCTCTCCTCATCACACAGATGATATTTACTAAATGATACCGAAAAGAAGTATATTGGGCTGGTCTTATAACGCGTCATTTGTTTACAGTCATTTAACGTTAAAGAAAGTTTTATGAAACCATGTAAATTAAAAAAAAATCCATCACATTACAAAAAGATATGCAATTTTGGAGAATGCGCACAAGCTTCTATTAATTTTTCAGAACTACTAATCGACATATGTTGCGAAAAATAGCGAAAACTTGCGAAAGACTCTTGCGATTATGCTAAACTTTTCTTGCAAGACTTTCAAGATTCTATATGCAAGACTTTTAGCACTTTTACATGTCTGTTCAGTTCCTTAAGCAGGTCGGTGAGATCAAACGCACGTCGCAATCTCAAGATCTGATGGCAGGATTGTAGGCGAAATAAGATGCAAGATGCTCCATCACTTAAAGATCCCAGTAGCCTACCGTACCATGTGGTTCTAAAACCATGTGGGCTTGTATACTCGAAAATGTTAATTAACCAATGCATTTGATAAAGATTCCGATCCAAGTTCAAGCAACGAAACTTTCAACCAAGGGAATAAAAAAACAACAGGACTCAAAACTAACGAATCAGAGGCAATGAACTCCGAAAGTGAACGGATTAAGAAACTCCCGTTGGCCCCATGTCTCTGTGAATTCCTTTAGGGATCCAAGTCGTAAAATTCACCATAACGCATCCACTGAAAGTATTTGAATTGAGATTGTCATAGGATAAACATATTGGAATTTGAAACATAATAATTAATGCACAGCATCACAAATTGTGATTCACAACATCCTCACATAGAATAATGAATGCAATATAAAGTAGTCGAGGCCTGTATGTGTACTTATCAGAACGTAAATCATATTCAAAATTTAGTAGCCAATTCTAATTTCAAAACACAATTAATCAGTCTCACAATACTTTAGCGACCTTTGCGTCTTTCAGTCGATTGCTTCTATGAGGCAGCTACTGGTGAACTGCTTCTCGTATATTCAGCTATCGGTGCACTGCCTCTATGATTCAGCTATTGATGGATTACTTCTTTGAGGCAGCTATTGATGAATTGATTATCTGAGACGGCTACTGATGGATTGTTTGTCTGAGTCAAGGGTTGCTTTTCTGAGTAAGCTATTGGTGGGCTTCTTCTCTGAGTAAGCTATTGATGAATTGATTATCTGAAGCAGCTATTGACGGATTGCTCCTATGAAGCATCAATGGTTGGAGTGCTTCTCTGAAGCAGATGAATCACTTCTCTGAGGCAGCCATTGGCGGACTGCTTCTCTGAGATATATATTGGTGGATTGATTTGTGAGGCAGCCATTAGTGGATTCCCTCTTTGAGGCAGCTATTGGTGGATTGATTATCTGAGGCAGCTAAAAGATTGCTTCTCTGAGTCAGGGATTGCGTTTCTGAGTCAGCTATTGGGGTGGGCTTCTTCTCTGAGCGAGCTATTGGTAGATTACTCAAGCTGATGGTGAAATTCACCGTGACACTTCTGAAATCGAAATGAAATGTATATGCAGCACATCTTAAAATTTACTTGCTTAAGCTATTCAGGTGGTGTTTAAAATGAAATTGAGGAGTTGGTAAAAATCGTCTAAAACTGATACGATTGATTGATTGTTCAATGACACATAAACTAGGAATAACAAACATCTGATAACAGGATTAGTTGAGGAATTGTTGAATTGCATCCAAGGAGTCTCGACCCTTTCGAGTACCGGGAATACCAAGTCAGAATGCGAGATTTAATACATGCACTTTCAAGGGCGAATCCTAAAAGCAAATGACCGACAAAATGAAACTATGCTAAAAATGTATTACACGAAACATTTCAGTTCAAGTTTAGAAATGTCACGATGTTCATGTTAACACTTTGAATACTTGTGTGCGCTTATGAAAGTATTCGAAAAGATGCTTTCCATAATATCATTCATATAATGCATCTCATGATTACATAATAATGAGCAAGTCCTGATATGAGTCTTATTTCGTCATTACTACCTGTGGTCACATACATACTTTATCCACACCCTGGAACTATTGAGGATGTATTAAATCATGATGGTGGACGAAAGAATTGCGCGACTGCTTGTGGGAGAGGTGTAGTGTGTGCTTACTGGATCTTGTTAAGAGCTTTTACAGCTTTTACTCGTTTAAAAATGTATCCTACTGCACATAACGCCACCTTGAATTATATTTTTCAAATTCGTTTCCAATAGCAGATAGCTGAAGATTTTTAATCTCTGAAATTATGCCTTTTAGCATTTCCTTTCTTTCAACGAAAGCATTACAGTACGTTTTAGAAAATGAAATGTAAAATGTCTGCTACATTATGACCGCAAAATGCAAGATGCTCTCGGAGCTCAATTGCTTAAAGATCACACTAGGTTTAGGATTTTGTCATACAGGTGCCTCCAAGTTAAATGAGAGTGCAACACACACGTGTTTAGAGAATTCATATGATCACACAAGCTACTTCCCCTTGGGGAAATCTTACTTACGTGAGCATCTGCAAATGTATATTGACAGAGCGATTATAAATACGTTAGGATTCCCATTGATGGTGCTCCAAAGCCTAGCAACGTTTGGAACTACATTTTATTCAGCAATCGTCTATCAGTATAGAATTCAGTGCTTAACATAACTCAAGAACAAAACGAAATTGACTGATGGCACCAGAAAATTCTGTCTAGCCTCCACATGCTAAAAAAAGGTTATCTTTCAATTTTCATGCTCATATTACATCGCAACAGGTTCATCCAAAGTGTTTAAAATGAGTTCAACAAACATAACATAGCTTTAAGCAAGCGGATATGATCTTTTGGAACTAATAACATGATGATTGTGGAGAAATTTTCATGCACTAATTAAGCGTATCAATATTTATATATTTATACGTGTATGATCATTTAGCAATAACGATATTTGAAACCTAAATTCCCCAAAGCAAAAAAACTTCGGAATTCGTAAAAATGAGGTTCTTCTTTTTTACGCTACGCGCCTACGATTTAGGCTGTCATCTGAAAGGTAATATATCTTCATTCACAAATCAAGTGTACAGTGTACAGTACACTAAAGCAAGACAAGAGCGCTCATAATTGACAGATTACGAATAGATTACATGCAACAACGGACAAAACAGCATGTCCTGCATGTGCCATCTGCTTGAATCAGTTTGCACTTCTAGCAAAGTGATTCCATTAAACAATCTAATTCTGTGATTCCAGCTGCGTCTGAATTTCACACATGAATATCACCTGATGAAAGCTGCGTCCGAAAATTTGTAACTGTAATATTTTAATACAATTGTCCGAGTTCTATGCATATCTTTGGATTTTCTTTTTTCAAAGAGTCGTTAGAGTTTTGCTTCACTCCATACATGACAACTCATTTGTGTGATAGTTTGTATGGAGAGGAATTCCGTTTATAGCATCAATTGTTATGTGATAAATTGAAACTCTAAGGGCTGTTTCACACATGCGACTTTTTGCAGCGTTTTCATTTTGCCGCGACTAAATCGACATTTTGACCTACCAATGATCTTTAACATCATCTCAAACCGAGAACATTTCTGTGTTCAGCATGACATGGCGATCAAAACGCATTCCGAATTGCTTATTCTTGTTAAGTAAAACCGATTTTATCTAGAATAATATCTTTGATTTCCAAAGTGCTGATGTTCTTGAACTTCGCGTAATGTCAATACTGTAGCCAATGCGCGTGCTAACGACAATGACTGAAGTCAGATTTTTGTCATTTTGACCTAGTTCTCAGCTGTCAGTGGTCAGATTTTGGTGATCCATACACCAAACTGATCTCCACAGTATGAAGAAGTTGATGGCGCTCATGGCGTCCACCATGCAGGAGAGAAATTCTTGCCTTCGCAATCCCCTTTCCATAGAACAATTGCCAACAGAGACAATTGAAAATCAATGTCCATGTAAGACAATAGCATAATCGGCCGATTATGACAAAATCCTAATCCTAGTGTGATCTTTAAGCAATTGAGTTCCGAGAGCATCTTACATTTTGCGGTCATAATGTAGCAGACATTTTACATTTCATTTTCTAAAACGTACTGTAATGCTTTCGTTGAAAGAAAGGAAATGCTAAAAGGCATAATTTCAGAGATTAAAAATCTTCAGCTATCTGCTATTGGAAACGAATTTGAAAAATATAATTCAAGGTGGCGTTATGTGCAGTAGGATACATTTTAAACGAGTAAAAGCTGTAAAAGCTCTTAACAAGATCCAGTAAGCACACACTACACCTCTCCCACAAGCAGTCGCGCAATTCTTTCGTCCACCATCATGATTTAATACATCCTCAATAGTTCCAGGGTGTGGATAAAGTATGTATGTGACCACAGGTAGTAATGACGAAATAAGACTCATATCAGGACTTGCTCATTATTATGTAATCATGAGATGCATTATATGAATGATATTATGGAAAGCATCTTTTCGAATACTTTCATAAGCGCACACAAGTATTCAAAGTGTTAACATGAGCATCGTGACATTTCTAAACTTGAACTGAAATGTTTCGTGTAATACATTTTTAGCATAGTTTCATTTTGTCGGTCATTTGCTTTTAGGATTCGTCCTTGAAAGTGCATGTATTAAATCTCGCATTCTGACTTGGTATTCCCGGTACTCGAAAGGGTCGAGACTCCTTGGATGCAATTCAACAATTCCTCAACTAATCCTGTTATCAGATGTTTGTTATTCCTAGTTTATGTGTCATTGAACAATCAATCAATCGTACCAGTTTTAGACGATTTTTACCAACTCCTCAATTTCATTTTAAACACCACCTGAATAGCTTAAGCAAGTAAATTTTAAGATGTGCTGCATATACATTTCATTTCGATTTCAGAAATGTCACGGTGAATTTCACCATCAGCTTGAGCAATCGACCAATAGCTCGCTCAGAGAAAAAGCCCACACCAATAGCTGCCGAAGGGAAGCAATCAACCAATAGCTCGCTCAGGGAATCAATCCATCAATAGCTGACTCAGAAACGCAATCCCTGACTCAGAGAAGCAATCTATCAATAGCTGCCTCAGATAATCAATCCACCAATAGCTGCCTCAAAGAGGGAATCCACTAATGGCTGCCTCACAAATCAATCCACCAATATATGTACAGGGTGACTCAAAAGTCTTAATCGGGTTTCAAATTGAGATTTCTCTGTAAGTATTTGCGCTACAAACTCAATTTTTCGTTTATACTGTAGAGGAAGAACCAGAATTTCCAAAGAGACTTGCATTTTTACAATATATGCTGGAAGTGAGCTCCGTTAAGTTCATTACAAAGAATGACTCTTTTTGAAAGTTTTCAAAAGTCTTGTTGATCGTGACTTTCGTCACGGACTGGACTGCTTCTGCAATCTTCACTCGCAGTTCTTCGTTGTCTGTTGGCCTATTCTTGTACACTATCCCCTTGATATGATCCCACAAAAAATAATCAAGAGGCGTCAAATCTGGGCTCCTAGCTGGCCAGTGGATGGGACCGTTCCTGCCAATCCATCGATTAGGGAATTGGATGTTCAGAAATTCTCTCACATTCAGACCCCAATGAGGAGGAGCGCCATCTGGTTGGAAGACTGCCGTGGAAAATCTTCGTAGTCTCTTCAGTTCAGGAATGAAATAATCCCTCAGCATCTCGAGATAGGAGTCTTTCGTCACCGTTGTTTCAAAGAAGTAAGGTCCGATGATTCGGTCGCAAAACATGGCCGCCCAGACCACCAAGCCTTTCGACTTTAGAGGAATCTCGTCACATAAATGTGGATTCTCATAGTCCCAAATCACACAGTTGTGACTGTTAATTTTGCCATTCAGATGAAAGATGGCCTCGTCAGAAAAACATAGCTTGTGGATGAAGCTGGGATCATCACATAGCCGGCTAATTTTTTCACAAAACTGAAGCCTTGGTTCATAGTCGTCTGGCAACAGTTCATGAACACGGGAAATGTGAAATGATTTCATGCCAATTGTTCGCTTCAGAGTACGTCGAACAGTCTCACGTGGCATGTCAAGCTGATTGGCTGCATCCCGCACCGACGATCTTGGATTGTTCTCAAACTCCTCTTTCACACGTAAAACATCATCCTCATCAAGGGATGGGCGACCACTTCGCTCAGCATCTTGGACAGAACCCGTCTCAGTAAATTTCTTAAACACAAGTCGGAATGTGCTTTCAGAAGTTGGCTTTGATGTGAAATTTCTTTGCCACTCCCGTCGGGCGGTAGTTACGGACTCATGCTTAGCCATAAGCAAAACAACGTTGATCCGATCTTGCACAGATAACATCACTGGTTTCTATGATAGAAAAGTGAATATCAGCAGCTATTAAGTACTAAACGGTTTCCAAAATCAGTCTTTTCACAGATATCTATGCCTATGCTTCAATTCAACGACATTTTGACGTCATGCATAACTATTGAGCTATTGTAGAAGTTCGATAATTATCATAACATTTTATGATAATATATCATAATAATATCATAATAATATTATAATATTATTATAATAATTTCCAATCACACATTAATGGAAATGGATGGCTTAGCATTCTTCTTTGTTGTCCTTCTTCATTATGCCTTCGTATTAACTTTCCGCTATTATTTCAATGGACGCATGTGCATTAAGTCTTGTTCACACTTAGCAGGTCACTTGATCAATCAAATTTAATGATGAAGTATTAGCATGTGGTTGTAGTCAATGAGAAACAAATCGTAAGCGGACAATGTTTCATACCATTTGATAAATTGGTTGACCTCCATAAAATGAATGAGCAAGTAGTTCGACCTCTAACTTGATTTTTTTCACAAATTGCGATATGTTACTAAAATTCTGGTTCTTCCTCTACAGTATAAACGAAAAATTAAGGTTGTAGTGCAAATACTTACTGAGAAATCTTGACTTGAAACCCGATTAAGACTTTTGAGTCACCCTGTATATCTCAGAGAAGCAGTCCGCCAATAGCTGCCTCAGAGAAGTGATTCAACTGTTTCAAAGAAGCAGTCCACCCATAGCTGCTTCAGAGAAGCACTCCAACCATTGATGCTTCATAGGAGCAATCCATCAATAGCTGCTTCAGAAAATCAATTTATCAATAGCTGATTCAGAGAACCAGTCCAACAATAGCTGACTCAGAAAAGCAACCCCTAACTCAGACAAACTGTCTATCAGTAGCCGTCTCAGATAATCAATTCATCAATAGCTTACTCAGAGAAACAGTCCGCCTATAGGGTGACAGTCAATCCTCAAAGAGGCATTCCACCAATAGCTGACTCAGAGAATCAATCCACCAATAGCTGCCTCAGAGAAGTAATCCATCAATAGCTGAATCATAGAGGCAGTGCACCGATAGCTGACTATACGAGAAGCAGTTCACCAGTAGCTGCCTCATAGAAGCAATCGACTGAAAGACGCAAGGGTCGCTAAAGCAATAGTTATACTCCGAGTGCAAGGAGGTAAATTAGTCAGCTACGAGGATTCGCGGAGCGAATCCGAGTTTCTGCAATTTACCTCCGCCGCACGAGGAGTGTAACTAAATTCTTCACACAGCCACACATTAATGACGTCATGCAGCAAGCGGTAGTGTGTGCATGCACATTAGAGCGGCACACAAACACACGCACATGATTTCACGACTTGATTTGTTGCACATTCATCTCTGTGAGATGTGGTCAGCACGGAATAAATGAATTGAGAGAGCGGTTTGTGACCATTGTGAAATGGAAAGTTCATCCGTCATTCCGTCATGTTTGACCCAGAGGATACGTTCGATGATTCGTTCATTGACGATTTGAGATATAATTTCGTTGAAGAGGATGAATGCGAGGAAAGATTCAGGAAATTGTATAGTTCGAAGAGTATAAGAAGAATTGACCAGACAGAGAATCTGTTTATGGAATCAGTTGAGAACAAGGAATCGACACAATAGACTGTGGGTATCAAAACATCTTCCAGTAAAAGACTTACCTGACTGCAATGACGAGGAATTAAAGATTTCTCTCTTTATACTAGAAGCGAGGAGAACAGATGGTCAAGCCTATCGAAGTACACCATTAAAAGGAATGGTATTGATGCTGCAGATGGGCCTCTGCCGACACGACAGGAACGTCAAGTTGCTGAATGATGACAAGTTCATGAACTATAAATACTATAAATTTATAATAACTAAATAATACTATTCTATAATACTTTTCAATAATATAAATGGGGTAGTCGTAACCATGGGTTGATCCTTAGGAGATTAATCTAATTTATCTCCGCCATAATTCTCCTTAGGAGATAAACCTAATTGATTTATCTCCGCCGTATTGTAAATAACCTCCTGTAAAACACACTAGATAGGTGAAGAAAACCATGTTTTTCTTTATCATTATTCCTGATAAATGGATGGCCTGCAATAATGCCTTAAATCGATGTGACGTCAACCACATCTGTGAATCACCAAGAGGATTTCATCAAAGAAACCCGTGATTCAGCCAAACACATAGAGGATATATGAAGCAATCAGTCACGGTGATTCAAAGAGAAGAATTTACTTTTCCATTAATGGCTTTGGGATACCTGGACGAATTCAAGTGGAAACAGTAGTTCGGCTAAAATGCAGATTCTATACAACACAAGTGAATCAAACAAGCTCGAGTTTGTGTGATGAAAAAATACCATAGAGTAGGTATATTAGGTAGAGTGGTAACTCCGCATTTATTAAATCCACAATGTGCATACACTTTCGATTTTATTAAATGAACTCAAAGGAGATACAGTCGGAATTGTTACCAAATGTGAGATATACACATTTATGCAGTTTTGAAGAAATTACAACGGAATTGACTGATCATGATAGCATAAAGCAGAAGGAAATGATATTATTTTTACAGATAGTCCATGTCTGACAGCCTTGGTGAGGTAATGTTTGTTAAATTGGCAACTCGATGACCTGCGATATTGCTTTCCTGATGAACCTCAAGAGAATCTTCTTAAGCGTGATCAGGGAATAGCTGCCACTAGCATGGCAAAATCACAGATTCAAAGACATTGATTTCAATTAACTTTGAAAGATGTAAATGGGTCCACATCACTATTCAGATTCAAGAAATGAAACATGAATTTAGTGAATCATAAAATCAAGCCGGTGAAAATTATATTACAAACTTGACATTTCAGCCAATAAAGTACGGATAATATCGCGACTTTTTCATGAAGACTTCCAATATAGAACGGAGCATGAAATACCCTTGATAATCAGCTTGATTTCCGCTTAGTTGGAATGATTATTAGCAAATATTCATTCCTTTTTGATATCCAACTTGTTTCGTACTACTTATATAGGAGAGTCATCTCGGTAGTATGTAAATTGGCAAATTTTGACATTTTTCAAAAGCGCTCAAATAATTTTTTGGACCACGGGAACGTAGTCACCGCAAGAAACTGAATCTTTTCATATAAAAAATTTAACTGTATACAGATACTTTTTTGAGTCAACACTTATATATACAGATTGTTTCATAAAAAATGGATCACCCTTAAACATCGCCTTAACTTCAACTTTGTCTAACTCCGCCAAACTTGAACGAATTTCTCTGAAATTTGGAAGATATGTCAGTTGTGCTTACTAATATCATTGTTGGAAGTTTCAAGCATGAATATTGAGTTGTTTTCCTGTTATAGATAAAAAAGTAGTAGATAATTTGATCTTCATTTAGCAATGTTACACAAAATCATACCTCACTCTTATAAAATTACATTTGTTTCCTTTGTTATGTAATATGTTGTTCTACAAGCCAAAAGCTATCAAGCAAAACAAAAATGAAGAAAATCGGTCAATCAGAGCCAGTATAGCACCATTATTCATCAACAATAATGTAACTGCTACATGTGATTAACTGGACTTCATGTTCCATAGCTTCCTGACTTCGTTGCGGTGGTATTGGCAGCACTCCTGATTGCTTTCAGCTAGAAATCTATCTCTTACCGGTTGAAAACAATACAAAGCACAAATGAACAATAACGAGATTGCATTCACAAAAGGCAAAGTGTCAGCCTTGCTAGAACTAGTGTTTTCTTTGCGATCTACAAGCAAGCGACTAAATAATGTCCCTTTCACAAATGTGCATCGATGGCATAATGATGATTTTCGACTCTGTCGTAAAGAGGGCTCTGGCCGTCCATGCAAAACATCCAAACGTAGAGACCGCCTAATTTTGAGATTTGTTAAAGTTGATCCAAGTCTCTCGTTAACTGAGATGGCTGCACTAGACTCGTCTATTTCTAAGTCCACTATTCGTAGAAGACTTATTGAGTCGAATTTCAAGAGCTGTAAGAGGCCCTCTCAGATCGAATTATCAGATCAGCATACAAAAAGACGTCTCAGATGGGCAATGAGTCATTGTCACTGGCGAAATCAATGGGATCGGGTTGTCTGGTCTGATGAGGCATCAGTCCGTCTGAAGGATAGTGATGGTCGATTGAGATTATGGATAAAATCTGATCAGGAAATTCCGAGACATTTACATCGTCCCCGGGTACAAGGTGGTGCGACTCTACTGATTTGGGCTGCCATTTGGACCAATGGCCGCTCTGAACTTCACATACAGCAAGGAACCATGAATTCTGAACGCTATGTGAATGTTTTACGAATGAACATTGGCCAAATGACAGATCAACTTGGTGATCCATCGACTTGGTTATTGATGGATGATAATGCTACGTGTCACAGGAGTAGTAGAGTCAACTCATGCAAGTCTCAATTAGGGCTTAGGACATTATCTTGGCGAGCTCGTTCTCCTGATCTGAATCCCATAGAAAATGCATGGAGTATTCTAAAACGTAACGTTCGTCGTTCACTGCTACCTACAGATGGCGTATCACAACTTACGTCACTGTTAAAAAGAGAGTGGAGAAAGTTAGATCAGTCAAAAATCAACGATATCATCGAATCAATGCCTAGACGAATTGGTAATGTCATTGACAATAAGGGTAGGGCCACAAAATATTAGCTTCTTAAGAACCGTTACTGTATCATAGTTTATCAGATTATATAAGGACATTTAAATATATTAGGGACATGAAATAGCATGAAAAATGCTTTCTGTATCATACTTATGTTTTATTTAGTCAAATTTTAGGATGATCCATTTTTTTATGAAACGGACAGTATATCAGTCATTCCACGTAACTCTTCCATTTTTCGAAAAAATGAATAATGCTTTGATTTACTTCAAATTCACGTAACATGTTCATGATACGCCATATTTAAGATATCCCTAATCAAAATTGCAGTACTTACGAAATTTTGGTATTTTTTGACCCTGTAAAAGGAAGGTGTGTACATGCATATCGCATTTCAGTTTGACTAGCAAATTTATTTGATTTACGATTTCTACAGAAGTGAATGAATTTTTTTAGGAATAAACGGTATTTTAGCTTGATCTTTTAGCTTTCGAATGGTGTGCTGCAATCCATATTTCTATCAGAAATAGTCCATTCAATATGGCTTTGAGTTTTGTAAAAAACTCGTGTGGTGTACGTTACCAAAAAATCCGAAAAGTTTTTTGTGTTTCAAAATACTAAGTAACAAAGCAAACGATCGTGCCAGAAAATCTCCATTTAACACAGATCATCTCATGGCACTACAAAAACTTAATATATTCTAGGTTAACACACCAAAAAATGCAATTTTGATGCGTGGTGTACGTTACCAATAATCAGCACTTTTGTGAATATTGGTCGATTACGCACTAACATAACTAGAACCTTCATAGTTTAAAACTATTGTAATTTGGTTACATCATCGGTGCCTCTCATCTTCGTGCGATAGCACTGGTCTCTATCAGAGAACAATAGCATAAGAATTTCTCATTCCAACGCTCTCTGCCTGCTGCTGCCAACGCTATCAGCCGGCTGTGAGATCAAGTTGGATTTCCCCATGCTATTAGCTCCGCTAAACGGTCACGCTGATAACAATAGCATGCAGATCTCTCTATTGATCTATCCTCTCTCTTATCTCTGCGTTATTCTGGGTGACGTCGTTGGTTGCTAGTAGTAACCATCTAACACCTCAGATGAGGCTCTGACTCGATCAGGCTATTCTGATTGGATGATATATTGCCTGAAACGCATCAGCTTATTTGCATTGTGCTATGCGAAGAGCTTCGTTATTGACGAGTGCAGGCAAGATGGCGAAGTCCAGAGCCGAAGTTCAGAAAGCATACCGAAAGCGAAAGGGAGACGAGTTGAGGAGCAAGGAGAAGGAGAGACTCCGAAGAATTCGAGAAGTACAGAAAAAGGATCCTGTGAAGATGGCGAAGATAAGAAAACAGAAGGCTCTTGTGATGAAAAGACTGCGCATGAAGGAGAAGGCGAGGAAACTTATAACTCCACCAACAGATAAGTGTGCCTATAAAAGCTATTCTTCTGAGCGTAGGGCTACTATTAGAGCTCTAGGTCTTTTACCTAATTCTTCCACGAAGAAGCAGGTCGTTGTTAGGAACCTGAATTCTCTGATCTTTACCTCTAGTACTCCTCCTACTCCACGTGAACGTCTTTCTAAGGACACGATAGAAAAGATCACGGATTTCTATCAGCGTGATTCTATCTCTCGATGGTGTGCAGGTAGGAAGGAGTTTGTCAAGGTGGGCAGAGAGAAAACCCAAAAACGTTTCTTGCTGTATAGCTTGAAGGAATGTTATGCAATGTTCGTTGAGGAGTTTGGCGAATTAGTCAAAATGTCGAAGTTTGCTTCGTTGAGGCCTAGACATGTGTTCTCCTACGGATCCACACCAGTTGAATCCTGTTGTTGCCTCACTCATCAAAATTTCATGCATGTTTGCGACGCTTTGGCTCTTCATTTGGAAGGAGTGAGAAAGTATGACTCCCTATGGGTAGAAGACTACTTGATGTGTTCTCCACCCACCGAGCACTGTCGAAGATTGTCGTGTTCTACTTGTTCTCATGGCCAACTCTTTGATATCAAAGTTTTGAAGGAAGATTCTGATCAGAATGATGTCTGTATTACGTATAAGTGGTGGTTGTCAGAGGGAAAGAGAGTGGAACAAGTTATCAAGACCGAATCATTGCAGGATTGCATAGAGAAGTTCAGAACTCAATGTTCGTCTTTCCTTGTTCATCACGCTACTCAAAAGCAGCAGAGTCTATCTTTTTCTCGCCAGAAACTATCAGAAGCGGATGAAAAACAAAAAATCTTTCACTTTGATTTTTCTGAGAACTTTTCATGTTTCTATCAAGATGCAGCTCAAAGTACCTACTGGGCACAACATCAGATCACTCTCTTCACTGTGGCTCTATACCGACCAGGAGAGTCACCGCAGATGTTGTGCTTCGTTACTGATCTGAATGACCACACTAAGACTTCTGTCTCTTACTTTCTGAACAGACTCATGATGGAATTTTGTGAAGCTGCAGACAACGTCATATTTTGGAGTGACGGTCCCAGCTCACAATTCAAAAATCGCTTCATGCTCGAGTACATGAAAATCCTGACCAACAAGTTTGATCTGTGGAGTCTGAGATGGAATTTCTTTGCCACCTCTCATGGGAAAGGCACCATTGATGGGGTTGGGGGCAGTTTAAAGCGAACGGTTCACACTTGTGTTAAGGCCCGTCAAGCAGTTGTTCAAAATGCGTTCAAAACTTTGTCAATACCTTCAAGTCGCACGAGTCTGCTGTTATTGTTCATCATGTACCAAGCACGGCGATCGATGACTTTTACCAATCATCAATCTCAGCCACTCCTGAGTCTGCTCCAAAAAAGCCAGGCATCAAATCGTCTCATTATTGGGAATGCCTTTCTACTGACCTTGACATCAAAATGGAGAGACTAACTCCAGTGTTGAGTGAATCAGAGACGTGGGAAATTCCTCCAATTCATCTTCCTGCATCTGAAACAGCTGGTCCGTCCAGATCAACTGGATCATTGGTCATGGGTGACTATGTCGTAGTGAAGTTTCAAGGTTGCGATTATGTCGGAAGAGTCACTCGAGTTTACAGCACAGTTGACTTTGATGGCACGTTCATGCGGAAGAAAAGAGAAAACATCTTTTCGTTTCCCATGAATCCTGATAATTCTGCTTTTGGACTGGAGGATGTGGTAGCTCAACTCAATCGTCCATCGAAACTACGTCGTGGAGATGCTTATGACTTCACCTCATCACAGTATGACTTTTCTACAGTACGATGAAGGACTTTAATGAACATTTGATACTATTTGCAGAACAAGTTGCTGAAAACTGATGTTTTTTTCAAAAGATACTTTTTTCTGGAAATTGTTCGTTTTGATTTCAAAGTTATGATGTTAAAGGGATATGAAAGGTCTAGAGAGGGTCGGCATATAAAGCACTGAGTAATTTAGACACAGTATTATCAATATTGAAGCAAAAAATAAGAAAAAATATCAATTTAACACGATTTCCTGAGTTTGCATTTTCCGTGGTGTACGTGATGTGGTGTACGTTACCACGCATCGTTTTGCTTTTCGATATGTAAATCAATGAAGATAGCATGGAAAATAGCTGAATTTTCTGTGAGTTATTCTCGATACACTCAGGTACTAATCTGTGAAACTCACAGACACCTGTTTGACTTTGCAGACCAGGAATATTCATCTAAAGTTAGGACAGTGATAAAAGTCGATTTTATCCTGTGGTGTACGTTACCGACTTTGCAACGCTCCTGAGACAAGACTATGAAAGGGATTTTATTCACATTACTACCATAGAACAGTCTGAGGTTATTCTTTCATATGACGTTTTGTAATCCTTACTGTGATTTGTATTTGAAGAATTATACTAATAAATGTAGATAAAATGTGGTGTACGTTACTATATGGAATGACCCATATAAGTATATTATATATATATATATCCTTATATCCCTTCTCTATGAAAAATACGTTTCATTTTGTATTGCTGTATTGCTGGAAAGCATTTTTTTGGGTTCACAATAGCCTCTGATATGGCTGAGTTTTCAATCCCTGTGTACGTCATATAATCTATGGTTAGCGTCCGATGATCCTTGGCCATCACAAAGATTGACCCTAGACACAAGATCAAACTTCGTCAAGCTGATGGTGGTTTGATTCTTGAATTTTTGCATAAACTATCAGCGTATTGGCGTAGACATTACTTGCACACTTGAACAAGCTGAGATTATCTTCTGTTGTGGGTGTAGGGATGCGAAAGCAATTTTGCACATTAGCAAAACACAGAAGATTACATTGCAAGTTGTGCACTATTAGAAACAGCAAACCCCATAAACTTCACAGATAATATCCGTTTATTTCAGACATCTTTGACAGCGGCATAATAGGCGGATTAGTGACGTCACCGCTAAAATCAATCAATAACGGAAAAGAGAATTATTGTGTGTGCTTTAAGTTGTTCAGTAAAATTGATATCATCTGTTAATTTTAGCGGTTATTTATACTTTTTCACTGCATCCAGTTAACAGTCCATAATTTACATTTGCTTAGCTCATTCATTCAGATTCATTGCTAAAATGAATTTTTTGCTTTAGTGAAAAATGTTAAAATTAATAAGAAAGTAAGATATCAATTGCACACAAAAACCCAACATTTCCCTAGTTGTGTTAGCATGGGTAGAATTGTTATTGCTTCACCGCTATCAGAAGTGTGATGTTGCTCTCAACTAAGCACTCTATTATGCAATTTCAGAGTCAAGCGTCAAACGTTTAATGTGGCCTTTGAGAATTTGGCTTAAAGTATCTCAACGTTTGTCAATGTAACTTTGAATGTCAGATTTCAATGTCCTTACAATAATTATTGTAGTGAGACTTTATTGGAACAATCATCCGAAGAACCAGCAGATTCCCAGTGAAAAATGTATGATGGGCCCCATGCATGGGGAGCACGTGGGATTTATTACATTGACCCACGGTCACCCCATGCATGGTATTTTTGTGACATACCGCACGTTTATCCCATCTGGTTAAATGGCAAATGCTGGCATTATCCCAGCTAAATCCCACGAATTTATTTTTCACCACAATTTTGCCACGCATAGCCCATCTAGCTAAATGGCAAATACCGGCATTATCCCAGCTAAATCCTATGAATAAGTTTTTCTCCACTATTGCGCCATTAAAAAGTACTTGAAAAGTGCCATTAGAACCCGTATTAACCACAATTCCAATATTTTGCTTCATGCTGTCAAATAGAGTTATGCAAAAACAAACAATTTTGAAAACCTTCAATATATACTTTTATAGAGTTTTAGAATTCAAATGTCAGTCAACTCGACGCTCGTTAGTTCGTCTTGCACAACTTGAGGTGCAGATTTATGCCACCGCCGCCGATCCCTTGGTGTAGAAGGAACACGGTCTCGCGAATTGATTAAACAGCTCGCAATTGATTTTTCGATGTCCTCATCTGATGCGTCAAAGGCTCTTCTAATTGCCGCTGCAAAGCAAAATAAAAATGGATTGATTTAATGCAATTATATCCAGGTGTTCTACGAGAACACATGGACCTACATGAAAAGCAATGATGCAAATTTAGTTAATTTCATTGAAAAGGTCGCGGCAAGTTTTATGGTTGCAGATCACGAGGTCACTCACAAAAATAAAAAGTGACTAAATTGCTGATGTATATGAATGCACAGATCATTCACAATTGCAGATGAAAATACAGGGAAATTCGTAGGCGGGAACTTGAAATCACAGGATTAAATGAGATTGAAGTGAAACTACTTTATAAGTTGAAATTGAAGTCTCTTCCCTAGTAACACGCTTCTGACGGCCCCACGCTGGCTCAGGAATGGGTCATATGGGTTGTCGTGGGCACCACTTTTTTCAGGATTGGCAAGGTGAGGGCACCACTTGACGTGACCCATACCCAATAAAACCCTCACCGTACCGGCGACTGACGGCATCTCTAAATATTTGCCCCATAAGCCACATTACGCCAGTAGCGCGCCGATGCTTATACATTTAGCCAGCCGTTTATGCAGAAATTTCCATAACGATGAAAGTTATGACATGTAGAAAGCCATAATTGTCATCATATGAATAATGCCATAAGTGGCGATTGCATAGGATGTATAGTAATGCAGCATTTGAACATCGATTAGTGTCCCCAATCAATCAGCAACATTATCATGGAACAGATATTTTATTCTTCAATATTCCCGTATTTTGTGAGTACTAACGGAATACACTTGTTTCACCCTTCACACAGAGTGAGCCTACTTGTTGACGCTGAAATCTCCCTTCATTTTCTGTTTATGAAGACATTTTTGAAGCACAATGGTACTCTATTAACTTACGGCACATTTAGAAGCTTTGGGTGTATTTTGCTTAAGTGCTCATATTTCAAATAGATATATTTCGGTTCTGCAAGCCTGTGGATTCTTGGAAAACGTTTGTCAGACTTACTTCCTAATCCGCTGTTATACACCATTACCGACTGACTGGTGCGGAGGCAAGTATTGATTGAGCTTTGTGCTGCTGCTAGTAAGAATAATATAACAAGTACATGTAATGGTTATTGCACATTAAGCTAGGTCGAGTACGCTGGGCGTTGTCTTCCAAACTTGTGGTGGCTTATTGTCTTGAAAGAGAATTTCATTGACAAACTCATAACGTCACTTTGTGTAGAAATTGCGTAATGAAGCTTGTGAGATGGTCGACCTGTTTGATACAGACGAGAAAGTTATTAATTAGGCTAAGAGAAACCTGGGCAGACGCTCCACGAGTCTGAAAGATGACAGTGCGCAACGTGAAAAGGGAAATCTGGATTTTCATAATATTCATGCAGCTTTTCATCCAACGCTATCACGTGATGAAATTTTACTTGGTGAAAGTAACTAATTGAATGAGTGAACGAGACTTCAGTTGTCGCCAGACACAGGATTAGCGAAGACGGCCTGCTCTGATCAACAGCACGTGAAGCCGGTAAGCAAGTCATTGTCTCGTGAATATACTGGGGAATATACTAGAAATATACTGGGGTGTATTTTGTGTCTAAAAAATACTTCGGCAAGAAGTTGGCGGATACTATTAAAGTCGCGGCAATTATTCATTGATAAAAGCGATTAGAAGCTCATATGATAAAAAGTAGACATTTACACCATTTCCATTTATATAAGTAATCACGCAGTACGTACGGGTTCTGATTCATCTGCATATTCAGTCATCGTAATTGCAGCTTGATAAAATTGCAAGAACTTTCTGTGGAAGTTCATCAATTCAAATATCTGTGATTAACCGCTTTTGCAGTTATAGATGAACGTTCCTTCTATGAAAGGAACACCTTCATAAGTGCCCGTTTGTAATGAATATGTTTTACTCCCAACGAGAATTTTTGCGAGAATAAATGAATCATTTGTTTGCAATTCATGAAGATTTTCAATGTAAATCCATTTATTTTATGAAATGCACCATCAGAATCTTTGTAAGTAAGAATTTGATAGTCATGCAATAGATTTCTCATTAACTTAAGCAAATGAGACGCATCAAAAATTCAATAACTTCGGTTGGCCTATTAACGGTTGTCCTGCCCTAGAAAAAATTTTGCTTCACCTGCTCAGCAGGGTCTCCCGGACAATCATTACTCTAATGTATTATTGTCACTTTGATGCAAACTGATCGACTCAATTTAATAAAGTCATAGCTTTCAAAGCACACCATTGCTTAGTAACATTATTTTGATAACTGAAAATGATCCGTCACATATTCAAAGTGCAGTTTAAAACTCCCGTTTAGGTCAGCCATCTGCAAGTTTATTAGAAAGAATGATGGACAATTTAGCATATCCATATCAGCACTTCAATGGAGAAAAATTGAGTTTGATGATGACAATTAAATCGCATTCTATGAATGCAGCAAAACTTTTGTACCGAAAGCATAATTACATGACAAATCCATAGATTCAAAATGTGTTCATATGTTTGTATTAGCGTGTGCACCTCATCATGCTACCGTACCTGTACTCTGCTTCTAGAATATAATCACAATATGCATTCCTTTTCTTTCGGAAACGTACAACACAATTCCTGATGGTGACATCTCCACTAAACATTTTCCACTGATCGGATCTTCTTTCTCACAGGCATGGGTGTCAGAATGAGCACCTACATCATATGATACAAGCATCTGCAGGTAGACCCAACACCAGGATGGAATCTTCATATTGCATCTTCTGACTAAAAGCATACCAATTCGGCCAGTTTTGTCGTCTAACTGTTGGCCATGTCATCTTCGAAATCAACTGCTTCAATATAGCGGGAATTCGTCACGCCGGCTGTCTCATTTTGGCCTACTCCTCACAAGTGACGTTCATCTGAGAACAGTTTTTGCTAGAAGAAACGTCAATATAGTGCACTTTCATTCATCAGACCAACAGCTGATCATCATGCAGTGCTAGCAAAGCTCACACATCAATAAATATTCTAAGGGAGCGCGGATTGTAGAGAGAACTTGACGGATTCCGTAACAGGGTCCAGGCAGGTGAAGCACTTTTAGGTCGTAGCATTAAAACAAATAATAATTGTCGGTTCAAACTTTACATGTATCTTCACTGTGTCAATTCATGAAAAGTCACGGAAGAGCTTTGGGATAGGCTATATTCATTAGCCTATTTACACTTCTACAGCTGATTGAATATTGAAAAGTTCTGAAAAACCTTGCAATGCAAGACAGCCGTTAAAGAATTGGGACTTGAGATGTTGGAACGATCTGGAGGTGCACGACGAGGTATTTTTAGTGTCGTGTTCAATTAGGACGGATAACTATAAAAAACACTGGGAACTGCATTATTTTTCAAAAGACGTTTTCGTTTGAAACTGACTTTCTCACCTTGCCTTCCCCGAGATACCAAGTTTATCTTCATAATCGCTGTAAACGAAGTGAGCACTACATACGAATGAGACGTTTTTAACGGGAATGAATTTCTTTCTCTATATTTTACTCAGTCAAGTTTTGAGAAGATCGGGATTACTACGCAGAAACAAATGAAATGGTAATGTTGAAAATTTTATCGCTCGATTTTAGCAGCGAGGAACACAACATGACACATATATCCTCTGAATAATATCAGTCAAAAACAAAATTATAAGTTATATTATTTACTTCAAATGCGAAGACTCCTACAAGTTGTCAAAACATGTCAATCAAGAATTTAGTACTTCAATGATAAAAGAAAAATGTGGGGCGTCAAATTTTGATCTCTTCAAATATCGAATTGCAACCTGTGGCATTGCTAAGGTACCGCACATTTGTTAATTAAGCAATTGAACACAATATTGCATGATGTAATTCAAGCAAAACATTGTAATTTACTGGTCTTTCATGCTTTGCTGCTGGCTAACTCCAATTTCTTGCCCAAGTATTTTCAGCGGGCCGTCGATGTAAAACAAAAAATCGCGGCTTCAGTGCAAGTAACGGTGAATGAATGAAAGCGGGAAGTCTTTCCCTAATCTAGTTCTGTGGTTGTCGTACGCTGTGGTCATTTCTCTCCTTCTCGTGGAATAATGGAGGTTATTCTAACCACAGAATTAGATTCTGTGATTCTAACCTATTCCTAGCGTTGTTCTTTTTAGGCTTGCAATATAATTTCGCGTTGTCCGATGCATGATTCAGATTCTTTGAAGTATATATTAAAGCAACATGAAACAACATGAACATATTAAAGCAACATGCCCAGGAAGTGTAATCATAAAAATATTATAGACAGTATCACAGTTTCGCTCGATAAGCACATAGCTAAGATGTTTAGTAAGCACAAAGGGAATTTTAAGAGCTGATTATTCGGATTGGAGAAATAAGATATTAAAATTAGTGCGAGATAAACTATATAATAATAATAAGCTCAAGAACCAAAACAGTAACAATAGCAGAATACAATGAGTAATAGTAACATTAATTCTCTTAGCAAGATTAGCAAGTTACTGCATTATTATCATGATAACTTCATTATTACTGCGGTAGATAAGGCTAAATAGCAATTATGCGTTCATTTGCAGTTGTGTGGGTAGCTTCTTCTCTGGGTTGTGGGTGGGGATAGGGACTGGGCTTACCTGGGCTTAGAGGCAGTGTTTAGGGCGCCTTCTGTAGGGCTTTGGCTGATCGGCTTAGGGAACTTGATCTGTGGCGTGGATAAGTGTTTGGATTGGGCAGGTGGGGATGGGGGTTGGAGTTATGTTGAGGTTGTAGTGTGTGTACATAGAGAAATTCTATGTTCTGGTTTTATTACAGGAACTTGGATTTGATTTGAAGACATTAACTCCTATAGGTTAATAGTACATACATACCTGTTAACATAGAGATCAATAGTTTAGTTTTGTAAATCATAAAGAGATCATTAGTAATTTCTTTCATACCATTTGTAATAAAGATAATCTTTAAAACTACCTCGATTGTATTTGGATACCTAAATTGCATAAAAACCCTTACAAATTTCGCTTCATAGCAGGTGCTAAACAATGCACTATAAACAACTTTCGACTAAGAATAATAAAGGCCTAACCGTTATAAAGAAAGAAATTACTTTAAGGAATATTGTAACGCTATCTATATAAATAGCGGAATTAACTGTTTTTGGGAGTATAGTATCTTCGATCGAATTCCTAAATAAGATTCAAAACATCAATATACATAACGTGCAAGTTTTTGACTTCTCCACATTGTACACTAACTTGAATCATGACGATGTTATTCATCACATTTCTGATTTGCTAGATTTGGTGTTTGATGATTCGAATAGGAAATACTTATGCATCGGTTATGAAAAATGTTTTTTAGCTAGTAAAAAGTATCAAGGCTATAGTGTTTTTACTAAAGTAAGAATAACTTTAAGGATGCTATTAAATTCATTATTCATGAATTGAAGTTTACGTCACTTACGAAGTTTGGTGGACTGGTTTTTCGACAGATAAAAGGTATATAGAAAAAACCGGGAAAAATGGGGAGTGAGGGTAATTGTATGCCCTTTGCTAGCAGACCTTTTTCTTTTACACTGCGAATATATTTTCATGTCTAATCTTATGAAAAGTAAAAAGTATGGTCTAGCTAAACTTCTATCGAATACCTCTAGATATATAGACGGATCTGTGTATTATGTAATTATAAAACATTTCGCTTCTTTAATTTTCCTAAAAAATTTATCCACCAAGTTCATGGGAGGCAAGTTAGAAGTGGAGATATACGATAAACAACATTGAAATATTTAGAGCATTAAAATGCAAATCACTAATACAGAAGGCGGTTACCTCTGTATATTCATAAGGTTGATAACTTCAATTTTCCTGTTACGCTCTTAACATTTCCTCAAAACACTATGCCTTACAAAATAGGTATCAAAGTTTTCAGCGGGGACAGGTGTTTGAAGATATATTCGCATCTGTACAACATGAGGAGCATTTTATTGAACAAAATAAATCGTACCTCCACCACCCCGTCATTGCGAGAGGTTATAATCGCTTTTGATCTTAAGACGCAGTGCTGAAAAGCAGTTGTGTACACAAACACAGAGAGACTTTATTGTGAAATAGACGGTTATTTCCTGTATTTCTTCTCCAGCCTAAGCAACTTTGGACTCTCACTGCCCGAACTTTATTACACAGTTTCCGTTTTCCATATGTTTCCAGGTTAGTCAAGTTCCGAATCCATCTCGAATGGGTGTAAGTTCAATGTTCGTCTGAACCCTACGATGTCCCTGACGATTTTTTCTTTCGTGAGGACTCGCTTTCTTAAAGCAATAGTGGCCCCGACGGTCTTGCAGGCAGAGGTTTGAGAAGACGATACAGGGAAAGCGGGGATGGGGGTTAAGTGTTGGGGTAGAGGCCCGAAAAGAGAATCGGTTGAATCATTATAGCTCAAAAAAAAGATAACGCTGCTGAATCCACTCGCCCCCTCGCCGACTCGCACACACGCACGCCCTCGCTCAACGGCACATCAAATCTTACCACGCTCCCACCCTCCCCGTCCCCCCCGCCCGGCCCCCCCCCCCTCGACCCCCCAACACCCCTCGACCCGTCTCCCAATGTCCCGTTTTGTCCTCACTCCGAACTTTATGCTCCAAGCGCACCCATCCACTGCAAACAAGTAATCAGTGTTAGTGCACGTCATGTAACCAGATTGTACCGAAAGCAGATCGGGAGACTCCTTGGGAGGGATCAAGACTGTCTATTACTTTTGCATTATCATTATCAGTCTTCATCATCTCACTCCCTTCTATTGTGAATGCATTATGCGTAACCACCACACGTTGGTGGACCATTATATATGCTCAGCATTAGAAATGACACAGTGTCTGTTGTAATTGTATTTGACTGATAGTCAGATATGGGATTTTAGAATTAAGTTTACAAAGTTTGAAGTTGATATAAGCAGTAATTGGACATGCTACTAATCACATCCTTTTTAGACGCTAGCATAAATGTCATTAATAAGTTTGTTAGGATTTTCACATAATTTTGATTTAATAACGCAGTAGTAAGTTTTAATAAAATTTTGTTCTCTCAGGTTTTTATAGTTACGAGCCTGTAGTATTATTATTTTTTGCTGTAATGGATGCTACCTCTAGGTTACAGGCCTCTCAACCAATTTATAAAGTTTACACTGTTTGAGTTCACATTCCGTCATGTGTTAAAAATTTCGTGTTTAATTAATGTTTAAACTACTGTGCAGATCACACATGAGGCCGTTTAAATAAATAAATTTTCATAAAAAAAAGTACTTGAACCATTTTCATCGCAGTAGTTTCATCGTGAGTGAAATTTAATGTCCTTAAGTGGTCATTTGGTGGCCATGTTGCATAGTAGGTTCTTTCCGTAAGAGAATTGAGATTCTCTTTATCAGGATGTAAGGATGAGAACGATCGAATTTTTCCATGAGAACTGAGTCAAACAGTGTGAGTATCATTCTTCAGCTTCATCATGAATGTTAAGATGTGGTTGAATATACAAAATAGAAACAGTGCTAATGGAAACATTTAGCCGAAAAAAAGTTGTCTTCTACTTTATTTGTTATTATTCGTATTCTGTCACGGAAGTTTAGAATAGCAGAAATTTAAAAATTCACAATGCTTGTCCGCATCAATTTTGCCACTGCTATGCCGTAATCATAGTAAGAAATTTTAGCTTCGGACTTCCTGCAGCAAGGTTTTGATACTTAACAATTCTATCGCCGTGTTTTTAGTTAAGCAATTTAATTTCCGCAGATCGTGATTGTATGTCATTAGATTCTTTGAAGTAATATTAAAGCGATTCTGAATGATAATTTACCTTTGATCACTTCGTCATATCAAGATGGCATGTATAAAGGTTAAATGTATGTAGATTCATACATTTACTTTATGTTGCTCACTTGATGTCAAAAGCGAAACACTTCACAAGTGACGATTATTGACGAACAACGCTTTGGATGGTAACTTAATCCTTTAGCTTGTAAGTTTTAGAAAGCTCAGAATTAAGACTGTTGAGGGGCCGCAAAGTCTCAAATTTTACAGCGCCAACTTTTAGGGCTACCTTTCCTATAGGCTATGTCTAGAGATTTCGTCTTATCGGCATTATGCGTGCACCTTCTTTCTGACGCGTAGAAGTATGAAGAAAGAAAATTGTTGCGATATGATGCTTGTCTCCCATCATATTATGGTCAGAGTGGTGGAAAGAGAGTGAGAACTCGGCTGACACCAATCTTTTCTGGATTGTGATATGAAAAGCAGAAGGGGCTCCTGTAAAATGACAGGAGGTGAAATAGAAGGGCCGAAATGTGCCGCCCTTAAAGCAGTACTAAACTCGTCAATCATAATTCTCGCTAAGTAGCTCTCAAAGTGTGGATATCTCGCTTTCTAGTAAATAAACTAAGGGGCGCGGACGAGAATATCTTCTTCTTCTAAAAGGTATCAAAATTGCCCCCATTCTTTAGTGTATGAGTTTGGGAAATTGTTGTTGAAATTTTATAGTGATATTCGTGTTTATCATTAAAAGTAGTCTAATCGCCATCCACTGTGCTGAGAGAAAATTCAGACTGAAATGCTAGGGTCTACTCTACAAAATTAATGTCTCCTATCAGTATTTATTCTATCGCAATGACAAATTCTATATTAGTAAATTAAAGGTACACGCCATTTTATGGATAGCTAGGCTCCACCTTGATTCTCGAAATTATAGTTTAGTCGAAGTTATAGTTATTTTGTGGAAATTTAAATAACTTTTTAATTGCAAATCTCGAATTTACCCGGGTATGATTGCGACTTTAAATAGGGAGTTGTGTCGATGTTGACATATGTGAACTAGGGATTCTGATGATTCCTGATATTGGATGAAATGCCAGCTATTCAGGTCTATTGTATTTTTCAACTGAATTTGGAACTCAATATTAAATTATTCTATTTACATTGTGCATAGTTTCATTTTCGTGGCTTGCTTCAAGACATCCCATTTACGTATACATTTTTTTCTGACACAATGTTCTGCCACTGTGTGATGAACATGCACTATTGCTTCATCGCAGTTACTTGTGCATATTTTTAAGGATTGATCTATATTGCCGACATTAAATACAGTAAATCTCGGCTCAAAACAAAATTATTTCAGGTTCTCCAAATTCTCAAACTCCGTGGACGACAGTGGATAAATCATCGCGGTTGGTCATAACATCA